>LOEQ01001228.1:212219-248454 GCA_001685075.1 Bramus lutescens
ACACACACACACACACACACACACACTGAGTCAGACACTTCAGAGGGAAGAACTTAGGAACTTCTTGGAACAACTGTTCCCAGCCTTAAGCTGTGCGGGCTTCTTGCTCTGCCAGCCTAAGGCTGCCTGCTGGCACTTGAGCCTCCAGCTAGAAAGTGAGAAGGTTGGAAGCTTCCAGGAGAAGGTGAAAGGAATTTGAGTCCAGCTATTTGAGGCTGTGACAGAGTTGGTGGGAATTAATTGGCAAAGATCTCACAGGGACAGATGGACCCAATGAGCATCCTTTGAGTGTCTGGGGGTATGGCTTGTCACATGTGATCACTTAACCATGCAGTGGCCTTGGGAGGTGTGAACAGAGAGCGTGGGAGTCTCGGTTATAACCTCTCTTCCCAGCTGACCCAGTTCTGCTCAGTGCATCATGCATCATAACTTTCCGTAGTCTTTTGCCCCTAAATCAGGACAAGTCTTTGTCCTTTATATAAAATCACATTTGCCCCAATCACTCCACATGTAGCAGTCTGGTCCCCTTCAAGACTTGTGCCCATTCCAGGGGCAGAGTGACGGGTGGGCGTATGTAAACACCGCAGGGGCTGCGAACAACCTCTGACAGCGACTGTTTTCCTTAAGCTGCATTCCCAGTTCTGAACAAGGCGTCCTAGGCATCCTAGTTACACTCCCCAAGGAGCCGCTCCCTGCCCACCTTACAGCCCTTCCTCGTCTGTGTGCCAGGCCTTCTGGCTCGCTTGAGGTTTCTAAACACACCGTGTTCCCGCCAGTCTCCAGGCCTTTACACAAGCTGTTCCTTCCGTCTGGCATATCTCTTTCCCACCCGCCACCACCACCACCACTGCTACCACCACCATCATCGCCGCTGCCATCACCCCATTTCAACTGATTAACACCTGGCCATCTGTCAGAGCTCAACTTAGCTGTCACTCTCCCAGATGTCCCACAAGGTACAGCCCCTGTCTCATGCCTCCCCAGCATCTAGATTAGCACAACTGTGCCTTCACTCAGAGGGATTCGTTGGTTTTTTAAGTCAGTGTTCCTGAGAATAAACCACATGACTTGGTTCATATCCTAACCTGTATATGAGCCTCTTGCGTTCTCAATACTATTGTCTCAGGTGCATCTCCATCTTGCTAGGTAGGAAGTTAGGATTTAGAAAGAATAAGTTGCCTATCTAAGGTTGTCCAGAAGACCTGGGACATGGACCAGCCCCTTCACGATCTATGTCACAGCTCTGCTTGCCTTTCATCTATGTCAGTCTAGGCAGGGTCTCAGGCGGTGTGTGTGGGGGGTGCTACTGAGCATTTCATTCTGGCCCCTGAGAAATAAATGGGCTGCACTAGGCTCAGCTCAGCTATACACTCCATCATGAGCCAGTTAAGGGGCCATGTTCCTAAGAACTACTCTCAGCTGTGGGAGAGAGATGGATGATCCCGAAAGACTCATCTCATTATCCCAAGAGTCAAATTGGGACCCTGTTAAGGCATAGCTTGCCCATCAATAAGCAGCACAAAATTCTACAGGCACATGGTGCAGCAGACTGACCAGATCCCCAGTAATGTGATCTCTGCCTCCACCTCTGTGCTTTACAAAGTCCACTTGACACTGTCCACCCTGGAAGGAATGCATCACAATTCCTCTGCAAACATTGTTTCAAAGATTAATAAAGACATTAATAAAAATCATTCAATGATTAATTAAATGACTCCTTAGCTATTATAGTAAAAATGAACTATGATAAATGGAGTTTTCTCAGCATTCCCAGCTGGGCAGGAGTAGCACACACCTTCATTATTTCTTTTGTTTATATGTCAATTTTATTTTATATGAGATACATATTTATAAAAGTACATCTTTGAACATATGGATTTTATTTTTTATTATATGGAAAACTTTAACTGAAATAAGAATGAAAATACTGCTCCAATCTGCTTGCTCATCAAAAGTTTTCATCTGTTTTTGGAATTTTTTAAATCTTTTTTTTTATTATTATTATTAAACATTTCCACATCCTCTCATTTTCCTCCCCCTCCCTCATTCCTCCTCCCCCTCCCTTTCCAGTCCAAAGAGCAGTCAGGGTTCCCTGCCACGTGCGAAGTTCAAGGTCCTCCCTCCTCCATCGAGGTCTAGGAAGTAGCACATACCTTGAATCCCAGACTTGGGAGGCAGAGGCAGGCAGATCTCTGTGAGTTCGAGGCCAGCCTGGTCTACAAGAGCTAGTTCCAGGACAGACTCTAAAGCTACTTCTCTGTCTTAAAAAAAAAAGTAAAGAAATAAAAGAGAGAGAAAAGAAAGCATTCCCAGAGAAGTGAGTGGAAACACTGTCAAATACAGCCACTGATACTTATGGGTGCTGGACTGCAGCACTGGAAGGCTCTTCCCTTGGCTAATCTCTACATTCTCCCTAGTCAGTAGGACAAGAGGAGAAGTAGAGAGTTTTTACTAATGCATTTTGGTATTTTGTTTTTACCAAGAGTATTTCGCAAAGAGACAAGTAGTATCTTGAGAAAGGTCAGGGAGAGGGCTGACAGAGGTAAGTTTGGGGGCAGGTGGCTAAAGCTTGAACTATTAACCAAGACAAATACGAAAGAAATAAGCAAGGCCTTGACAATAACAATGGCTAACTTGCCCTGAGTGCCTAGAGGATATCGAGTCTGTGCATTCGTGGGGATGGGCAGGTGCTATCCTGCCTCCGCCAATGTTATTTTAGCTCCTTAAGAAGGGCAAGGAGCCTAGAGGATCTGGGTCAGAAGACGGCCAAGTGATTGGTCTTGGGGGTTATACAGATTATGGTAAGAAGCCAGATAAGAAGAAAAGGGAGGAAAATGGAAGAGAAGAGGCAAAAATATTGAGGAAGAGGAAACAGGATGACAGGTAGGGGAGGGGTGGTGGAAGAGCAGGGGAAGGACATGAGAGGGGATGGAAGGGAACAGACAGAGGGAGAGGGTCACTTGGAACTCTCATTCTCTTGGTAAAACAGAATTATTTACGGAGAATTAGTTTTGATCAAAAGTTATGGTCAGGAAAACCAGAAGCAATTATTTCAGGGCTATATTAGTGGGATTAGAACAGTTCAGTTTATGAGGTGAACGCCACTGAAAGGAAGGAGACAGTCCCAAGATGATTCTTCTTTGGGCGTGGGTGGAGAGCCTACCACCTTCTCAGAGGCTCACACAGATTCCAACAACCCAAGTCTTCCTGGCCTTTTGGCTCTGTGTCCTGTACAGTGTAGGAAAGCTCAGCTGACACCACCATAACAAATATGGATTAGTGTAGGGGCAGGGTTGTAAACACATGGCCAACATCCTCCACGAAGGCAAAGTAGCAAGAGATAGGGAGACACCAAGGATGCTGAGGATGTTGCAGCAGGTCCACAGCAGAGATACCTGGGGATAGTGAGCTGCTTCAAGGAGCAGAGTGGAGCTCTGACATGAGCTCTTTGACAGAGATGGCCTAGGCACACAGATACTCTTAATTTCTAGTTACTTCTCCTGGTCTGCACACACTACAAGGAATGAAGAGAAACACAAAAGCAGTGCAAATGGCTTTTCCGCAGTGGCTGCCTCCCACTCGGAGCAAACATCTTTGTCTCACTCTTGGGGGCATGGGTTATTTCCTTTTTAAATTTCTGTTACTTCTAGTCTCAGAATTGCTTCCAACTGCCTGTTTACCACCTCAGCATGATACTCCTAGACTGCCCCAGTCCCTCAGTGGCTTTTGTTAACTTTCACCTGGAATTCCTAAAGAGTCCTGTATGTGTAACTCCAAGCTTCAGGACATTCTGCCTCCTCTCTAGGGCTTCTGGTGACTTTCTTTCCCAGAGCAGAGCACATCTAAGCATATTCCAGAATCTCTAGAATCGACAGTCACTTATTAATGCTTTCTGGTTCTAGGAATACCAAAGCATTGATCAATGGGCCTGACCAGTTGTGCAGAAAAGACAAAGTCTCTGTGCATGCAATGACGACTCTTAGGAGCAGAACACAAGGCTGTAATTTACCACATACTAACAGCAGGCAGCAGGCAAACAAGGCTTTCCTCTGAGCAGACAGCATAAGCGACCATAATGCACTGGTTGGCTGTGAGATCCCCATCACTAAAGAGAAATTTTCTGTCTGTACCCTGATGCAGGCGAAGAATCCTACAGAAGTGTGAGCCAGGACAGAGAGGCAGCATGGAAAGAATCTAAGGCATTTATAGAAAGTGAAGAGAAAGTCCTGGAATGTTTGAGTTGGCCCTTAGAGGATGTGGGGGTCCAAAGATGGGCCCAGACACCCACAAATTGGCTCAGGTTCCTTCCTGGATGGATGGAAGGAGGGAGAAATCTTTTTGAACACACACTCGCAGGCACATGTAGATACAGAAGCACATAGGTGTGCCTCTATACAGAAAATTACATATGATACATAAGCCTTCACATTCTGAACATAGACACAAACTTTTATACTTCTCTCCACCTGGGAATATGTTCACTTGGAGAGACTTACATGATTTCTGCACACACGCACATACTCTCTCTCTCTCTCTCTCTCTCTCTCTCTCTCTCTCTCTGAGAGAAAGCAACAGACTAATCTAATTTGGATTAGCCAGGAGGGATAGGACATTGGTTGACAGTTATTCTTAAATTCTGGAGAGGGTGTGAGCAGGATGCTCTGAATAGACAGAAGATCAGAGGGAGTGGACATGAATTCTAGTTCTCCCAGGAAGTTGGAATTAGCAAAGAAATGTGAGCTATTCATCCCTGTAGCACGATTAATAAAAACCCAGAGACAGATATTGGAGTTCAACCTGAAGATCAGAAAAGCAAAGCAGTCAATTCACTAGAGAGCTCTTACCTCTGTGAAATCCTCAGACTGAAAGAGAGTGAGGTCCTGTATCATCCTGCCTTATATTCCTCTCTAGTGCTGGGATTAAAGGTGTGCACCACCACCACCTGGTCTCTCTGACTAACTAGTGTGGCTGCTGGGATTAAAGGTGTGTGCCACCACTGCCTGGCCTGTATGGCTGACTAGTGTGGCTGCTTTGAACTGACCTTCAGGCAAGCTTTAATTATTAAAACATAAATAATATACCACTATCCATCCCTGTAGGCCTGAGTTCCAAGATGAGGCCCAAGTTAAAGTAATCCCTTGCACCATAATGCTTAGCCCTGATTGTTTCCAATCCATTGGTTTCAGCTTTCTTGGAGAGAAGTTTATACTTTTTCCCAGTGCCCTCCAAGTGTAGAAGTCAACAGCAACTTGAAAATTTGTTCTATAATAAACAGCAGGGCCATTTCCACCACCTGGGTAGAATAATTCTTATGAAGGAAAAGCCAATCAAGAAGGAAGATGGAGGTGAATCACTGGTATTTTGGGGGTTGACTTACACAGCAGCTACAATAATCAAGAACTGTTCTCACTGCCCAGTCCTCTTGTGGCTCCTCCCTGCTGAGTGTCATCAGGAGCCTCTGGGCAGAGTCTAGGACTGGCAGACAGACTCAACAGAGGGAAGGACATACTGCACAGCACACCAGGGGCCACTAGGGGATTGAGTCAACATCATTGTCAGGACAACACCAGTCAGCGAGGCACAGGGTGGAGAGGTTTCAGGCAAATCAACCCAATGCAAGGCTAGGACTCCACACAGAGGTGAATGATAACTGGGACTTGGAATAATGGGCAAAGGCCCTGACTTACAATAATATAGAGTGAGGAAGGCCCTAGACCCAAGTCATTATGGTAAAAACACGAGTGATTCTCTTTTACAAAATGCATAGAATCAATTTGCCACAATAAGTTAGTGCAAGCTATACACAGAGATACTTTATTCATTTAACATATTCGTGATCAATGACAACAATACCCACAAGTGCTTTTTCCGTGTATTAAGTGCTTCTCAAAGCAGGTTGTGTGCAATATCTCTCCAGTCCTTGGACCAACCTGTCATGGTAGAATTACTGGTTGCCACCATCTAACAAGCGAAGCATTAGGAGGGTTATCATTGAGAAAAAGTCACACAGATGGTAGAACCAGGCTTTGAACTCAGAAAGGCTGGCCTCCTTTGCTTTCTTTAAAGATGATAAGAATGAAATAATTTGAAGCACAGGTGATTCTATAGTGAATAAGAATCTTGCTCCAGCAATGCTCACATTCTAGAGATACTAAACAAATGGAGAGAATAGATGTAGATAATGGGTTGTAATGACTACTTTTGGTTGTCATCTTGACTATATCTGCAAAGAATTAAAATCCAAAAATGGAGGGAGGGTACCTGTGAGGGATTTTTGCTTAATTTGAAGTAGGTCGATTCACTTCTAATCCAGATCTTTGAGATAGGAACACACACTTTTAATCTGGGCCACAAATTCTGCTGGAAGCCAAGATAAGCGCATGGAAGAAGGAAGCTTTGGCTCTTCACCTGCTTTTTCTTGCCTTGTTGTAAGTCCATTCCTTCGCTGCCATTAGAGCCTACTTCTTGTGAATCTGTCCTATACTGAAGATTAGTTGAGACATCCAGCCTTGTGGACTGAGTCACTACTGGATTCCTAGACTTTCCATCTTTCCATTCATAGACCACCGTTGTTGGATTATGTGGATCATAGCCTGCAAATCATTCCAATAAATCACACACACATACACACACACACACACACACACACACTAAAAGTTATTCTAAAGAGCACTAACTAATACATGGGTGAACGCCTTGAGAAAAATAAGCTGGTGTGGCTGGTGACAGGAGGGAGGGAGGAAGGAAAGAAGAAGAAGAAGAAGAAGGAGAAGGAGAAGGAGAAGGAGAAGGAGAAGGNNNNAGAAAGAAAGAAAGAAAGAAAGAAAGAAAGAAAGAAAGAAAGAGAAACAGAAGGATCAGAGTCCTGCAGGCCCCACTGATGTTGTCCCTCAGTGAGTGATGTGTTTTGATTACATCTCCATCAGGCCATTCATTCCAGTGCCAGTCTCACAATGTCACCTGAGATAGGATGTCCTTCCAGGGAAATATTTACAAAACCTTCAAGTGACCAAATGATCTGGCAACAGGACTTGTAGCAATGCCTGCCGTGTCCACTGGCCATTAAGTCATTCACAGTCCAGTCTTTGCTTGGGTTGACTGCCAAGATACTAATTCCTAAATCCCCTTACCTGCTCATGTTTTTATCCCTTTTGGGCTATGAAAACTGATTTGTCCTTTTGGTTGACAATGATCACAAAAAGTTTCTTTTTTTTTTTTTACAAAGCAAGGGAGGTATTACAGTGAGCAGGTGTCAGAAAACCCCAATTAAAACATGGATTTGAATTTCCAAGCAAAAGGCTTAATTGAGGAATAAACACAACTTAGAACGGTAAGCTGGGACCACACAAAGCCACAGCCTCCACTGTGTCCAAAGAAGAAAAAAGAAGATGGAGATTTTGTTGGAAAATAGGCCAAAGCTGTCTTTAAAGATCATCTGTTGGCAGCTGTGACTCTGCTCAGGAAGCTGTCCATCACTGGTGGACAGGCAGTGGGAGTTACTTAATAAGTCCTAGCAAGCAGCTTCTTTGGGTTGAGCAGGCAAGGCATTCTGGAGCAAGTGTTTGTCACCTGGGGGCTCCCCTGTTATATCTTGCTATACCTTGCAACTTAAGTTTCTCAGCATATGGAGCCTATAAGAAGCTTTAGTGGGAGGCTTGAGTTCTATATAGGCATAACCTCAAAAGGGAAGTCTGATTGCTTCCTTCCCTCTTCCTCCTCCTTTCCCTTCTCCGTCTGCTCCCCTCTTCCTTCTCCTCCTCCTCTTCCCCCTCCTCCTTTCCCTTCCCTCCCCCTTCCAGCCCAAACACTGAGCAGCACCCTTTTTACTAGGGGCTCTCGCCATGCTGTGCTTTCTCATTAAGGGCCTGCAACCAACAGAAGCACTGGGCCACAGACTGAACTCAAATTGTAAATCAAACAAACCTTTTGTCTTCATAGGTTGATTAACTCAGATAATTTTTTGCAGTCACAGAAAGCTGAGTGGCCAAGCTCAGCTCCAGGGTGGCTGAGAAATCCAAGAATAACTTAATTTGCACATTCATGCTTCACGTAAGAAACAGCATACTCCAACAGCCACGCACATACATAACAGCCTCAGGTCGAGCACTGGTACAGGACAATCCACTGTGTTGTGTGTTGTATGTAGCTTCTTTATCTTGTTCTTTCTCCCACTTCTAGGCAGCTGCTCACAAAGCCAGAATAGATCCATAAAGGTTCAGAGTTCAATTATGTACTTGAGAAACTGCCCACAGATCCTGATTCCCTAGTTATGTAATGTGCAGAATATCTTGGACCTCTGACTTTGCAACATCCATGTGGTTCAGGTCTTATGCTAAAGCTGGTTGGAATCTCGACTGCCCAGAGTATCAGTTCATAGGGATCTATAGTTGCCTATCTAATGTGGGCCCCAGAATGGCAAAGTACCATAGAAACCGGCACAAAACTGCAGGAATTAGGAACAGATGCCTGAAATAAAACCTCGTGCCAAATCCTCTCTTTGCTCTCAAGCACAGAATAACTAGATAAGATCATTTCAATTAAATAAAACCCACTCTGAGTCTCAGGCAAGAAAGGATGGGCCTTGGGAAATCTACAGACAATAGAGACTCCCAGGATGAGCAGAGAGATCAGACCTTCTGGAGTGGGGGCTTTAATTCTCTCAGAGAGAAACTATAATCAGGAAAATGGCCTCTAAGGGTTGCAAGGAGGAGAAATGACAGGGGTTCCTGAATAAATTAGAGAACTAGGGAAGAGATGCTAAATCCCAGCATCCTTGTCTCATACCTTGGCCAGTTTGCTTTCCCTTGATGGGGAAAAGCACCAGTTTATACAGTGCGAAGATTGCTGTGGCTCATGGGTCCATAAATTTCAGCCTGTGGTTACATGGTTCTGTTGCTTTGAGTCTATGGCCAGACAGAACCTCTTGATATGATTATTGCTCAACTCAGGGAAGTCAGGAAGCCAAAGGGGCAGAGGGGGATGAGGAGGAGTCAAGCAGTATCCCTTTCAAGGATGCCTCCAGTGACTTCATTTCTTTCCATTGGACCCACCTCCTAAATTCCCCCCCAATGGTGCCACGGGCCAATGACCTAACCTTTAGTAAATCTTCCTGAGTGTGTGCCGAGAGGGAAGGAGTCATTACAGATACTTGAGTAAATTTTTGTGCCCTGGACCTGCATGAGTTGTAGCTGATTAATCTGAGTCTTCAGCTCCCACACAGAATAGATTCCAAGCCATGAATCTGCTGGGAAAATGAATCAAGGATTGGGGACCCTTAAACAGAAGTGACCCCGAAAGCAGATGGTAGGAATCCTTCTCAAACCTAGGCCTATGATGGACTTCTGTGAGGACAGATTTCTGCTGAATGTGAGCTCACAGTACAAAATTGACAAAATAAGTTATATAAGTTATATAAAATTATGCAAAAACTGGAGTAATTTACTACCACATTCACTCTCGGCAAAATTAAAGAACCTCCAAGGGCTACAACCCAGCAAGGGGGAAATTGAATCTCAGTGCAGGGGGCCTTGGGATTCAAGAAGCAACAGAGGACAAAGAAGCAGGAGGGATGAGAGAAAAGAGCACAGGAAGCATGGTTCTTCATTGCTCAGTATACAAGGTAGCCAGTGAAGAGCAGCGCAGGAGAGACGCTCCTAACTGGACAGAGAGCTGGAGCACTAGCAAAAGCAAGTAGAAGCCCAGTGAGATGCAAGGGTGGAATGCTTCCCTCGGGATTTCCTCGCTCACCCTTGACGGGTGGCTGCCTGTCTTTGGAGACAGAAGCTGAGCTAGGTTTCTACCCTACGAAGTCCATTCATTCACAGCATCAAGGGAAGCATATGTCCACATTAGAATGGCTATAGAAAGGGGAAAGTTGGCTTTGTTTACCCTGTTTAGCATCCAATGTCTGGTCCAGCCCACCTAATAGACCTGAGAACATTTTCCCATTAGGTGCAGGAGGAATCTTGGAGAAGTGAAAAGCTATTGCTCTGTTCTCTCTCTCTCTCTCTCTCTCTCTCTCTCTCTCTCTTTTTCTTCACCACAACAGCTATAGACCTAAGCAAACCCTCCTGGGTAGGGTGTCAGGCTGAGGATGGTAATGGTAGAAAACCCACATGATGGCATCACTCCCCTACATGTGAATTATACCCTGCCACCCTCGAATGAGTGAGCAGTACGGAAATGTCAGTTTGAGCGGGTACCCCTTTTTTCATCCTTCTGTTTTTAAAACTGCAATTTAGGGAGGCGGTGATGTCTAATGTATGGGTTTCAAATTCAACAATGAAAGAGGGAAGAGGGAGAAGAAAAATAAGGATCACAGAGAATTTTTGTTCCAAGAGCAAGAAGAATCTGAGTGCTAACTGTCTGTATTTCAGGAAGATGCCATGAAAGTTCTGCAAGCAGCCTCATGGGATTAGCAAGAGGAGAGAATTAAACAAGGCTTTGCTGCCTGAAGATGCTCCTAGGACATGGATAGGGAGTGCAAGTTTCAAACATGGGGTGGGGAGTCAAGAAAATACGTGGCAACTTGTCTGTGGAGTGGATTGTGGTACTGTAAACTTCCTTTGAGTCCCTTTGAGTCCTTTGATATTAAGACTTGAGGGAAAGCAATCTCTGTGCTTTAAGCTCCCCAAAGTAAAGAAACAAGATTATACTAACAGCTTCTAGCAAGTGCCGCATCAGGGCAGGAATGCTGTCTATTTTCTGAACATGTTCCTCTCCCTATGATGGGCTCCAGACATGTGGAGAAAAATATAAATAGCAAAGAGAATACAATAAGAAGCAGCATGTGGGAGGGGAGAGGGAAGGGGGAAGTCTCTGACCCTTCTGGGTTCCAGTTCAAGAGGTGGAAGGCTGTGGCCAGAGGGTGTGGCGAGCTTGAAAATAGTGCTCACGCTTCAACAGTTCCCTGTCCAAAGGGCACAATGTTAGGGTGAAGTTCACAGGAGGGGATTATTAAAGGGATTTGGGGTGAGCTACACTGGGCTCCCAGATAAAGGGCAGAGGAGATGTCAAACCATTTTGACACATATTTTCCTCCCTTCCTCTGCCGCTGAGCAGGTGCTTCCAACATCTTGTCTTCATGTTTCTTTTATGCATTTTGACAGTCCAGAAATAATTTGAGCTGGAATCTTTTGTCTTTCTTCTACTTGATGTGCGTATTGTGTGAAGGTGTATAAACAATAACAGAATAACAGCTTGCATTTATTGAATGCTTACTAGGCACTAGGGATTGTCTTATTTAATCCTCGCAGCTGTCTGGAGGTAAACACTGACACTTCTTCCTGGTTGCTGTTGGAACTAGGTTCCTGAGCTCATCAAGAGGGAGACCTCAGAAATGCAGACCTGATTGGGTCTCCGTTGGGTGCTGCACAGGGAGCAGCACTCAGAGAGGGTGGCCATTGTGGTTCTTTGTCACTGGGTTAAAAAGACCTGAAAAGCTGAATTGCAAACAAAAGAACCACCTGAGAACAAATGCTAATGAAAGGGGAGGGAGGTTCTTTTTCCCCAGACAGCTTCATCCTTTCCTCCCAGAGGCATCTGCTTTGGGGAAGAAAGGATGCTTCAGCGGTGCAAAAAAGAAGAAAAAAATGAACCAAATTTTCCCTGTTAGTACAGTTTTATATTTATGTAAAAGGCAAAGAGTAAGGGAGTTCCAGTCACCCACTCCTAACTCGTTTCTCTATTACTACCATCTTGCACAGGGGCGTTTACTATTATGATTGCTGCAATTATTAAACATTGTTATAAACTAAAGTCCTTAGGTCACAGCAAGAACTTTCTTTGCATTATACATTTCAATGTCTCTTTTACAAATGCTACGTTGCATGGATAACATCACCATGCAATTTTATAGACTAGTTCCACGACTCAAAAGCATCGTGGCATTCAACATTTTATCACTCCCCTCCCTCCACCATCTTCTCATTGTCTCTACAGTTTTGTCTTTTGTGCACTGTAATACAATTGGAATAATATAGTATGCAGGCTTTTTACACTGACTGCTTTGGCTGAGCAAATGCTATTAAGTTTTCTCCCTGTCTTATCATGGCTCAAGAGCATGTTTCTTTTAAACCCTTGAACAATAGCCATTTGCACAGCTACATTACAGATTATTCACCCAGCTATGGAAGAGAATCTTGGTTGCTTCCCAACCTCAGCTCATATAAATAAAGCTGCTATAAGCATATCTGTACATTGTCACACATAAGTTTTCAACTATTTTTGGTAAATACCTAAAAAGGATGATTGATGTATCATTATCAAAGCTATGTTTAGCTTTATCTAATCTACTAACATGTCTTCTAAATGACTGCCCAATTCTCATTTCCATGAACAAACAGAATTGATTTTTCCTTCTCTGTGACTTTGCCTGCATTTGATTTTCTCTTTTTTTTTTCTTAAATTCAGTCATCCTAATAGGCATAGAACTCTATCTTACTACTTTCTTACTTTTCAATTTCTTAATGACATGATATTCTGCACTATTTGTGTTTATTTTCTACCAGTGTGATATTTGGAAAAAGTGTATATCAAACTTGTTTCTATTATTTTTCAAATAGTATCCCAGAGTGGCCTTGAACTTGCTATTTAAACCAAGGATGAGCTTAGTGATCTCCCCTCCTCTATGTTTTGAGTGCAAGGACTGCAGGTGTGCACTGTTTTGCCTAGTTTATGCACTCTTATAGATATGATCTTTATATACTCATATATATATATATATGGTCTTCAAGGATCCTAGGTAAGCACTGTGCCAAGTATGCTATGTTCCCAGCCCCCTTTTGCTCATTTTCAATTAGGAAAACCTTTTGTACTCCTGTTATTGAGTTTCAAGATTCCTTTGAGGGCCATCCAGAAGAACAGGTATGCCTGCCTGTGGAACTCTCCCACTGCCTTGGTTTGGCTTCCACAGACTCGATCCACGATCACCCCTTTCCTCACCACCCTCCACTCCTGCTGCCATGTCCCCACTCACAACTCCAGTGGACTTCCTCTGTTTAAGTGCAGGCCAGACCACCCAGAAGAACATGTAGGCCACCAGCACATGGAACTCTCCTTTGTCAATTCCTACATACACAATCTTCTACCATCCCTTCACACACACCCCCCAACTCCATTGCCTTGTTCCCATTCCCAACTCCAGTGGATATCCCCTGCTTAAGCGAAGGCCTCACCATTCAGAAGAACAGGTAGGCAAGCTCAGACAGAGGAAGACTCCCACACTGCTGAATGCCAGAATTCCAGATAGCTCCCTGCCCAGCTGTGTACCTTCTCCACTCTCCTGGTGTCCCCCTCAGACAAGGTTCCCAATATCCTCTCCCCTTCTTATCACTGTGAGCCAGCCCCCAACTCAGGCAGAGATGCCCTACACAACCCAAGGCTATATCAGTCATCCGAAGTCCTTGTATGCTGCCTGCCTATGGACCTCCTCCACTTTCTTGGTACACCAAATTCCACATTCTCCCTCCCTTCCTCTTTGCCTTGTGGAGTCTTTTCTAGACCAGAGGTTATGTGGGCTGCCAGAACTCCAGGTAGATTGCCCACTCATGAACCTCCTCCACTCTTTCAGTGACCCTCCTCCATGCATATTATACCCAATCTCTTTCCCTTCCTTCCCTCTATGCCCCAGTCTCAAAACTCAAGTGGTGACCTCCTGTTCCACAAGAGGCCAAGTTGACTGCCAGAAATCCAGCCCCCAACTCTGGTGGAGAACTCCTCCTCAATCACAGGCCTCACAAATCAAAAGACCGTAGAGAAACAGAAACCAGGGAATAAAATACCTACCCAACAAAGACAAACTTGGTAATCTTCACTCAGACATATAATCACTCCAAACTCAGATGCCTAGACATCAGGGCAAGAAAACAATCAACAACAGCCAAGGTAATATGTCATCACCAGGACACAGTTATTCTCTCAGAGCAAGCCCTGAGTATTCAATACAACTGAAACACAAGAAAAATACCTTAAAACCAATATTTTCTTGAAGATGATAGAGGTCTTCAAAGAAGAAATGAATAAATCACATAAATAAATTGAGGGGGAAAATTGGAGGAAATGCATAAATATCACCAAGAAAGCCAAGTAAAAGCAAGTAAACAAATAGTGAAGGAAATGACTAAAACTGTTTTACATTTTACTAAAAATGTAAAAATTGAGATAGAATCAACAAAGAAAATACAAATTGAGGGAATTCTGGAAATGGAAAAATCCAGGTGAGTGAATAGAACTACAGACACAAGGGTCACCAACAGAATCCAAGAGATGGAAGAGAGGATCTCAGGTGTTGAAGATAGAAGAAATCGATACACCAGTCAAAGAAAATGGTAAATCTAAGAAATTCCTGACACAAAATATCCTAGAAATATGGGACAATGAAAAGAATAATAGGAATATAAGAATAATACTAACAAGAATAATAGGAGTATGAGAAGCAGAAGAATCCCATCTCAAAGGCACAGAAAATGTTTTCAACAAAGTTATAGAAGAAAGTTTTTTTAACCTAAAAAATGTCTATAAAGGTACAATAAGCTTATAGAACACCAAACAGATTAGATCAGAAAAGAAAGCCCCATTGTCATATAATAGTCAAAACACCAAATATATAGAACAAAGAAAGAATAAAAGGTACAAGGTAAAAAGACCAAGTAACATATAAAGGCAGACCTATGAGAACTACTCTTGACTCTCAATGGAGACTAAAAGCCAGAAGGACCTGAACAAATCTACCACAGGCTCTAAGAGGCCACAGATGTCAGCCCAGACTATTATAACCAGAAAAAAATTAGTCACCATTGGTGTGGTATTCCCTTCTGTATTCTGTGAATACCATTGGTTAATAAAGAAACTACTTTGACCTATAGCAAGGCAGAACTTAGCTAGGTGAGGAAAACTAAACTGGATGCTGGGAGAAAGAAGGTGGAGTCAGGGAGAAGCCATACAGAACCACTGGAGACAGATAATGGAACTTTACCCAGTAAGCCCCAGCCTCGTGGTGATATACAGATTAATGGACGTGAGCTATTTTAAGATGTGATTTAGCCAGAAATACACTTAAGCTATTGGCCAAACAGTATTGCAAATAATATGGTTTCTGTGTGACTATTTTGGGGCTGAGCAGCCAGGAAAAAACAAGTGGCCACCCACAACATACCACAGATGGAGAAAACAAGATATTTCATGATAGGAGTCAAACTCAAACAATATACAAATCTAACTCTACAGAATAAAATAGAAAGAAAACACTACAGAATGTTTCACCCAAACACAAAATAATATACCTTCTTCTCAGCACCTCATGGAACTTTCTCCCAAAATTTACCACAAACTCAGTCACAAAGCAAATCTCAATAGATAGAAGAAAATGGAAATAACCCCATGCATCCCATCAGACCACTTTGGAATTAAAAGTTGATTTCAACAGTAACAGAAACAACAGAAGGCCACAAAGTAAGGGAGATTGAATGACTCTCTACTGAGTGACACAGTGGATACTCCATCTTACTAGAAGGACATTTGCTCAACTATGCTCATAGCAGCTTTATTCATAATAGCCATAATGAACTGGAAACAACCTTGATGTCCCTCAACTGAAGAATGGATAAAGAAAATGTAATGAGACACATTTACACAGTGGTGTATTACTCAGCTGTTAAAAAACGACATCAGGAAATTTGCAGGCAAATGGATGGAACTAGAAAATAAAAATCCTTATTAAGCTAACCCAGACCCAGAAAGATAAATATTGGTATGCACTGATTTCTGGTGAATATTAGCAGTATGTGTGTGGCAGTTGTCTCTGACTCATTTGAATGTACTTGGGACCCTTTTCCTCCTACTGGGGTGTCATGTCCAGCCTTGTTATGAGGGCTTGTGCCTAATCTTGCTACATCTTGTTATAACATCTACAATTGATATTCCTGGGAGGCCTGCTCTTTTCTGAAGGAAAATGGAGGAGCAGTGGATCCGGTAGAGAGGGGAAGTGGGGGTGATTTGGAGGAGTGGAAGGAGGGGAAACTGTGGTCAGGATGTAATGTGTGAGAGGAGAATAAATTTTTTAAAAAAGAGTTCTTTGTAGTAGACTTGGATCACCTCCATTACCCCCATCACTCTCCCTCCTTTCTCTGCAACCCTTCTCCCTACAAGCCCTGCTCTCTTCTCATGTCTTCTCTGTATGACTCGCTGGGTTTAATTAGTGCTGCTTCATGAGTATGGATGTCAGGCTATTTACTGTAGCCTGAGTAACTGAAACAGGGGCTTTGCCACTGAAAGAAATATCACTCCTTTCTCTAACCACCATTAATTATCAATAGTCAGTCCCTCAGGGAGGGGTGGGGCGGAATTAATTATGTTTAAATCTTAAACTCACTACAAAACTCGATATCACCTGGATTTTTTTCCTGTGTTGTCTTTAAGATGTTTCCCTTTTACATTCAAGATCTATTTTGAGCTAGATGTGTGAAAAATTATTCCTCCTACTCCACTCTTTATTTTTCCTCCTCTCCCCTCCTGTTTCTTTGCCACCCCCTCCTCTTCCTTCCCTTCCTCCTCTCTATCCTCATTCTGTTTTCCTCTATCCCTCTCATACAAAGATAAAATCACATTGCATGGACATGTTGCAAACACACTGCATATATAAAAATCTCTATATTGAACCCATTATTCTCTACAATTAAGGCTTGCTAATTTAAAAAGGAAACAGTGTCCAATCTTCCACAAAAATAATTTGTCCATTCTTGTACCAACACCACACCATTGTGATTATTACAGCTCTGCAGTAAGACTTGAAGTCAGGCAGCCTCTGCCTTTGCTCTTCTTCAGTGCTGTCTGACTGTAAACTGTGTCACTGTCTTCTCATGTCAGCACTTGAATCTGTGAGTCATCATTTACAGAATAAACTAGGAAGGCTTTGACTGTGATCGTACGGATCCTGTAGGGCAAGTTGGGAAGGACCGATACTCTCACAGGCTTGACGATTCCTATTTGTGAATACAGATAATTATAATTTTTTCATGCATTTGAACTTCTTTGATTTATTTAACAGTGTAGTCTTCCTCACATGAACTTTGATATTTTATTACATTGATGCCTCTAGAATTTTTGGTGCTGATGCACATAATAATTTTTTCTTAATTTTAATTGCAGTTGTTCATTGTTGATATATAGAGTAGAAACTAACATTGTCTATTAATTTTATATCCTGTGACCTTTCTGTAATTATTTATTAGCTATGGATATTTTTGGCATTCTTTAGCATTTTATACACAAAGGGAAATTTTATTTTCTTTATAATTCTGCATAATTCTATTTCATTTTCTTGTGTTATGGCTTTAGCCGTATGTTCCAGTATGATACTGAGGAGAAGTTATGAGGGAGATATCAGTGCATAATTTCTGATTCTGGGAAGATGCTTCTAGATTCTCATCAACAAATGTGATGTCAGCTATGCTGATATTTCTGTGGACTTTTTAAAATTGGGTTTAAAAATTTTGAAGGTTTTTCTTCTTCTGTGTTTCCTGTGAGTTTAATATTATGAATAGATGTTGTATTTTACCAAATGCTTTTCTGTGTAGATTTGATCACATGATTTTTTTTCCTCTTCAGCCTATTGAATGGTGGATTACAATATCATACCCAACTTTGGCTACATGTTACCAGAGATATCTATAAATATAGCCAAATACAAAATGTTGAACTTACTTGAAAATTGTGAGACTTTCCTGAAAATTTGTTTGTGTGTCTCTGAACCTTGTAGATAGTGACATCCTTTCCCAAAGTCAAGAGATTGAATACATACGCCTGAGTTCAGTTTGGGTTGACCAATGTGACTCTGCAATTAATTATGTTTGGCTGTATATGATTACTTCTCTGTTGTATGTGCCCTTGTGTGTATATGTGTATACCTGTGTATGCGGGTATGCTCACTTGTGCAGGTACATGAGATGGTATAGGTTGACCTTGGCATGTTTTCCTCTGTTGCTCTTTATCTTTACTCTTTGAGACAGGGCCTTTCACTGAACTGGAATTTGATGAGTCACCTAGAATGGCAGAATCCTGAGCTTTTGGAGTCTGCCTGATTTCTCCATGTGCCCGGAGCACAGGGGTTGCAGACTTAGGCCACTATGCCCCACGGGAGATGAACTCAGTTTCTCTTGTTTGCTCTTCACACACTGAGCAATCTTCCCACCCCACATAATGACCTTTTTATCTTGTTGAATTCTAGAAATAGAAACAGGAGATATTAATACAGTTTTCCTTTCTTATGATGCCTTAAATGAGTTTGGTATTGAGGTAATAAAGACCTCGTAGAGTAAGTACTGAATTGTTTCTTCTGTTATAGCCTCCAGATGGAGCAACAAAGAAATGACATAATTTCTCTCTTGGGGGTTTGGTAGAATCCACCAATGAAACCGTCTCTATACAACTCTTTCATTTTAAGGGGAGTTATTGAAAATAAATGTAGTATTTTAACAGATATATGACTATTTGAATGATTAATTTGTTTTTTTTTATAAACTTTGGTAGTTTGTATTTTTCAAGAAACATTTTAAGCATCTTCGAAATATCATTTAAACAAAACAATAAGGTAATTTGGAATTTAGAATGCATGTGGGATTTAAATGAATGACAATAATAATAAAATATGTATTTGAGGCTTCTGTTTCCTTCTGAGCCCTATTTTTAATGTATCACAGAGTTCTACTATATTCATAGGATCGGTGCCTAGCCTAATTGTCATCAGAAAGGCTTCCTCCTGTCAGCAATGGGAGCAAATACAGAGACCCACAGCCAAACATTAGATGGAGCTCAGGAAACTCAGAAGAAGAGGGAAAGGAAGAAGTATAGGAGCCAGAGGGGGTAGAAGACACCAGGTGAACACAGTATCAACTAAGCAAGGCTCATAGGGGCTCACAGAGCCTGAAGTGACTACCATGGAGCCACATGGTTCTGTACCGGGCCCTCTGTATACATGCTATGCTTTTTCAGCTCGGAGTTTTTGTTGGACTCTAAAGAATGGGAAAGGGGGTGTTTCTGACACTTTGCATGCTCATGGGACTTTTTTCTTCCTACTGAGTTGCCTCATCCAGCCTTGATATGAGGGTTTGTGCCTAGTCTTATTGCATCTTGTTTTGCTGAGTTTGATCGATAGCATTGAGTGGCTTGCTCTTTTCTGAATAAAAATGGAGCAGCAATGGATCTGGGGGAGGGGGAGGAGGGAGGGAATTGGGAGGAGGGGATGCAGTTGGGTGTTATTATATAAAAGTCAATAAAATAAAAAACATTTAAAATTTTAATTCATTATTATTATTATTTGTGTGTGTGTCTACACTTGCCTGTGTGTGTGTATGCACACACACACACACACACACACACACATATAATGTGGAGTGTGCCACACAGCTCATATGAACCAACTTTGTGGAGTTGATTCTCTTCTACCCTCAGGTGGGTGCCAGAGATCAGTCTCTGATCATTAGGTTTGAGTGGCAAGTACCTTCATCCTCTGAGCCATCTCACGGGCCTCCAATAAATTTCTGATAGGTTGGTTTTCTCTGTTCCTTTAGTTCAGAACATTTTACATTTTTTTCTAGAGACTTTTTCATTGGCCCATGTGCAGCTAAGAAATGTGATGTTTTGCTGTTGTTTGTTTTAATTTTTTCTTCTTGGTTTTCTGTTGTGGATTTCTAGCTGAATTCCTTGATATTTGGGTGCGTACCCCACCCGATCTCTACTCTAGATTCATAAATATGGAATTTGTTTTTCTCAGAATGTGATGTATTTGGTGAATCTTCCTTTGAGCTTAAGAAGAATGCACATTCTGATATTTTGGATGAGAAATCCTATGAATTTCAATCATCTCCAGCTTGTTATGTGCAACAGCACAGCTCTATTCTCATTGATCTTCTGCCCAGTGATTTCGTCAGCTACTGGCAGAGGGGGCTGGCATCTCTAGTTTCTTCTTTGAGCTCTCTCTGCCCCTGCCTTGTGTGCCTTGACACTGTTCTTAGATGTATGTAGCTCAAAGACTGATGTATCGTCTTGTGGGATTCACTTCTTCAGCTTTTGTCAAGCTCTTTACCTTTGACATTATTTTTTCTATACTAAAGTCTGTAAGAGGCTGAGTCAGAAGGATCACAAGTTCAAAGTCAGCCACAGCTACAGTGTGAGTTTAAGACCAATGTGGGCAACTTAGACTCTGTCTCAAATGAAAGAAAAAGAAGTCTGGAGATACAGATCAGTGGTAGTGCTTGCCCAGCGTGCAACTCTAGGTTTGATCTTTAGTGACATGAAAACGAAATTTTAAAAAGTCTGATCTGACTGAAATTGATATAGATACAGCAGATATATTTTGATTACTGTGTTAGCATGACTTTCACTATCAGTTATTTATTATATTTCCATACTGCATTTAAAACTGACTGCTTGTCTACAAATAAATTATGTTTTAATTGCTGTAGCAGCTTTTGTCTTTCAATTGAGATAACTAGACCGTTCATGTTTAAAGTAATTGATGTCCTTTGAATAGTACCTACCACGTCAGGAGCCTTGGTGCACTCATTGCCTTTTGTTCTATTTGTTTTCCCTTATTTCTCTTTGTCTCTGGTTTCATTGACCACTTCTCTCTTCTTTTAGTGTATCTACTATATCTCTTTTCAAGCTAGCAATGTAAACATTCTGTAATTTTTCTTTTTTCTTAATTATTAGCTAAGCAGCATGGAAATTATATATATAAAGTTTGTAATGAATAAATCAAAATGTTAATATTTATACCTCTTAATATTTAAAACATTAAGCAATGAAATAACTATACTTTTGAGGTAATGTGCAGTATTAATACACAATATAATATATATTAATCAAATCACAGTAACTAACATTGTTATCTCTTTATTGATTCTTTGTATTTGGCTACTTCTAACTACTCTTCATGATAATTCCTTCAAATTATTCATATGTTAGATGATAGATTATTAGGAACAACAGCAGCCTTTTTGTGTTGTAGTGTTATAAACCTTTGTGTTTCTATCCTAATGTCTAACCTCCATGCAAATAAAAAAAACAACACAGTGACTATCACCTGGCCCTAGTTAGAATGGATACCATCAAAAAGACAAAGAACAATGCATCTGATCTCCCTTCAGCCCACATCTTCATTAGTATTGATATTTTTGTCTGTAATTAGTTCAGACACAATGGAGTACAGAAGAGAAACTCCTCCTGTGTGCTCCAGTCAAGCATATAACCCAAGATGATGGTATCCATACATCAAAGACACCTGCTTTCCCAATCCTGTCCCTGCACTGTTCCCTGGAGCTATGAACCAGAATCAGCCCATGGGCCCACCAGTGGACGAGTGGATAGAGAGGGTGTAGTACATGCACACAGTGGGGGGACATCAGGAATGCCACTCAAACATAGAAAGAACAACATTTTGTCAATTTATACATTATGGAAGGGACTAGAGATCAGTATGTTAAAAAAGACAAACAGAGAAAGACAAGTTTCACATGATCTCATTAATATGCAGATTCTGAAAATGTGGATTTTAATAGTTAATAGAATGGTTAACAGAGACTGGAAAAGAAAGGGAGAGCAAAGGATTGGAAGGGCTGTTCAGGGCTCTGAGTTGCAATTATAAGGGGTAAGAAGCCTAGAGGATATGCTGTACCACCAGTACATTAAGGCTACTGCAGCTAGAGACCCTCATCCTTTATTACACAGTGCTGAAGAAAAAGGTTTCAAGGCTTTTCCCCATAAAAGTGATCAACATTTGGGAGACAGATACATTAACCTTATTTAGAGTATCTACGTGTCTTAAAACACCCCCATCCCATCATTATACATGATTTAAGTGTTTTTTTTTAATCAGGTAAAAATGAATTTTATTCTTAAAAAAAGAAAAACTATCATTTAGTTGGGTAGTAGTGGCACATGCCCTTAATCCCAGCATTCCAGAGGCAGAGGCAGGTGGATCTCTATAAATATGAGGCCAGGCTGGTTATCAAAATAAGTTCCAGGACAGGCAGAGCTGTTACATGGAGAAATCCTGTCTTGAAAAACCAAAGCAAACCAAATAAACAAGCAAAATAAAATAAAAAGTATCATTTAGAGTATTTTAAGTATGCCTCTCAGTATTGCATTATGATGCTGCGAAATGGCTGCTAATGTCTTTCCCAGAACCCTCTACTGACTCTCAGTCAAGCCCTCCCTTCCCTTTTCCAGTCTCAACACCACTAACCCTGTTTCTCTGCCTCTGTAAGAAAATAAAGCAATGGTGCAGTCTGGGTTCTTGAGTGTGCTCTGGCTTCCTTTCTGCTGCTGTGATAGAGTGGTATGGGAGGTCCTTCTGTCTGTGTGTTGCTTTTATTGGTTAATGAAAAGAACTGTTTTGAGCCTATGGCAAGGGCAAAACAGAACTAGGCGGGAAAAGCTAGGCTCTATGCTGCGAGAAAGCTGGCAGAGTCAGAGAGAAGCCATGGAGCTGCCAGAGATAGATGCTGGGAACTTTACTCCATAAGCCACAGCCATGTGGTGATATACAGATGAATAAAAATGGGTTAAATTAATATAAGAGTTAGCCAACAAGAAGCTAGAGCTAATGGGCCAAGCAGTGATTTAATTAATCCAGTTTCTGTGTGATTATTTTGGTTCTGAGCAGCTGGGACTAACAAGCAGCCTCCCTGCAACAATAGAGTACTTGGACCAAAAGTAACCTGGAGGAAGAATGGGTGAGTGTCCATAGCTGAGGAAGGCCAGGACAAGAGGATTAAGCAGGACTTTAAAGCAAAATCCCTGTGCTTACTGCTTCTTTATACAGCTCTGAACAACTCACCCAGGAAATGTTGCCTCGCACAGTGGGCAGAGCTTTCCTACATCGATTAATAATCAAGATGACCCCCACATGCATGCCGGTAGTTTAATCTGATCATGCAATTCCCCAGCTGAGATCTCCTTCCCTGCTAACTCAAGGCTGTACCCAAATGACTGTTAAAGTGACTAGGACCGTGTGTAAATTTAACTCACATCATACTCCAAGTATTTTCCTACATAATCTTTGAACCTTCTTAGTAAAGTTGCCCTTTTTTTTTTTTGAGGAAACATCAGAGTGCAGGTACTGATTTCCTTCTCAGAGGGTGCTGCAAAATCCCTTTGTTATTCCATTGGTTTTAGCATTATAGCATAACAAGGAACATTTTTATGCATGTGGCTTCTCTTAAAGGTGTCGTTACTTTCTCTGGTCTATGTGCAAAACTCGCATGAAAACACAAACAATGATAATAATATTTAGAAGGGTTGTGTTAATTTTCCAATTTGCTGACCACAGACAAGGCACTTGTGTTACAAAGGTGATATTGTGAACAGTGAATATAGACATGTATATGAATATATATGTATATGAATATAACAACATATATGAACATAGACACATTATACAGACTATGATATCTTAGAGGTGCCTTTGTTTGTGACATTTGACTTTGTAAAATGGAAAGATATTTTCAGCCCCTCCATTCTTTGACTCGTAGCAGAGTGATTTTTTTCCAGGGAAAATCCTTGTATACCAAGCCAGATAACATTTCCAATTTATCGCTCCTCTGAAAGTGGCTGCAGGATAAGAACAAATACAGTCTGTGTTCAATCTATTCAATTAGAACAGAACAAGAAATTTATTTCAGCACATACAAATCAGCAAATCCCATCCTGGTTGAATCCCATTTAGCATTTATGTAGACTTAATTAAATCACCAATGGGATATCTTACAAGGAGAGTGGCCTTCAGGAAATACGCTTGCTAAATACTTCCCAGCAAGGCCTGTGGGGAGTAAACAAGGAGGCTTGCTTGCAGAGTTTCTCATATCCCAGATCTCTCTGCCTATGAGTTTGACAGAGCTGGAAAACAAACAAGGAGCCGCTGCGGAGTGGAGCAGGCTAGTGGACAGGGCGTTGCATTATTTGGTTCATGAATTCTGACTTCCTGGGCTGTGCCTCCATCCACATATCTTCAGGAGCAAAAGTATCTTTTCTCAATGTGGGCAGAAGTTTTCTATGCAAGTAATTTGGACCTCATGAACACTGAGAACCAGGCAGAGGGAAGAAAAATGGGGAAGGGGGAAATTTTTGACTATCCTTGTGAAAACCAATGGTTTGCTTAGTGCTCTTTCTCTGTCTGGCTCTCCAAGCCCATTTTCCAAATTCCCCACACCCCAGCTCCTGCCCTGCTCTTGATCTTTCTCCTCCTTCCCTCTTCCTTTCCCTCCCTCTCCTTTCTCCCTCCCTTTCCCTCTCTTCCTCTATCCCCTCCCTCCTTTCTCTCTTCCTCCCTCCTGCTTTCTCCCTCTCTTTCTCCTTCCTCTCCCTCTGTCTCTCCCTCCCCCTTTTTCGTCCCTTCTCCCATGCCCTACTACCCAAGCCAGCATGGTCATATGCTGAGAACCTCAGGCTGTTTAAGGGCCTGGGAATTCCTCTGCTAATCAGCTGGGCATCTCTCTCCCTATGAGCCAGGCTTTGCCTCTGTCATCTCACTTAATCACATTCAAGGAGAAAATGCCCATCCTACAGGGAAGGGAACAGGTCGGAACATGGGAACTAAATCTATGTCCTTCCATCTGGTTTCCAAGTTCAACATCTTCAAAGTACTTCTGTTTGAGGCTGGCTTTCATAGCAGAGCTTGTCAGCTAGTGGGAGGAGTCCCAGGGACTGCACCAGTAGTAGACAGTGCTAAGGTCTTAGCTAACATCCTGCGACTATTAGTTCCACAGTGCCTTCTAACAGATTAAGAAAAAGCAGATTAGTTTTAAAAATTATAAACTGAGCCGGGCGGTGGTGGTGAACTCCTTTAATCACAGCACTCAGGAGGCAGAGGCAGGCAGATCTCTGTGAGTTCGAGGCCAGCCTTATCTACAAGAGCTGGTTCTAGGACAGGCACCAAGGCTACAGAAAAACCCTGTCTCGGACATATCTATATATCTATACCTACATCTACATCTACATCTATATCTATATCTATATCTACATGCTGAGATTAAACAGAGCCTTGCATGTGCTCAGCAAGTGCCACACTGCTAAGTCACATCTCCAAGTCCCCCATTCTTCTGTTCCTTTCTTTCTTTTTTTTTTTTTTAATTTGGAGACAAGGACAGGTCTGGATAAGTTGGTCAGGTGGGCCTTGACCTCACTTTGTAGCCTAGGAAGACCTTGAATTTGGGATCTTCCTGCTTCAGCCCCCCAAGCAGCTGGAGCAACAGGCCTGTGTCACTGCCCCTTGCTGGAATCTTCCCTTCCAGGGTGTTGCTGTTCTTTGTTTACCTCTTGACTCCTGGTTTTGAGAATGCCAAAGTCTGTTCTGGGGACTAATAAAAATAAGTTTCTTCCCATAAAGTCTGGAAGGCCCTTGGAACCAGCTGGTTCATGCCTCTCCTTTTAGAGCTGAGGAACATGGCAGGGAAGTCAAGATCCACAGAGCTGGAGTTGCTGTGGAGGTCATATTACCGTCAAGCCTCTAGTTCTTCCAGGAGAGCAAGGTCATTTGTCCTTCCTTTGAACGACAAGAGATGGCATTTCTCCAGGCTGATGAAACTCCAGCAATGCTTATTTACAAAGATGCTCACTCCATCTGCGTTGCTCTGCAGATCTCAGGTGGTGGGGATGCAGTAGGTTAATAGCCTCTTTGAATATGAAGACCTGTGAACCAGGAAGCAGCTGAGTGTAATAGAAAAATAAAATTGAAAGTTGCAGACTAGAGTCGGGGTCCAGGGTCTCACACTTGCCACTTGTTTAATCTTGGGGGACTGTATCATCAGCTTGTGTGGTCCACCTCTTCGTTCTCTGGTGCCCGAGGCAGAATGCCACATGTACATTCAAGTAGAATTCAGGCATTTAAAGCCAGTTTTTAAAGCTCTAAGATTCGTTTATGATAGTCTCGTAAATGCATGCACTGTACTGTGATTATGTTCACTGCTGTTAGCATGTGGCATCCCCCTTCCTTTCCTTCCGAACCCCTTCTTCATCACAAACAGTCCTCGAGTGGCTATGCCTTGTAATAAGGTGGTATTCCCTTCTATGGCACCATACAGCCAAGGGCTCTAGGAAAGGATGGGTCCTGAGGGCAACTCCTATATCCATGACAGAATGTTAAAGAACTCCATCTTTTGCAGGAGTCCTTTGTGTTTGTGATTAAAATCGCTGGGCCGTATCTGATGGCAGCATTTCTTGGCTGTCCTCCAACCTCCCTGCTCCTGAAGTCTTTCTGGCCCTCTTCTTGGGGAAGTAATGGAGACTTCCTGTTCTGTCAACTCAACACAGCTCAGAGTGCTCTGAGAGAGTCTCCACCGAGGGACTGTTTTCATTAGATTGGCATTTGAGCATGTCTATGGGGTGGGACATTTTCTTGATTACTAGTTGATGAAGGAGGGTCCAGCCCATTGTCGGTGGTACCATCCCTGGGCAGGTAGGCTTGGGCTCTGTAAGGAATGAAGTTGAATGAAAGTCTGGGAGGAATCCAGGAAGCAACATTCCACCATGGTCTCTGCTTCAGTTTTCACATGAACTCCTGCCCCAACTTCCTTTAATGATAGACTCTGACCTGGTAGTGTAAGCCAAATACACGTTCTTCCCCCAAGTTGTGCTGGGTCATAGTGTTTATTTATTATAAAAATAGAGATCAAAAACTAGGACAATAATTAAACATTTTTAAAAATAAGTCACTGAATAATTGCCGTTACATTCTCTGCTATCAGAGTGTCAGGCTTTTAACTTCATGTCTGTAGTTCGAGAAAATAATGACACTACTGAGCCCCACTTGTATCAAGCAGGTGTAGAACCTGCTCCAGGCTCTTGTGATGCTTACAGGAGAGAAAGATGAACTTGCACTTGGTAGATGACTCAGCAAACATTCTCATCTGTATGATGTTCTTTGTACGGCCATGTGTTGGAGAATAGAATTCCAGCCAACATCAGACCACACACACCGCAGGAGTCTCATAAGACATATCTCCCACTGAAATTATCTCATAGTTAGTATATATCCACTCTATGTTGTTGGCAAACTAAGGAAATCACCTAGTAAATACATATGGGGAGAGGTGACACAAGCGAGAATCATCAGAGGAATTGGAGGAAATGCCTTGATGAAACTCAGCTACTTGGCATTTTCTCATTTAGAGATCAATTGGGGAGAGCCCAGTCCATGGTGGGTGGTGTCGCCCTGGGCTGGTGACTCCTCTGGGCTGGCATCCTAGGTTCTATAGGAAGGTGGGCAGAGCAAGACATGGGAAGCAAGGCAGTAAGCAGTACCTCTTCATGCTCTCTGCATCAGTTCCTGACTTTGGCATCCTGCTTTATTTGAGTTCCTGTCCTGACTTCCTCCAGTAATGAACAGCAATGCAGTAGTGTAGACAGAAGTTTCTGTCCTGCCTGGACCTGCAACCATTCAATCAGTCCCCCCAAAACACACAGAGTCTTATATTATTTATAGACTGTTTGGTCTATTAGTTAAGGCTTATTATTAACTAGCTCTTACAACTTAGATTAACCCATAATTCTTATCTATATTTAGCCATGTGGCTTGGTACCTTTTCTCAGTGAGGCATTCTCATTTTGCTTCCTCTGCATCTGGCTGGTTACTGTGTCTCTGCCTTTCCTCTTCCCAGAATTCTCCTCATCTGGTTGCCCCACCTATACTTCCTGCCTGTCTACTGGTCAATCAGCAAATCTTTACAGTGACAAATCTTTACAGTGTACAAAAACGTTCTCCTACTGCATAGTGTAAAGTGAATAAACCTTCTCCTGCCAACTTGCCTTTTTGTCATGGTGTTTCATCGCAGGAATTGAAACCCTAATTAAGACAGTGACAAAGGCCACAGAGAAGCAGTGCCGAAGGAAATGAACATTACCCCATGAATATCACATTTGGGGGACCATTCTGAATTTTACATGTATTGGGAAACCTGCTTCTATCACCCTGTAAATACACCCAAGATAAGCAAGTCAGGGAAGCCAGTGTCTCTCCTTGCTTTGTGTTCTTCATTCTCCCCTTCTTCTTTCCTTCTCTCTTCAATCTGGATTTCACATGGCAAATCTCATTTTAAATGTTCATTCTGGATTACTATATTCCAGATTTGCCACTCCTGACAAAGCAATTTGCTTGGCCTCGGGTGGGGGCTGTACATGGTATGAAGTTTTAACCTTTTCCACTTGGCAGAAAAGTAGTACTTGCTTCATCTCCTTTTTAATTAATTAATTCACTTACTTACCCCAGGTATAGAGTGTGGTACTGAGTGTGTAATTACACTCTCTGTGACTGTGGTGTTCCTTCATGTATGTGTGCTTGAATGAGTCTGGGCACAGTGGTGTGTAGGTACGTGCGTGCACGTGTGTGTGTGAGGCTGATACTGTGTCTCTTTCTCCATCACTCTCTTCCTTCATTTTTGGAGGAAGGATCTTTGGCTAAACCCAGAGCTCCCAGAATCAACTAGCCTAGCTAAGCAGCTTGTCCCAGGGATGCCTTGTCACCAATTCCTGAGAGCTGGGATTACAGGTGAGGTGTCAGACCTGCCAACTCTTATGTGTATGGTGGAGATCCAAACCCTAGTCCTCGCCCTCGAACAGCAAGTGCTCCATCAGATGAGCCGCCTCCCCAGACCTCTGCCTCACTCTTCCTTTCTTCTGTTCTTGTCACCTAAGCAGCTGGAACCTCTGTTCATCCTCCCCTCTCCTCTTCTTCTTATCCTGTCTGATTCATGTGTTGGAGGTTGATATCTTAACTCTGAGCCAGCTGCTATGGCGAACTGTGGTTCACAGCCAGGATTTATTAACATCTATATAGCAAAATCATCTACCAGAAGAGAGTTGGAGAAGGGAGAGAGAGGGGGACAGAAATGGAGAGCGGCAAAGATAGAGCCAGAGGAAGAAACTCTCAGGAGGGGGGGAAAGAGTATTGTTGCATCATTATTTATTAATTTGAATTTTGTATACTATGTGATTTTAAGCATATTACATTTGCTTTTCCCTATCTGTATGATGCATGTGTCATAATCCTCATTTCATAGATTTAGAAACTAAGACCCACAACACAGCAATAGCTCATTCAAGCTTTCATATCTAGCCACTGGTAAATTTAGAGTTTAAACTTATTCTGAAAAAAATATAAATTTTTAAAATGCTGAGCTGTCTTTCAGATATTCTCAAGAGTGGGAGGAAACACTATCCATCAAAAATGGAGAAGGTGTCAGGGCCAGCTAGAGGCAGAGCCAGGGTTGGTGGAGACAGGGCAGAGTCTCTGGCTGAAGCCCTGTGGTCAGAGCAGGTGCCACCCACTCAGCCTGTCTGAAAACTTTTGAGAAAATGAATTACAAACAGTGGCTAGAAAGGTGTGAGCCTAATTCCAGCAGTCTGAGTCACCATGCTTGAGGGGCCTTTAGGAGCACCCGGTGAGCCGGCACTGAAGGGGGCAGGTACTGTCCAGCCCTGGGTGGGGAATGAGGATAGGCCCTGGGAAGAGGCAGGCAGCCTGCACTCTGGACAGCATGGTGGCAGAGGAACCCTAGTTAATTGGTCAGAACCTGGGAGTTTTGACTCCACGAGTTTCAGGATCCTCTGTGTTCTGAGAACAAATGAGTCAGAGATGTTCTCCATTTTGGAGCAGACAGCCCACTGCCTACTGGCAGAAGCAACAGAAGGGCCTGCTCAGTGCTTCTTCCGGGAAGCACAAAAGGGTGTTATCCACCCTAAGGCAGGACCGAGGACTCCTCTTTATGCTGGGATCTAGAAAGACTTCCTGTGGGAGAAAGGGCTTCAGTTGGGAGAGCAAAAGCAAGAATAGTATCAGGAGCAGTAGGTCCCAGGGCTTAGACATGGAAAAGCCCAGGGCAGAGAGAACTCAGTTAGGTCACGTGATATGGGGTAGCGTGCAGAGATCACAGGGAGAAAACAGTCTAGAAGACCAGCAGAGGAAAGAGATTTACATTCCGACAAGTTCGAGAAATTATAAAGATCAAAGAGTGCTGGATATCTGCCTGTTATTGTAAAAAATAGAAGAGATCAGGGATGGTAGAACACACTTGTGATCTCAGCACCTGGGAGGCCTTGGAGGTGGGTCAGTGAAGAGGAGCTGCACCATGCAGGAATTCCCTGTCACACGGCTGAAGAAAGCAAAGGCAGCACCGTGCACACCGGAGCAAAAGGGTAGATATTAGGAAGATAGGCACATGCCAGGGCTCCAGATCTCACCCTTCCACAGGCTGGCGGGCACACGTTAGACATCTGTATTTCAATTTGAGAGTTGTGATAGCTTATCTATAAACAATCGTAACTTCTCGAAGGAGAGACTGAAGAGAAATGAACTAGCTGGCCAACAGGGTGGTGACTTGAGATGTGACAGTGCTCAGGATAAAGGATCTTACAGAAAGCAGATTAAGGGTATATTGGTCAAAGTTCTCCAGAATAATGGAATGAAGTGTGTGTGTGTGTTTGTGTGTGTGTGTGTGTGTGTGAGAGAGAGAGAGAGAGATTTTAGAGAACCAACCCACATAACTAAAGGCTGACAGTTCTAAGCTCTGAAGGATGTCCAGTCAGTTGAAGACTCAGAAAGAAGGCCATAGTTTGACTCTGGAGGCAGTAGCTGATCTACCATCTCCTAGGAAGATGGCCCTTATTTAATTAAGGTCTTTAAATGATTGGTTGAGAACCACCTACTTGGTGAACTTATTCTATTTTATTCATTCTATTGATTTAAATATTAATCTCGCTTAAAAATTCCTTCATAGAATCATCTAGATTATTCTTTGTCTAAATATCTATGAACAATGACTCAACCCAGTTGACACAGAAACTTATTATCATTGGAATGAATCTTTCAATCATGCTAATAGCAAACATGTGCAAGTGTTTCAGATATGAATATCCTGATAGACATCAACATACTAAGGCCCTTGGATCAAACTGTCCTCAATACCTGTTAATAAAGTTTTATTGGGACAGAGCATTTTCATTAATGTATTGTCAGTGAAAAAGCTTTCATTCTACATGGAAAGCTGAGCAGCTGAGACAAATAATATATGGCCACAGAGCCACAGAAAGCTTGTGGAAAACACATGCTGACTCCTTATGAATTCAATTGTAGATACCTGTCACCTCTCAAGTGTGACCTGTTGACATGGATGGAAGAGGATGTGTGGATTAGAAAGGGCTCCATCATGTTTCAATTTTAGTAAACAATCCAGGAGAGTGACTCTGTAGAAAAATCTAGAGAAGCAGTTACTGAAACTTAAGGAAAATGGAAGACTGAGGTATCACACCTTTGTTCAGGATGAAAGGATTTTTCAGAAGGCAAGCAGTTCGAATTATCTTGAAATCCAATGACATGGGTATCCCAAGTCCCCATAAAATCTAAGCTTTAGTGTAGGAGAGAAATGATGATTTCAAGGTATCAAGGTTGTAGGAAAAAATAGATAAAAATTTATGTATGAATAAGTTAGTCTATTGCAATTAGACAGAGTTCTCAAGTTTTGCTGTGATGTGGAGCAAGGAATTAGACTGATATATGGATATAGGGATATATGGAGCTCGGTGGGAGCACACTGGCCAAACATGCATTAAGCCCCAGACTTACTCCTCAGAAGTGAAGCAATCAGATAAATAATTGGGGAGGGATGGAGAAGAGAAAAATGATAGATAGGTAATAGATAAATGCATAGAAGTTGTTCCCATCTTTAGGAAACTGAAATTTTATAATGTTAATTCATTTCATTTTGATCCATAGTTCTCTTGTGTTATTTTTAATACATTGATTTATCTAAATATCTACCTATCATCTATCTTTTCATCTACTTATCTATCATCCCTCTATTTGTATGTTTGAGTGTGTTTATGTGTGTGTGTGTGTGTGTGTGTGTGTGTGAATGCATGCCATGGTATACAGGAAATGTGGAGGTCAGAGGACAACACACAGGAGTCAGTTTTTTCTCCAAGTAAGAGGGAAGGGAAGCATGGTAGATGAAAATAACAAGGAAGAAAAGAAAAAAAAGGACAAAGGGGGGGAGAATGAGGGAGAAAGGGAGAGAGAGGGCTGAATGGGGGAAGGATGAAAACAGAAATGTTATATACATCTCTTATCTGATTCTTTGCTAATGTTCGCAGCAAGCACAGAAGAGAGCACAGACGCCATCAGAGTGAATATTGGCAGCATCTGAGACACCTTCCTTGCACAGCCCACTGTGTAATCTGCCCTAGAGATGAACTTCCAGTTATTGTTTGTTTAATAATGTATTTTACCTTCATTTTAAAAGATATTTTCACAGGGATTACAATTATCTTCTTACAGCATTTTGAGGAAATCATTGCATTATCTCCCAGATTCCATTATTTCTACTAGGAATGAGACCATTGGTTTCATTGTTACTCTTTTGATGGTGTCTACCCTAACATGCTCTTTATTCTAGCTGCTTTTGCAATTTTCCCTTTGTATTTGGGTTTTTGCTATTTTCTAAAAATGTACTCCCATAAGCAACTGTTTGTTCATTTGTTTTTATCCTGCACAAAGTTTATAGCAAGTCTTGAATCTACACCTTTTATAGATTTCAGCGAAATCTATAACTAATAGTTTTCAGATGACTATTTTTACTCCATTCTCTATTTCTCAGTTTCTATATCTTTATTTTTACAGGTAGAGATGTTATATCAATAGGTAAATAGATGAATGATAGATTAGTGGTATATAGGGAGACAGACAGACAGATAGATGTGAAGATGGATGCTAAAAAGAAATCCCACACTAGCTCAGAATTGAGTATAATAAAGGGTTATTTATTAAGAGGTAGACTCACAGATCACAGTTCTCTGCACAAAGGGGAACAGAATCAATCAAGTAACCAGAAGAGAGAGTGAGCATGCACTTTACAGAGGCATTTATAAGAGGCCACACCCAAGTGGGCTGGTATCTTAAAGGCTACTGGATGAAGGAGTTCCTACAGATTAGATGGGTGATAGATGACAGGTAAATACAGTGACCATACTCATGAAGGTCATGCATGAAAGTCTGGGAATTTATTCCTCAGAACTGAAGCAGGTAAACAGCCAGGTAGGGATGGAGAGGAGACAGACTGATGGCAGATAGGTAGATAGACACATAGAGGTCCTTCCCATCTTTTGAAACTCAATTTTGCAAATGTTAATTCACTTCACTTTGCCCCATAAATCTCTTAAGTTAACTTATTTCTATTACATTATTTATTTGTTTGTGTGTGTGGGGAGCATATGTATGTGTGTGAGTGCTTGTCATGGCATAAGTAAAATGGTGGTCAGAGGACAACTTTCAGGAGTCCGTTTTCTTCTTCTCCAACATGAGTTGAACCCAGGGATTCAACTCAGGTTGTTGGACTTCATAGCTGGTGTTTTTACCCGATGAGCCAGCTCAGTAGCCTGCTTTTGTGTGTTTGTGTGTTGGCTCTCAACCTTTCTGGTATGCTCTTGATATATTATTCACTGATTTTTTTTCTATACAAAGTGCTACTTTCCAGTTCAGTGATTTTTTTCTTTTAGCTTTTTATAATCTGTTGTTAAAGTGCTCATTGAGTTGTCAAATTTAGTTACTTAACTTCTTATTTTCATATTTTTGCAGTGGTGATGCCTGAATCCAGGACCTTTTGCATGCTCAACAGTCACTCTATCATCGTGCCGCGTTCAGAGCCCGTGATCATTCCCAAGCCTGGAATAAGTGAACACACTGAAGAGGGGCACTGAAGGATAGAGTTTAATATTGCCTGTTTTGAAACAGATCTTAGAAGGAGAGAAAGGGTGGAATTTTCCATGGTGTAAAGTTTACAGCATGAGCATTAGAGTGGATGACGGGGGTATGTTAGGTGAAGAGGGTATTGAAGAAAGGAAGCCAAAAGTCAAACTGACGATTCACATGCGTGCACTTCACACCTCCAGACTGAGAAGAGTTTAAAGTGGGAAGAAAAGTTGTGCATGAGCGGGTAATACACTGAGCTAATAGCCAGTGCTTCCTCTCTTTCCCTAAGTACATACAGAAACACACAACTCCAAACACCATCAGATTTCCCAGCCACCAGATCGAGCCCTACCACTTTACCATAGCATTAGGCCAACTTTGTACAGTTCTCCAGAATCCACTTGTGTTTCCATGTGTCTCTTCTTAAGAAGGAGTTTAGCTGTCTGCAGAGCCCATATTGAACTGGTTTAGGAATCTAACTTATACTGGCTCACGGTCTCTCTAATTAAAAACTATCTATTAGGCATTGGGAGAAAGAAGCAACTTTGGGATATATTAATATCCTTCCCAGCATTCATGTGTCTTACTAAGAAAGAGCTCTTGGTTTGGATGAATCTAACTTTGTTCTTTGATTGATCAACACATACTATTCCCCTTCTTGATGCAACTGGCTTAGGGTTTAAGCAGGTCAAATAAGTTAGACCACTCAGTGATCAGTTCAGGACTGTTTTAGTGTTGCGGAAAGGGGCCTCTTGGGTTCTAACAAGGCTTGTGAATATAGGAAGCAAATATCTTCTTCAGTAGCTTGGCTACCAAGAAGACAAACTCATGAGCCAAGCTTGGTAGATGACAGAAAATAAAGAACACTAATTAGGAAACCTGGATACTTCCTGGGAGGAAAGCTTATACATTCTTTCCATACTCAATCCAATTTGCTTAGGTTTCCAGCAAACAACATCTGAAATCACCATTGCCTTAGACAAAAATAATTCACATACTCCATTCTGAGGCTAAGTCAAATAAAGACAAGCCACACACAAGGGAGAAGGGAAAGGAGAATAGAAACAATGTTAGTGTTCAATAGGAGGATTCATTGTCAATGTTTTGCAGTTCAGTGAAGTACATGCAATGAATACTCATGTAGTGTATGTAGAAAATAAGTTTGAAGGGCCTTGGAGAGATGGTTTAATTGGTAAAGTATTTGTCACTCAAGAATGAAGGCTTGAGTTTGAATTCCCCAAAACTCATATAAAAAAATTAACAAGGCACTATGTGTCTGTAACCCCAGCTCTGGAAAATGACAAGAAAAGTGGATAGATCTCTGGAGTCAGCTGGCTGACCAACTAGCCAATCAGTGAAGCTGGAGCTTCAGAGAGAGACCCTGCCTCTCAAATGAGATTGAGTAAAATGCCTGATAAACTACTTCTGCACATCACACACCCATTTAGACATGTGTTCTCTCTCTCTCTCCCTCTCTCTCTCTCTCTCACACACACACACACACACACACGCATATACACATGTGCACACACACACTAAAACTAAAGTGAGGAAGAGAAGAATTTGAATGCACTCATGGCAAAGACATGATCAAAGTTTAAGATGCTAGATCCACCTACTAATTATCCAGAACTGACCATTATGCAACAGAAACAGGAGTCATAAATGTAGTCAAACATCCTGTGCTGATGAAAACAACAGTTTATAAAAATATAATTGAAAAAAATGGGAGTCGATATTAGTCAGAGTAGGAACCAGAGCAAAGCACACCCCTATAAGCTACTGTTTGCTTTCTTAAAATGTTTGGCAAAGCCTCCCTCGTGGAAGCTCTCCAGTCGAGCAACTGACGCTGACTGACCTGAGGATCTAGTTAGAATTTAGATACACATGTTCTCATGAACGTCTCACTGGCCCTATTAAGAGAAGCTCTGGTGCGGCTTCAAGCAAAGAGCAGATTGTGCAAACAAACTTGCCATCATCAAAAGGGGTCTGGCATACACAAACCTTACCCAACATTCTTTTTCCTTAGGCTCTGCTCTGTGAGAAGGGAACTGATTTAAGCTGTGAGCTTGTGAATATAGTTTGCTCTGATGCCCCAAGGGAACTCAATAAAGAGAGCGCTGGCAGCTGATTAGGTCAGAAATGCAGGCGTATGAAGCTGGCCTGTTGACAAAGTAGCATGAAGGCAAGAGTTCTTTTTGCCTATTAGGCTGCTGTGGTGGGCTCATTGTTTTCACACCTAATGAGGAAAAGCACTCAGAAAGAATTTAAGGGAGCACAGCACTTCCCTCTTAGCCCATAACAAAACTCACTGTTGCATAAAGCACCATTTAATTTGCCTTACAGAAGGAAAAGTTGGTGCTTAAACAGCTGCGGGATCCAGAAATGTAGGCTGCCTATCAGACTCCCTTCAAGAGGAAGGAGCAAGCAGGATCCCAGGGGGAAGTTGTAATCCTCTTTGCTGTGTCAAAAAAGAAAAAAAGAAAAGAGAGAGAGAGAGAGAGA
>LOEQ01001228.1:248573-260658 GCA_001685075.1 Bramus lutescens
CAGAGAGAGAGAGACAGAGAGAGAGACAGAGAGAGACAGAGAGACAGAGAGAGAAAATAGAGCTTAACTCTGATTTCCTGGTCTCTATTTGGCTACAGATGTTTGAACACAAGCATACAAAGAAGTCCTGGCAGCTTAGACTGGCAGCTGGACCTGCAGTAGAGCTGTAGGATTTGTCTGGACACAATGTTGTGGGTCTGTGCTGTTTGCAGACAAGGTGACTGATGTTACTGATAAGTACTATATCTGACATTTAGGCTGAGCCCATTTTATAATGTGCTTTCAGCTCTGTCTGGATATTGGAAGTATCTGCATACATATTTAGGAATCTACATATACACACACTGGTATACAGCAACATTAATGAAAAAGAAGCCATGAATTTGAAAGAGAAAAGGGGGTGGTAGCACCTGGGAGGCTTGGGGGGAGGTAAAGGAGTGGGAAAATGATTTATTTATATTATAATCTCAAAAAACATTCTTCTAAACAGAAAGGAAAGTTGATGATAAAGAAATTCCAATTGACGGTGAAGAGATTCCACCCAAAGTGAAAACGGGAATGGGCTGTTTTTAAACTTATGTGTTTTTATTTATTATCTGTGTGATGTGATGTGTGTGGGCATGCATGTGCCATGGTGCAGGTGTGAAAGGCTGAGGAAAATTCCGTGGAGTCATTTCTTGCCTTCCACATTTACATGAGTTCCCAGGACTAAGGGTAGTCCATCAAGCCTGAGCATCAGCAGTCTTACCCTGATGGCTACTTATAAACATGTCTCCAAATGAGTTTCTAGAAGTGAGAGAAAGAGACTACAGATGAGATTATCAAACTTTGGAGTGTACAGAAATGATTAGAAATGATACACTGTAGCTCCTGACTCACTAGTCTGGAATGGGACCTGATATTATGTTTCTAGAAAGTTCTCAAATAGTGTTGATGCTGCTGTTTGGTTAGCAGTGTTTCTCAAATGTTGGTGTTTAAGAATCACTTAGGACCCTGACAGAGTAGACACACAAGCTTATTAAGGTAGAATCGGTCACTAGCTTAACTATTGAAACTAAGGTTCCAGATGCTACACCATTTAATGCGCTGATTCCCAAATCCGACTGCACTTTAGAAAAATCAGGAAACAGCGAACCATTACAAATCCTGCCTGCATCCATTCGATGCTAAAATTCAGCTACGACTTTGAATTACTGGCATCTGCAACTTCTAGAAACTTCCACAGTAATAAGGAGAGCAGCTTCCTTGACCAAACCAGAGGTACTGTAAATTTTAATCAAAGAGATGGTAACCAGGGAGTCTATATATTTTTTACAGGCACCACAGGTTATTTTTTAAGCAAACAAAATTTTAAACTAAGCACACAACCCACTGAGTATGGAACAAAATGACCCCAGGAATGTATGATGAAATGTTTTCACTTTTGTTTTGGTGCAGGATTGTGCCCATCTCTCTAACTACATTATGGAAACTCAGATGCCATCTGAGAGTGAGGCTTTGATCATGTTTGTTTTTGCTGTTGCTGAGAACAGTTAGTGGTCTCAAGATTCCTAAGACCTGTTTCCTTCATTTACAATGGGGAGCTCATCTGCTGATGAATGTTCCCCAGATATCTACACATTTCAGGGGAACAGCACTGGGCAGAATTGACACCTTTAGCAGGTGGGGTCTGGTGGGATGCTTCTAGGCCATTGAACAATTACCATCATGGAGAAGGCATGCCCTTTGTTGTCTCATTTTACTTCCTGGTTCATTATGTAAGCAATATTTTCTGTTGCCTCCTTCCACTATGACACACCACCATTGCCAGAGATCCACTATGGACATCTGATCTTGGACTAGAACCTCCAGAACAGTGAGCCCAAATAAACCTTCTCTGTTTATCAGTCACTTACCTGAAGCATTTTGCTATAGCAATACAAATCTGATTGACACAAGAGCCACTCCACTATTTAGTCTATTGACTTTTCTATAAATCTGTTATAGGAATGTCAGGGTAGCTCACTTCTGCTGTCTGTTTCCAGGAATTATTATACTTTCTTTCAGGAAAAGGCCTTTATTTGTTTGAGGAGCTTCCTCCTTTCCCATGTTCTGATCCAGATTCAAGAACTGGTACATAAGCTAGAGTCAAATCAATCAATGCACCGAAGCTGCTTAAAGGATGGTTGTGCACATTGCCTCTGACCCGAATAGAACAGAAACAAGAAAAGTGAGACAAACAAAGGACACATGTCTGGGAGACAGGCATATTTCCATTATCTGAAGATGAAGGTGTGCCCACAGGAGCTGCTGAGCACACTCCATTCTGAAGGACAGCCTTCATCATTGAGCCTGGCACTATGAGGCTCCATGTAATAGGAAAGCTGAAAGACAGAGAAAAATTAAACTTCTGTTGCACCATTTAGTTCCTGAACCCAGCTATGCTTGAAGACACCCCCCTCTGTTTTATATTATGTGGACCAATTTAAGTTTTACTCAAACTGAATTTGTAGATCTGAACATTCTCTCACTTAAATGTGATCTTACCGATGCTGTTTGCTTTGTGCGGATGATACAGATGAACCCCACAAGCACATGGAACTTGACCTAAATCTAAAAGAAGAAACTGAAAACTGGAGGTGAGCGAGAATGTGCCTCCTCTGAGTATTTCCCATCTTGCAATAAGCACTAGATGGCGGACACAAACATGCCGTGCAAGGCTACTGTCTTCCATGGTGAGAAGAGACAACCCTCCAGCCCATCTTGAGAACATTTGAGAAGTTCAATGTACTCTCCTACAAGTGTCTCTTGATGTCCCTTCAGCAGCCAAACACTATGTGATTAGTTAATCCCATAAATTTGGAGCATTTTTGAGAAATTCATGATGATTTTTAAAAGTAATAAAGCCAAACCAGTATATGACACCTCATTAGTTATTAATAAGGATGAAATGCTTGTCCCCACTAGAGCAGTCTTCTCAGCCAGGGCTTTTCTGTGCCTCGAAGCACCGTTGATATCTAGAACTGCATATTGCTGGCTTTGCCTAGAGCACCAGGACTTCTGAAGGTGCTGCTGATATCCTGTTGCATGAGCAAACACCACTACCCATGAGACCACGGAATTGCCAGTTCTTACAAAGCCAAGACTGAGGGGTCCTCTGCCCTGGATCCATTTGTGTTTCCACCACTCACCTGGATGAATCCTGCTGAACTAGCGTGGGTGAGGTTCAACACCCAAATTTCTCATCGTCTTCTACCCAATTAGAAAAGTCCAAAACCATTAAGATAAAAGTCACTAATTGTAATATATTTAGTAGCAGTCAGATGTGGAACGCTACCTCAAAGTTTTCTATGGTGTGGGTGCCTAAGTGGCGATTCCACTGGAGATGATTAGTCCACGGCAGTGTTTGGTTTGTCAATGTCAAAATCCATTCATGATACCACAGTTGAATGGGGTATTAGGAAGTGGGGGAGTGGGCCATTAGGGGTGTGAGCTGCAGTGGTATGTCTTCTGCTTCTCCCTTCCATCTCTCCTCTGCCCCTTCTCCCAGCCACCTTGAGTGAGTGAAATATCTCTGCTCCAGGCCACACTGTCCACTTCACTGTAGCCCAGAGACAAGAACCAAAGGAGCATTGAGTTCAGATGGGGAGATGGCTCAGTTGGAAAAGTGTCTGCTGTGAAGACAATAAAACTTGAGTTTTGAGATCCCTAGCACTTACCAAAAGGCATCATGATGGCATGTAACTGTAACCCCAAAGCTGGAGCCTGGTGCAAGTGGAAAGCAGGTGATGCAAGACAGGTGGATCATGGGATCTCACTAGTTAGCCAACCTAGCCAAATCAATGAGTTCCAGGATCAGTGAGAGACTATGTCTCAAAAATTAAGGTGATGTCAATAATGAACACACTAATATGAAAAGAAAAAGTCTCATACTGATCTCCACTCTAGACAAAGAGCTCCAGCAGCTACAGAATGTTTAGAATGGGAAAGGGAGAGAAATGGTTCTGTTTTTATTGTACTATGCACTTTTCTCTGGTCACTTTCCTTCCTCCCCTCACCCCTGCTAATCTCTCCTGTTACTCACTTGCTTCCAGTTCACTCAGGAGATTTTTGTTTGTTTGTTTTTTGTTTTTATTTTTTCCTCCTTCCTATTTAGATCCAATTATGTCTCTTTTAGGGTCCTCTTTGTTGTCTAGGTTCTCTGGGGTTGTAGACTGTAGGATGGTTTTTCTATGCTTTATGTCTAAAAGCCACTTAAGAGTGAGTACTGGGTTTGGGTTCCCTCACTTAATATGATTTTTTTCTTAGTTCCACCTATTTACCCACAAGTTTCAAGATGCCTTTTTTTTAAATTAACCACTGAGTGGTGTAAGAGGTCCTTCTGTCTATGTGTTGCTTTTATTGGTTAATGAAAAAAGAAACTGCCTTGGACCTATAACAGGGCAGAACTTAGGTAGGTGGAGAAGACAGAACTGAATGCTGGGAGGAAGAAGGCAGAGTCAGAGGAACATCATGGAGTTGCCGCCAGAACTTTGCCAGTAAGCCACTGCCACATGGCGATACCCAGATTAATGGATATGGGTTAAATTAACATAAGAGTTAGCCAATAAGAAGCTAGAGCTAATTGTCCAAGCAGTGATTTAAGTAATACAGTTTCTGTATGATTATTTCGGATCTAAGCTAGCTGGGCAGCTGGAAACCAACAAGCATCTCTTCCTCCAATAATTGAGTAGTACTCCATTATGTAAATGTACCACATTTTCTTTATCCGTTCTTTAGTTAAGGGGCATGTAGGTTGTTTACAGGCTCTGGCTATGACAAACAATTCTGTTATGAGCATAGTTGAGCAAATGTCCTTGTGGTATGAATGAGTTTCCTTTGGGTATATACCCAAAAGTGGTATTGCTGGGTCTTGAGGTAGATTGTTTCCTAATTTTATGAGGAATTGTTGTACTGATTTCCAAAACAGCTGTACAAGTTTTCACTCCCACCAGCAATGGAGGAGTGTTCCTTTTATCCCACATCCTCTCTAGCATAAGCTGTCATCAGTGTTTTTGATCTTGGCCATTCTGAGAGATACTCGACCTTGCTGAGAGATATTTCTTCCCCAGGGAAGAGGCCCCAACCAGTTATAGGTTATCAATTACCAAGCTGTTGGCCCAGAAATCATATAGATACAGGTAACACTAGACAGACTGAGCAGGATGTATGTGATCGCTCGCTTGCATGCATGCACACACAAACACACACGCACACACACACAGAGTCTCACAACAATTAAAGAAAAAGAGATATTGAAAATAGAGAGAGAGAGAGAGAGAGAGAGAGATAGCAAGGAAGAGCATGTGGGAGGGAACAAAAGGAGGAAAAGGAAGGGGGAAATTATGCCATTATATTTTAATTTTTAAACAGTCAAAGTAATAAAATAAAGTTGAAATAGATAGAAGATATCCATTGTTGAACTCTGGCCTATGCACACATGTGCACCAAGCACACACACACACACCATAAACATGCACACACATCATGCACATATGCACACATACACACCATGGACATGTGCACACATACACACACATCATGACATAATTCACATGTGTACACACCATGGACATGTGTATGCACACATTCTCACACCATGAACATGTGTGCACACATATACACGGTGACACAAACAGGCACATACACCATTCATATATGTCAACATGCTCTCACAAAAACACAAAGACAGAGACAAGAAGTCAAAATGAAGCCTCCCTTCTTTAGAGGAGGTGGTTTGTTATGTTGAGCAGAAGCAACAGACAGGATGGCTGTGGATAGTATCCAGGAGATTCAGAGCATAACAGCTGACTTAAAGCTCTTTGGAGCTGAGCCGGACCACATGTTTTCTTCATCCTGTAATTTTGTAGGCTAGTGTTTGTGATGTCTCTCCTTTTCTTTTTCTGTGCATCTGTTGTTTGTTTTCCTTTTGGCAGGCCAACACCCTGCATATTAGTCAGGTCAATTGGTGAGGGTTATGACCACACCCATAATGCAATCAAAAACACAGCTGTGGTCTTCCCTCAAGAAACAACCCATGAGCAGGCATAACTTAGTGATGATAGCTCATCCAATTTAAACAGTTCTCTAAGATCATCATGCAGTCCTCTAAGGAAGATAAATTTAAAAAAGAGAGAAAGAAAGAAAGAAAGAAGAAAGAAAATGGTGCCAGCAGAGAAATTCAACAAACAAAGGGTGAATAGGCTATTTTTTTCAAATGTCACAAAGCAAAAACAAACAAAAGACAGAAATAGAACTGGAGACTACTATTCTTGTACCCCAAAAGATTACCCCTACTTTGTTCTAAACTTCAGAAAAGTTTGTGTTTTTATCCACCAGTAAAGCAGTGGAAGCATTGGAAGGAGCACTTGAAATTCTCCTAATGGCTTCAGATGTGTGAAGCAATGATTCTTATCCACTGGGATGATTTAAAGTTGAATGTAGGGACTCACTCCCAAGATACAGGAGTGCTGGAGGTTGGGATATAATGATCTCCATGACTTAGATGCTTCCAAGGAAGGATGGGAGGAAGAGGAGAAAAGGGGATAAGAGGTACAGGTGAAGGAAGAAAAGGGGGGAGGAGAGGAAGAAAGAGAAGAAGGACAAAGAGCAGGAGGAGGTAAAGAAGAAGGAAGAAATGAAGGTGGAGAAGAGGAGGAGGGAGAGGAGAAAGTAGAAGGGGAAGGTAGAAGAGAGGATGGAGGAGGGGGAGAGAGAGAAGGGAGGAGGAAGACTTTATAAACTTGGAGCGTAAAGACATCAGAACTTTCATAAGAACCCTGAACTCACTCTTACAAATATGATTTTCACAAAGATGTAAAAGCATGTGTCATTGGTTCCCAAACAATTTTACCTGTACTAGGGCTGAGCATGCAAGCATGAGCACTCTAGATGATGAGGCCCATATTTCTCACTATTAGAGAAGGGAAAATTAACCCAGGAGGGAAGAGCAAAGGCTGAACACTGAGTGAGAGATGGAGAAATCAGTCCAGAGTCATGTCAGAGAAATACACACAGGTCAGAGACGCAAGGAAGAGATGGACTTCACAGCAGCAGGCAAGGATCTAGACGAAGACTTGCTTCTGCCCTATCTTGATTTCTAACAGCATATTTTTGTTGTGGGAATGCCTAACCTTAGGACTGGGCAAGGAAGCCTGGTGTGTACTGTAGCATAGAGAGCAGGGGAGTGCTCAGGAACCTAACACTAGGCTGGACGATGCCAGAGGGACACAAGAACCAACCAGAAAGAAATCTCACTGAGGAGGTTGGATCTATCTGAATGAGAAAATGAGCTACATATCAGGGGTCACGAGCCAGGGTGTGAACTAAATGCCCCCACCCCAATCCCACCCCGGGTTAGTGTCTGCCTGAGAAACTAGAAGAGAATAGACTCTTTAGAGGAGGATTAAGAAGTCACACTCATGCCCTTCCTTCAGCTAAGAGATTGAGTTAATTCCCTGCCTGTGAACAGGAGCTTGGCTAACTACCTCCACCCAAAAACCAAGGGAAATGGTAGCTTTAAACAAGGTAAGATCTGGCGACATGGCCAGGAGCTGACACCCGCTTGCCATGAGCAAGGCCCTGGGTTCCATCCTCAGCACTACAGGAAACTAGAAGGGGGATCAAGGTGACTGAGTCACAGTTGACAGCAACTGCTGGGAGCATGTTCCATGAAGTCACATGATGAGAAGGGCTGTTCACAACTGGCTTTCTCCAGGGCCTTAATATGTAGCTTAGGCTTGCCTGGAACTCCTGATCCTCCTGCCGCAGCCTCTCAAGTAGCTGAATTTACAGTCATTCACTGTCACTCTTGGCTTTGTGTGTGTGTGTGTGTGTGTGTGTGTGTGTGTATGAATGTGTTATTAAAAATAGGGGCAGTAGTATAAACGACACCCAGGATAGCCTGTCCTCTCTGGAAAAACCTTTCTTAAAAATCTGGAACTATTTCAAAATTAGAGATCTATTTAAAATGGGACAGTAGCACATCATTGGCCTATATGGCAGCTGTGGGAGAAATCCTAACCCTAACCCTAGAAATGTTGGCTCAAATATTTAATGAGGGTTGACAATTGCCTCTCCAACAAGGGATAGGGAATTACTCTTACGCCAGGTAGGATGGTGCAAATCTGCAAACCCAGCACCTGGAAGACTGAGACAGGAGACTCTCAGGTTCAAGTCCAGCCTGAGCTAGAAAAATATAACTCAGCAAGGAAAACAGCAAAACAGATGATAACTGTCCATACTGAGCTCTGTGGCTAGACAGGAGCACAATCTTGCATTTCCCAATCACTGCATCCTTTAAACAGACCACACGAGGAATCATACGAGTTGTCCATCTCACTCGGTAGTGTGGGAACTTGCAACAAGGTTCACGTCTTATTTGGGCCGTCTCTTTCCCATGACATACATTCAGTTGGCCACACTTTGTTGTCCGTATGTCCATGCCCTTTTCCATCAAAGGTATCAGAGACAGCAGACTGGACGTTCTGAATTAGTAGACTTGGGAACTGTTGTATGATTTCGCCCTGGCAAAGGGAGCCGTGGTTTCTTCTGTCTGTTTAAATCTTTCCCTGGTCCCACTTGTACTGAAGCATTGCTCACATTTATACCCTTGGATCACCTTTCACCCTTTACAAGTCTTAAATGGAAACCCCATTATTCCTTATGTTCCATGCAGCAAGAAGACAAATGGACGAAGGATCCAAGACTATCCAGAAGCACATTCACTAGGCAGGGTGTGGGATGAGGGGCTGTCACACCTGGGTGCAAACATGGCAGCGGGTGACCCAGGTACAAGATGCCCAATGCTGGTGTGGAGAGGATGTCAAAAGTGGGAATTGGATTCTGCCCCCTCCTACCCTCTACTACCCCAACTGTTCTGATTTCCATTTAGAATAAAGGCACAGCCCTGATTTATGGAGGGAGAGCCTGCACTTCCAACTACTTGTCTCACCTCACAGGCATGCTGTTGTCACTGGTCCAAACCCGCCTCCACTGTGCATCACCCTCAGCTGATGAGCCGCTCTGAGATGCATCTCTCCTCAGCATCTTTGCACACATATTTCCTTGACTACCTGGACGGTAGGCACCATCTCATTGCTTAGTGCCCCTCTCCCTCAGGCATATGCACTGCCCTTCCTATGGTACTGCAGTGTTTAAATAGCAATACTTGTTTTCCACGTCTTCTTTATGAGCAGGTAACGCTGTAGGACTTGAGTACTCTACCCGTGTGTTCCTAGTACCCGGCACTTGGCCACCATTCACTAAGTGTTTGATTGAATGGATACACATAGCAAGAACTGTGATATGTCCGAGGTAGTTCCATTTGCAAGAAGCAACTTAACCTGCCACAGTGTCACTGCTCCTGCCAAAAGATACAAACCCTGAGCCTGAAATGAAGGCAAAGGTGTTGCTCACCAAATGGCAGTTCAGAGCATCAGCATCTTTCGCGGGTCTCTGGGCATGTCTTCACAGGCTGATGCAGCGAGACCAAAGTGACACGAGCAGATGGGGCATTGCAAGAGAGGGACCCTGGACTGATCTTCACAGCCAGCACCTTCTCCACTTCTTACTTCAGTGGAAACTATCTCTCAGGCTCTTCTGAGAGTTTTCTGACACTGGTCAATTCTCCATTGCTCTAATTCTCTGACCCCAATAGAGCACCGATCAATTAAATTGAATTCTGGCATCATGAGAAGTCAGCACAAATCCACAGGCTGGACGATACAGCTCACATTCCAATATCAAGACAGTCTCCAGTCCCAGCTCTTCTGACCAACGGTACCCTCACTGGGTCAGATTGTTTGCTCTCGGAGCCACTTCATTCACTATGACCAATTTATTACAGAAGCTATGGTCCCATTTAATGTAAAGCATGCAGTTCTGAAGCTTCCATTGGACAATAGAGAATATGCAAAGCCTGAGACATGGGTATCGTGGCAGAGTTCTCACAGATCTTGACGCCAACTCCAAATGTCCCCAACCTCTCTGTTCAGGGTTTTTATGGATAACTCATTATGCTGGGATAACTGATGAAATCACTAGTGTTTTAAAAATTCTAAGTAGGTAGCAATTGTACAAAGTGACAGGCTTCATTACGATTGTTCACACAAGTGTATTATGCGCTTTGATTGTATTCACCCAGTGCTCTTTCCTGCCCAACTCCCTGCTCTTCTTCCCCTGAAATGGTGCCCTGTCGCTTACATATTCTCTTTTTATGTATAGATTTTACAAATAGGAGAAAATGCGTGATGCTGTCTTTTCACATCTGGCCTGTTGCTTTCAACATGATTATCTTCAGTTCCATCTATGCTCTGACAAGTGGCATCATTTTTTTCTTTGCAGTTAAATCAAATCCCACAGGGTATTTGGACCACACTATCTTCATCCATTCACCTGCTGATTAATACGTATGCTGATTCCATAACTTGCCTACTGCAAATGACGTCAAACTGATGATCAACTCAGTCTCTACCCTCCCCATGAAGCAGAAACAAGGCAGAAATATCCAACTCTTCTTTTCAAATGGTTGGTTGCTCTGGCAACCAGCCTCCATCCAGAATCTACAGGTGCCCACCATGATAACCGTCATTATCACAGTCTCAGGTTTGGTGAACAAAATGATGTTCCTGTCACTGAGGAAATACTAAGTGCTTCAGAAGCCTAATGTCAAGGGGGGAAAAACAAATACATGATGAATTTTTAAATTATCCCATGAGATTTCTGCTCCTCAGTGTGTGAGTAAATATGCCCTACGCACTGGAGGAAGATGCAACTTCTTTCATGAGACAGTCACTAATAAAACCAGTCAGGCTGTGCCCTCAAGAAATGCAGATGTGGAGGAGGCCCATGAAATCTTGAGAGGAAAATAGTGGATGTGTATTTGAAAGGTCTAGAATCTTCTATTCTGAAGTATTTTAAGAACCCTGGGCCAATTGCACTGAATGTAGATATTCATTATGTTTTCAAAACATTCAGCAGCATCCTGTAGAATTCTCATAGCAGGGATGGAAGTTTTAACCAGCAGAGAGCCCTGGCAGGCAGGGGCTGGCAGTTTTGCAAAGGTCAACACGCAAGTCAAGGTAAAGTGGGATGAGAGGCAGAAAAGAGAAAACGGGAAAAAAGTTGACACTTGAGTCAATGGAGCAGGTAGCCAGGGACCTGAAGTTCTGTGGAGACAGGGCAGAATGCATGTGGTGACAGATCTGTGTTCCTCGTACTTGCTGCCACGCAGCACATGGAACTTTCTTTCTGTCCAATTATTTGTTAAGTCATGAGCTGGATAGTGGGACTGAAGACTAACCTCTCCAATCACAAGGCTTTGAATTTGTCTCTAAAGAGGCATATAGGTTTTTGGTTTGGTTTGGTTTGGTTTTGCAGGGAGGGATGGGGAATCTTAGAAATCCTAATAGCTTTGCCAGGTCTCAAGGTAAAAATTACAATAACATTCTATCTTTACCACATTTGTTTAAGACAAATTTGACATCAAATAGGCCTGGCTGTGTGGTGACATGGGCTACAAAGGTGGACCAAGTGGTCAAGGACCTAACTGAGCAGAGAAAAGCATTCTGAAATTTTATTCAGGTGCTCAGCAACCACTTAAAAAATGTAGTTATTAAAGTGGTGGGAAGCCTAGCGTGGTGGTGCAGGCGAGGAGTACAACAGAAGCAGGAAGTCATTGGACTTCTGAAAAAAGAACTCAGTCCTATCTTGGACTTTGGGTAGAGGCAGAACATTTGCATGGCCTGAAGTCACTAGCAGACAACTGTGAGCTTTGATATAGCACTGTTGGACCAGAGTCTCTCTGGTAGGAAACAAGGCCCTCTCCATGGGAGTCAAGCACCCAGACTGGATGACAACTCTGGAGAAGCTGCCAGCCTGTTTCAAAATCGGGTCAGGAGTGTGAGTCCTTCACCCATTGCCTGCTCTCACCTTAGAGGGTGTGCTCTCCTCTGCTTAGAGACAAATTCTCCCTGTTTTCCATGCTGCGCTCTGCATCTCAGCTGCAATCTATGGGTGGAGAACACAGGCCTGGAAGTTAAAGGTGAGAATTCCGTGACCGCAAGCC
>LOEQ01001228.1:278301-300079 GCA_001685075.1 Bramus lutescens
GGGAGGGGCCCGGGGTTTTACCTCACTATGAAGGGCCTACAGAGTGGGGTATCCTGCAAGGTGGCTGGTCACTCACCTCTTGGTCCTCTCTGTATTGTAGCAGTATGTATTTTATAGCTCTACTGAGGCTGTGGGAGGATAGGTGAGATTGTGGGTGGTGCATGACTTGTAGCTGGCAGAGTCTAGTGGATGGGAGGTATCCGGAAAGCCTACCTGCAGGAAACTCTCCTGCTGGCTGAGTAGAGAAGCCAAGCAGGTCGGGGAGGAGTCCTGGGTTTGCCTCACTATGGAGGGGCTAGAGAATGGGGAGCCCAGCAGGGTGGCTGGTCACTCAACTCTTGGTCCTCTCTGTATTGTAGCAAGCTGTGTTTCAGAGTTCCACCAAGATTGCAAGAGCTTCAATATTGTTCTTTGGGTCAGGGTCTCTCAGGCAAGCCTTTAGCTGATAAACTTGCCTACTCTTGCTATCCAGCTTGTTCCCAGGACTTCCTGTCTCCACCTTCTGAGGTTGTAATTGCACATTATTTATTACACCAAGGCATTTTCTGTGGCTTCTGGGATATGAACTCCATCCAGTCCCTCCTCTCTGTATGACAAGCACCTTAACCAATGAGTAGCCCTTTCCCCAGCCCCTAGACATTTTTAAATGAAAAAGCAAAAACAAAATTAAAAAGAAAAAAAAACTTTTCTGATTCTTCGTATTTCTAAGAATGGGAAGAAGCTTAAAGAAGTGGCCATTTCTAATGGAGAGGAGGAAAGAATTAAACAGAAATCCAAATCCAGAGCTCAGGTGGCAGCTAGAGGTACTGAGAAGTCCACTGGGAACACCAATGGGCTTTGGTCCATCCCCATTCTCTTGGCTGCAGAGCAGAGAGAATTGGGAACATGTGCATGAGATTCCAAAGTTGCTCTGGACTAGTGATTACCATGAACTCCAAGGCACCTGCCCTTGCCTTGCTGTTTATTGTGATTGTGTGGAGGACAGCTCCACAGGTCCGAAAAGAGACTACTTCTGAAGAACAGCACCCAAGCACCCTCATTTAAAATCTGAGGCTGAGGCCACGGTGGCCTGGGACTGTTGCTACTCTTAAGATGAATGAAAGCTACATTTCAGAGGAATATAAGTTTTAGCCATAGGGTGGCTTTTTGCTGAGTCTTGCTTCCAACTGCTCTCATCCCATCTGCCCTTTGACATTAAGATACCAAAGTATGAAAAAACAAATAAATAAAGCAACCCAAATTCCTACTAATGGGGGCTACTAGATGAAATAATATTCAGGACATTAAAATCATGCAAGAGATAAACATTTAATACCATCCTGCGAATGATATTGGTGACTAATATTTACATTTTTATTTTTTTCTTCATTTTGTGTTTTATTTCTAAGTACTTATTGGTAATATTTTCTTTTTAATTATATATGATGCACAGTATGAAAATTTAATAAATATCTTTTAATGTATAATAGTCGAATTAGGGTACATAGTACTTTTCACTTCCTTAAACATATGGCATGTTTTTAAATGAGAAAAGACAGTGTAACACAAGGGTGTGTGTGTGTGCGTGTGTGTGTTGATTGTTTCTAGTCTTGATTGTTACTGGTCAATGATGTGTGGTGGGAAGGAAGTGAGCATCCTCAAAGCTTGATCTTTGGGGGGCGTCAGCGTTCACCCTTATTTTGAACATTGACCTTGGCACCCAGTCTGCTTGCTGGAAAGAAGCCAAGCAGCTGTGTAGAAAGTCCAACATGCAGAAGATCATTTTCCGTGGTGTTTTATACCTTGAGAGGGTATCCAACACCAGGTGCTTGGGTGTGAGCCAAGTGATCATAAATCTTAGCGTTCCCTGTACTCCCACCAACACCACCAGGGGAGCAGCAACGTCTAGTCACGGAGTGTGGGAAACAAACTGTGTTAAGCAGCTGCATCTGAGTGCCCCAGTCAGAAGTAATATTATGACTGTCCTTGCTTTAAAGCTGTTTCCATTCCTACTTGCCTTGGTTAGAGCCACACTGAAGTCAATGCACAAACAGAAGGCGGTTTGCTCAGTTGTCAGTCACCTTTACTGGCAGCCAAGCTGCTCTGTCGATCATCAGGTGCACAGGTGGCTCCAGAACAAATCAGGCTTCAGATTGAGAAACACAAAGATGACACGGATACCTGTCAGGGCTATGATGAAATTTAACAAGGATGAATGCAGGGCCCCGGATTCCCATTTAGAGGCTAGCTGCCCAAGGACGTGTGGCTTAGCAGGAGCACACGTCTTAAAACCTCATTCTCTCTTTTTTTTTCTTACATTAAGCTTACAGGTATATAGAGTGATGTGGCTGCCAGGCAATGTACTGTCACTGGCAACGCCATTAATGAACAGGAGTGAAGCAGCCCAAGTGAAGATGGTTGTGCACCTACTCCAAGGCGAGCCGAAGCCACTTGAGGAGTTACACTGATCAGCAGAGGTCAGAGGCCATCGCTGCAGGAAAGCCTGAAGTGCTAATGTGACACATGACTCTCTGAGTCTTGAGGACATGCTCCCACACAGAGAGTGGCTGCTTGAAACTTGAGAGTAACAAGCTCTGTGCACACTGCTGTCCCTTGTGCAGCCATGCTGATGACAAAAGTTAGCCCATTAACTAAGCAGAACAAAGGATTCCAAACAGCTTAGCATAGACCTTAGCAATGTCAGCAAGCAGCCCTCCCTTGTTAAATCAGAGGTATTTGCCTTTTTATTTAAAGAAAGTGCTTTATGGTTCCCCTTGGGCATACTCAACTCCTGCACTCTGGGACCATTAGTAAGTACAATCAGGGTTAGTTGAACAAAAGCACACACTTATGCCAGTCAATCTGAAAACGGAGATGTCTTTGTAATGGTCAAGTGGGGGGAGTGTAAAGAGTGTGAATACACTGGACAAAGCGAGGAGTCACAGCTTGGATGGAATGTAGCAGGGCGGGGCAAGATTTCAGCACACTGCTCCGAGCACTATACAATCAATTTAGCCATTACTTGTTGCTGGTATTTTTCCATCTACTATTTCCAGACTCTGACTTAATCCAGACAACTGAAATCGTAGGAAGCAAAATTCTGGGTGAGACGAGAATAGTGTACTTTGAAGTAATGCATGCACAGATAATGTAATAAATAATAAGAAAGTTTGCTTTCAAAATTTGCAAATATCCATCCTATACTTTGTTTTTATCCTCTGATTTAACAAATGATGACTAAATAGACCATGGGTTCCCAGCGTTGAGTTCATGGCTCATAGGTTTATAAAACCAAGTGGACGAGCAGAGCCATTTGGGAGAATGGTGTGTTGTGAAGGGAACAGATAAGGATGCCAGCACAGGAACTGTCTAGAGGATCAAAAGTCCTTCCACTTGGTTATTCAAAGTAGTTCGCTCCAAAGTAATGCTCTCTAAAATGGGACTAAGAAGGAAGTCGCCAAAAGAACCACTGTGTCCTGGGGAGCAGGAAAAAACTGAGTACTCTTTCAAGTGTGCATGATGTAAAGTGTGTGTGTGTCTGTGTGTCTGTGAGTGTGCATGTACATGCATACGTGTATGTGCATTTGTGTGTGCGCTTGTGTGTATGAGTGTGTGCATGTACATGCATACATGCATGTGCAAGTGTGTATGCACTTGTGTATGTGTGTATGATGCTGATACAGTTGGACCACAAAGAAGGAGGTTTGGACTGAATGGTACCTGTGAGTATATCTATCCTAGCAGAGGTGAAATTCACTCTCCCAAAAGCATCTTCCCCTGTAATGCTCTGGATCTATAATCAGGTTTGGGGTTACTGACATGATTATATGTGCAGAGGGTATGAGGTCAGAAACAGAAGGCACAGCCAAGGAGTTTCTCAGCATCTTCAAAAGTCCATGTTTATCCTTCTGGGAGATGTGGGTAGGTGTAGTGTCCTAGCCTGTGGTGCTAAGAAGCTTTTCTAACGGGTTTGGAGGCAGGTTGATCAGCTCAGCAAAGAACAAATACTTCTAGTTTATGTCTGTCACCAATGACACAATCTGCATTGCTGGGTCATGTGTTTCTAGCGACAAGAAAAGTCCAGGTCAAGCCTGTGCACTGACTCATGGTTGGTGTAGATGGATGTCAGGCAGCGGCTGCATTTGTGTTTCCCAGAGGAGCAGCATAGCCCCAGTCAGTCATGGTGGTTGGTACACAGATGGGCCCTTAAATAGTAGCAATCCAGGCAGTAATGAGAGTTTTCCTGCTCCATTTTCTTTCAATTATTTCAATTTTTCAAGGAGAACCCCTCATGTGACTTTTGTACCTCTTGAGGCCCCATTCTTTTCAGGAAGGGAGATAAATCTGGAAGGAACACACTTTGCAGGAGGCAGCTTTGCTAGACTTCATCTGTGTTGCTTTGCTTCGTTTGTTTACATATACATTTATGTATTTAAGGCTAGCAACATGGGGTTGTATTTATGGCAAAGTACGGTGATTACTTTTATAAATTGACTACCTTATAAAAGAACCATATTGATTAAAAGAAAATATACCTAGGCACAAGTGATCTATGCTGTGAATTGTAACTGGAGGGAAGTCATTATTCTAGTGGAAAACATGAGAGGCATATAGGCCCTGGTGAGACCTTGAAGTCTTTCCCAACTCTGAGCTCTTTAAAGTCCATTCAGCAGCACACGGGGTTTCAAAAAGGTGATGTCTTTTTACAAAAGTGGAAAGTCCGTGTGTCCCAGGGAAGGACCCGCCTCTGAGGATTTCCAGTCCACCTGTTCTCATCTTAGTTCAAGGTTCAGAAAACCTGGCTGTGGTGACTTGTCCCTGCAGGCCATTTGATCAAACGCTAGCCAACTCTATGTGCTTGCAGGAAGATGCTTTACAAGTGACTGACATTTACAATACATTGACTTTAAGCAAAGTAGATAGCTTTCCCTCCCTTGGGTGAGCCCAACCCAATCAGTCAGAAGGTCTGACATCCAAAGTCTAAGAATGAAGTCATGTCCAAGCTGAGAGGGACATTCTTCTCCAGATGCCAGGCTTTGGACTTGAGATTGTGATGCAAGACACCAGGTTTCTACCCCATGTTTGTCCCACGGCGTTCGCACCTGCCAGCCAGTTTGTGAATCAGATTAAGACAATCCCTCTTCCCACTTTGGCTGTGTCTCCTCTTTCTCATGGACCCTTGACTGATTTGGAGATACATAACTAATACTCAAACTACTAAATTATAATCTATCAATATTATAAGCTTGCCAGCAGTGATTCTTCAAGGAATTTATTGTTTCTTGCTAATGAGACAAATGTCTGTGGGTTTCAGGCAGTTCTTGATCCAGGGGATCAAGTGCAAACTCCCTTTCCCCATTTCCTACGTATAATTTCTGAGTGCTGATCACCCTTGAAGTGTCCAGTTGTATTTCCTTTGGTGACAACTAACGATAACATCATACACAAGAGCCCAAGCAGTTGTCCCGAGCTGCAGTGTCTCTACTCTCAATGAATTATCCTTTTGCCTTTGAATGGCATCTTTAGTCTCCACCCATTTTCCTGAAGGTATTCTGAATACTGTTAACAGAAGCTGAGGGACAAGTAGAATATAGATTCATCACATAATAAAATCTCGGGCACTCGTGGGCACGGCAGCACATGGTGGCTGGCACAGTAAAGATGCTGGCTCAGCATGTCTAGAGTGGGGTTTTGCATTCTGCATCTATAATGAGCTCCACAGGACTCTGAAGACTGCTCTGACCAGGATGCTAGTACCAAGGTATTGCACAAGCCTGTGTCAGACCCTTGGTGGTGGTAAGACTAAGCAGAGAACATTCTGCCTTGACACAACTTCCCCTTGTCGCTCTGCCTCTTGTGCTGGGCCTTGGCGCTAACATTCTGACGGAGATGACTGTCTTACCTGAGGCAGGAACAGAAAGCTCCCCAGATACATATATCTCACAGCACAAGCCCCGGAGGCTACTCACGCTTGCCCCATGTACATGAGGACAGATAAAGATGTCCCCATCTCTGGGGTGCCTTTATGCAGGCATCCACAGGCCTGCAGATTTATGCAGCTCGCTGGCTGGATCAGAGAAACAGCCCAGAGCTGCTGTTTGTATGCTATGCGTGAGATTCAGTGGAGAAAAGCAGGGGTCAAGGTAGAGTCATATAATTTCATGGTTGAAAACTTTAGCACATACCACATGCTCCTCAGATAAGGTGTTTATTGCTGTAGGGGAAATTTGAACTTTGTTGGACAAAGGAGACCAAAGTATTTTACTTTTTAAATACCATGTTAGTCTTTCAGCCAAAGGCTTATGGCAAGCGCCTGGGTCTGGATTTTAACTAGTGCAGGATTTGGGAGGTATCTGACGTGAGAGAATCATTGAAGCTTAGAGAAATTGTCTACAGTTGGATCAACTGTTCTAAGGAATATGCCAGACCATCAGCAGCTGATTCAATCAACCTGTGAGTATAAGGAGGAATACTCAAAACTTGTTTGAAAACATTATGGATCAAAGGCAGATTCGATTAGAAAATGTTGAACACATGACTGTCAAACAAATAAATAAAAACACCTCAAAACCATCTTTTTAAAGGACATGTGCTTTAGGCCACAGGATCTGACCTTGTAGTTTCTTCCCATGTTTCACAGGAAGACAAATTACAGTGTAGGCCCATGCAGAGGCCAGAGGGCAGGGGCCATGGATGGGCAGGGACCAGGAGAGGGCAGAGCCTGGGGTGGGCAGGGACCTAGAGTGGGCAGAGGCCAGGGATAGGCAGGGGACATGGGTGGACAGGATCCAGGGGTAGGTAGAGGTTAGGGGTGGGCAGTTATCAGGGGTGGGCAGATGCTGGAGTGGGCAGGGACCAGGGGTGGGCAGGGACCAGGGGTGGGCAGGGACCAGGTTGGGCAGGGGCCAGGGATGGGTAGATGTTAGGGGTGGGCAGATATCAGGGGTGGGCAGAGCCTGGGGTGGGCAGGGACCAGGGGTGGGCAGGGGCCAGGGGTGGGTAGAGGTTAGGGTGGGTAGATGCTGAGGTGGGCAGGGATCAGGGTGGGCAGAGACTGTGGTAGGCAGGGACTAAGGGTGGGCAGAGGTCAGAGGTTGGTAGAGGATGGGGTGGGCAGAGGTCAGGGGTGAGCAGAGGCTGGTTGGGAACCTGCTTCCACATCTGACATCAGACTTCCTTGATAAAATAATTTGAAGGAATAGAGGATTTGCTCCTCTCACTTCCTTTCATTTCTTCATTTGATCTTAAATTCTATGAATGTTCTCATGAATAAATTCCAAGATGAAACCAAGTCTACAATGGAAAGCAAAATCAGTCAGAAACGTTTGGACATTTTCTTTGTTTAAATGTACTTTTCATAAGAACAGAGGGTGTCTGCCTTGGCCAACACGAGTATCTACCACCTGCGGTACCATGAAATAAATGCCGCTGATACCCCTGCATTATCTAGAAACACTTTGATTTCTGGTGGGAAAGGCAGGATTGTGTGAGGAAATCAAAACATATGCCGTGGGAATGGAGGCACGAAAGCACCTGGTATCACAAACAGGCAAGATTTAAGTGCAGGTGATGCACTGCACGGAGGGTGGTGAGAGTGTAAACATGGGAGGGTGAGAGGGAGCTAGGTCAGGATGCATTCCAGCAGACACGTTTGCAAGGGACTGCATGGGATTCTAATTAGTTTAATCATAAGAGAAATTGGACCGTCACATGTAACTGAAAGGTTTTGCTTCAGGTGTGATGGGACCTAGGTGGCAAATGATGCCATCAGGGATCCTTCTCCCTTATATCTTGGCTCCGCTTCTAATCTGTTTTTGTTTTTAGGTAGGCTGTCTGCCAGAAGCAAAGGGTGAGCACCCCCCATCCTGCCTACTGAGGAATCTGAATGGGAACAGATGTGTTGTATTTTCCTTTTCTTAGCTTTTAAAATTCTCTCACGCAATATGTCCTAACCAGAACCTCCCCTCTCCTGAATCTTCCCAACGCTCCCTTCCCCAAATCCACTGCTCACTCATTTACATTCAGAAAAAAGTAGGCCTCCCAGTAATATCAACCAAACATGATAAAACATGATGCAGTAGGACTAGGCATGCACCATCATAACAATGGTGGACAAGACAACCCAGTAAGAAGAAAAGGGACCTACAAGCAGCCGAAAGATTCAGAGACAACCCTACTCCCACTGTTAGGAGTACAAAAAAAATTATCCCAAGCTAAACAACCAAATGTATGTAGAGGGCCTGGCACAGATCCATGCAGACTGAATGGTTGTCACTTCAGTTTCTGTGATGGCCCTATGAGCCATATTTAATTGATTCTGTGGGTCATGCTCTTGTGATGTCCTCAATACCTCTGGATCCCACAATCCTACCTCCCCTGTTTTGGAATGTTTCTGAACTCCTCTTAATGTTTGGCTGTAGGTCTCTGCATCTGTTCCCATCAGCTGCAAGAGGAAATATCTCTGATGACAATTGGGCTCAGCACCAATCCTGTGTATAGTGGAATATCATTAGAAATCTCTTCATTGCCGTGTGTGTGTGTGTGTGTGTGTGTGTGTGTTTGCGAGAGAGAGAGAGAGAGAGAACACAAAGGAGAGAGAGAGGGATGGAGAGGAAGAGAGACACAGAGAGAGAGAGAGAGAGAGAGACAGAGAGAGAGAGACAGAGAGAGAGAGAAGAGAGAGAGAGCTGTCTTGGTTCTATCTTTGATCTCTCAGCCATCTAGGCAATGCTGGGCATGGGTTCCCTCTCCTAGCTGGTGTGGGTCTCAGGTTAGACCAGTCGTTTTCTGGTCACTCCCACAAGCTCTGAGCCACCATTGTCCCAGCACATCTTGCAGGAAGAACAGGTTGTGGGTTAGCATAGATTTTGCGGCTGGGTTGGTGTTCAGGTCCCACCACCAGGAACTAGCCCGGATGCAGAAGATGGCTTGTTCAGGCTCCATATCCTCCATTACTAGGAGTCCTCTCTAGGGTCAACTTTATAGATTCCAGAAAGTTTCCCCTGCACTTGGTTTCCATATTGCTCTTAAATGCCAACCTATTTCTGTCATCTCTTCCTGTACTCTCTCCCTCCATCCCTCTCTCCCAAACCTGATCCCTTCTGTTCCCATCCCCACCTGCCCCCAGTCCACCCACAACATCTAACCTATTTACCCTTCCTAGGAAGATATATGTATTCCACTCTCCCCATAGGCATCACCACTTTATCTAACTTCTCTTGGTCTGTGGATTGTAGTGTGATTATCCTTTATTTAACAGCTAATATCCTCTTATAAGTAAGTACATATGATATCATGTTTGTCTTCCTGGGTCTGAATTGCCTGACTCAGGATGATATTTTTTTAATTCAACTCCATTTACCTTCAAATTTCATGATGTCATTTTTTTCTAACAGTTGAATAATACTCTATAATGTAAATATGCTACCTTTTCTTTATAAACTATTTGGTTGAGGGACATCTAGGTTGCTTCCAGTTTCTGGCTTTTATGAATAAAGATGCTATGAACATAGTTGAGCAAATGTCCTTGTGGTAAAAAAAAGGTTGTCTATTGGGTATATGCCAAAGAGTAGTATAGCTGGATATTGAAGTAGATTGATTCCCAATATTTTAAGGAACCATAATATTGATGTGCATGGTGGCTGTACCAGCTTGCATCCCCACCAACGAAGGAGGAATGTTTCTCTTGCTCCAAATCCTTGCCAGCATGAACTATCATTTGTGTTGTTGATTTTAGTCATTCTGACAAGTTTAAGATGATTTCTCAAAGTTTTGATTTGCTTTTCCCTGATGGTTAAGATTATTGAGTATTTCCTTAAGTGTTTCTCTGCCATTTGAGATTCCTTTGTTGAGAATTCTCTGTTTAGATCTGTACCACATTTTTAATTGGATTAGTTGTTTTCATGTCTAGTTTCTTCAGTTCTTTATATATTTGGATATTAGCCCTCTGTTGAATGTGGAGTGGATGAAAATCATTCCATGTTTTGTAGACTTCTGTTTTGTCCTATTGCAGGTGTCCTTTGCCTTGCAGGAGCTTTCAGTTTCATGAGGTTCCATTTATTAATTATTGATCTTAATACCTGTGCTATCAGTGTGTTGCTCTATTTAGGAAATTGTCTGCCTATGCTGACGCATTTAAGGCTATTCCATACTTTCTCAGTGTGTCTGGTTTTATGTAGAGGTTTTGGATCACTTGGACTCGAGTTTTGTGCAGGGTGATAAATATGGATCTATTTACATTCTTCTACAGGCAGACATCCAGGTAGGCCAGCACCACTTGTTGAAGATGCTTTTTTTTCATTTTGCATTTCTGGCCTCTTTATCAACAATCAGGTGTCCATAAGTGTGTAGATTTATGTCTAGGTCTTTGATTCTATTCTATTGATCAATGTGTATGTTTTTATTCCAAACCATATGGTTTGTATTACTATATTTCTGTAGTATAGCTTGAAATCAGGGATGATGGCTTATTTTATACCTCTGAATGTATCCTAGATGTACTCCTGGAACTGGAAAGATCAGAGTAATATATCAGTATCTGGAATTGATTAGCCTCAATGTTCATCCAGGATAAGTGTTGTATCTTTTCTTTAGGCAATAGATGATAGCTCAGATAATATAGTATCCTCACTGGTCAATTGCAATCATATTCTTAACCTTGCATTTTAAAAACATTAACAGTCTCACTCAAAAGGCATTGGCTGAACTTGCAAGAAAGGGTTCTAAACAAACAAAAATAAAACTAGGGATAAAAAGAAGAAAGAAATTACTCTATGAAGTATGCATCACTTATGTGAAAGTCTACCACATGCAAGCTAATTCAGAGTAACCATTGCTGCTTGCTAGTGGAGACAGGAGTAGGGAAGATGAGTGACAAAGAGCACAGAACAGTCGTCGAACAGCAGAGCTATTCGCTCTCTAGTACCTCCTGCAACACTGGTGACCTGCAATTCGCTCTCTAGTACCTCCTGCAACACTGGTGACCTATTCGACTGTGCCATAAAGCAACAGTCGACATCCGTTTTCAGTCAGATAAATTCTATAATTAGGGGCTTAAGATCCTACAGTAGAAGCTATAGTGAGAATTTCAGAATGGCCGTTGTTAGTATGGGAAGCAGGGGGCCTACTGAGACATACTTGATGTCCTGTGTGTCTTTTCAGCTTTGGAGTGGCAACAGGTGACACCCAGGAGCATCCTACCTCAGCTCTGTCACATCTCTCCTTCTCTGCCCTATACCTTCGTGTGGGCAAAGTTGGAAGCATTCAGTATACCTAGAAGACCTTATGTGCCATGAGATGGGAGCTGGAACGAAGGGCAAACATCCTGTGCTCCATCTCTTTGGTGGACAATTCCTTGTCAAGCTTTCATCACCACCTAGGAGTGACACAGCATGACCTAGGAACATGTAGCAGGCCTCACCCACTATCTCTTTCTTTTCCTTATTTATAATCATTACTCTTTAAATCCTTCCTGACAACTCCCTGTTAGATTTCGGAGGCAGCTTAAAGAGATAGAAGGCAAGAAAAAGACCAGCATCTAACCTCACCAAAGGAGACTGTTTATTAGCACATAGTGCAAGGGGACAGCTCTTTCCCACAGCAATTAAAGGAGTCTGCCAAGAGGGAATGGAACACTTGGAGTTCATATAGGGGTCTGTCTGAAAGTTTGTAATCTTCACCTCCTGGAGATGTTTGTCCAGAAAAAGCCATTTCATCTTTAGAAACTGCTTTGTCCTGGCAATCAGGATGTAGGTGATACTGGGTGACTGAGTTAGGCAATGACAGTGAGGGCAAAAAAAGCTTCCAGTTTCAGCATAGAGGCCAAGGATTTCAGAAAGACTTAGGGGAATGGAAAGTTCCTTGGACATGTGTTGTGGGATATTAACATACTGTGTGAAGATGTATTTCTGTGATTGGTGTAATAAAAAGCTGAACAGCCAATAGCTAGGCAGGAAGGTATAGGTGGGACTGCCGAGCAGAGAAAGAACTCTGGGAAGAAAGGCAGAGTCGACAGCCAGAGACAGAGAAAGCAGGGTGGGCAGAGTGGAGATGAGGTAATGAGCCTCATAGAAGATCATATATTAAAAAGTATTGGCTAATTTAAGTTATCAGAACTGGTTAGGAACAAGCCTAAGGAATGGGTCAGAGAGGATAGTGGTTCTGGTAATAGGACCGGAACTGTGGGAAGGTCTCCTTCCTGCTGAATGAGGATGGAGGTCTGAGAGTGGAAGAGTTCTGTAGGTGTGGTCTTGATGGTAGGTTGGTATCTTCCTGCCATGAAGAATTCTGTGACCCTCTGAGTGGTAACGGTTTATATCCTCTGCTGACAGACCTTAGTGAAGCAGAATTTTAAATTGAACTAATAGGCTCTCCCATGGTCAGGATCTTCTACAGGATCTCTGGGAGTCCTCCCATAGGTCCAAACGTCCTTGGTGGAGCTAAGGAGTGAGATAGAGAGATTAGTTCCAGTTGGTGGGGTCCCTGAAGAGCATGGTGATGGTGATGATGATGGAGTCATGAGTCGTTTGTGATTGTTTCAATATTACCAACACCATCTGAAATAGTGGCGGCAGGAGCCAAGGAAAAGGAGTGGGTTTGAAGCTGATTCAGGCTGACAATGACTAGTCCTACCATCAGGAGTGCTGCCCCAAACTAAGCAAGCAATAGGGAACCATAGAGCACTGAAGGAAGAGGAACAGGAGACAGGAGAGGACCTATGTAAAGAACTGTATCTGTATCTGGCCAGGGGTGAAAGGAAAGAAGGTCCCTTGCAGCCAGGATTTTACCATCACAAAGCTCTTTATTTTTTAGAAATGTATCAAGAACAAAGGGAGCTGATGTGAGAGTTATTGATGGAGTTTATTTGGAACATTTCATTGGGATATAAGGGGGAAGTTCAATTATTTTAAAGGAGAAGGGTTCCATAAGTAAAAAATTTAAAAGATGGGATATAAATGTAAGTATGGGAATAATGAGGAAGAGGAGGAGGAGCCAGAATGGAATAACCCAAAAGTCCATATTATAAGAGGAGGCTTGTGCTTGAGTTTGGTTAGGATTGGTTGGTGCAGGAGAAGCATGGCCATGAAGGAGGGAACAATACCCATCCTAACAGTGGCTGGACTTAGTCTTGGAATACTAAAGCGGTCAAGGAACTGAGTTGGTTCTGTAATATGTTAAACTGACTTGAAATTTCTTAAAGGTTTTCTGAGAACTGGTGGGCAAGAGAAGTTAATTGATGCAAAGAAGGCTTCTGTCCAGCTGTTTTAGTTCTGATTCCTGAAAACATTCCCAGAATGCCAAGAAGAGAGATGAGGTAGATGGCCCATAGCCCATTAGTCCCCCTTTCAGAGGTAAACCAAACTCTGTCAGGGTTTTGGGGCCAATGATCTGTCTTAAGGGCTTAGAGTTGACAGAAAGGACACTGTTGAAAGCGCAGTGGTTAGAGTGCCTTAGAGGAGGATCCACCCAAAGGGCCACAGTGAAACGTAACAGATGGTTCAGAACATAGGGCAGGTATTTGGTCATAGCATGTACTCATGTTATTCAAGGGAAGTAGTACCTGTAACATAACAAGTGAGACCAGGAGTACTGTTACAATTTATGTTGAAGGTATAATTAAGAATAGTTAGGGCAGTTTTGTCCTTACTGTAGAAAGAGATCAAGCAAGAAAACCATCTAAAGAATCTAGGGCACACATTGCCCCAAGTAATAGCCAGACTGACAGTTTGTGTCATTGTTGTTGATGACAGGATGGAAGGCCATTTGTAGAAAAGCTTGAGACTTTTTTTTTTTTATTGGCCATCCACATTTGGAGTCATCTTTTTGATCTTCTGAAGTACAACCTTGTCAGAAACATTAAAAGTTTAACATCATGATTTGCAAAATTTTGTTTAACTAGGTGAAATGCAATTGTACAACTGGTTGGACCATGTATCAGAGTTATGTAGAAGGATAAGGTAACTACAATCATCTGCTGCATCAGACTCCTGCATAAGGAACAAACTCCTGGGAACTTTATAATGGAAGGCAGTTATACTCAGCATCTTATTGACAATTTAAAAGACAAATAGAAACGTATTGAGCTGATTTTTATAGGCATGCTTAGCAAAGTTCTAAGGACATCACTTGGATATTCTGAATTATTACTCAAAGCTGTGAATTTGAGGAAAGAGTATCTGGCAGCCTTCTTTAATCAGCGAACAGGGCTTGTTGGGATATGGACCCTGGAACTAGCTTTTACAAAGAAGAAGCCAACTGAACTAGCATGCAGGTCCCAGTAGTAGCTTAGGTCCAAGGTTCCCCTGTTCACAGCATCCCCATATGTCAGTTTGAAGACACTGAAAGAACAGTGATTACTATTTGCCTCTCCATTGTTTAGATGCTTAGGTTATGGGTGCCCACTCTAAGATCTTCAATTAGGCAAGAGAAGAATCCATCCTCCCATCATGTGCAACATTAGGAGTAATTCATCTTCCCTATAGATAAGACCTGGTCTGCCCTACATAGCCAGAGCAGGTCAGGCTTGCACAACAGGAGACAGGAGCAGCAGACTTGTAGAAGGTTTTATTTCTGCATGCATCCTTATCCTGTAATAAGGTTAGCATGTGACTTACTCTGGTGCCCCCTCTGAGGGAAACAGTACTACTTGAGCCTGGGTGTGTCTTGCCATGCAAATGTATTGTACTTTAGCCTACTTTACTCAGGCATGATTTTTTTTTTAATTTTTTGAGACAGAGTTTCTCTGTGTAGCCCTGGCTGTCCTGGAACTCACTCTGTAGACCAGGCTGGCCTTGAACTTGCAAAGATCCTCTACCTCTGCCTCCTGAGTGCTAAGATTAAAGGCAAGCTCCATCCTGTCTGACTACAAGCATTAATTTTTTTCATAACCAGTGTTTTTTATACTTGTGATTTTAATATTGTTTCACATGGAACAAATTTTAAGTTTACTTTAAACTTGTTTTGAGTTACTTGCTTTAGACTTAAATTTGGCAACATATAATAGGTTATATAATGGAAGTAATAAATTGGTCTCTCCTTCCAACCTTGTGTCCATAACTGAATTACATTTGTACTTAGAATTACTACAAACAAAGCTCTGAGCACATTAAAGATTTTGATCATTAATAAAAAGATCAGCTATTAGATATTCTGTCTTAATTATCTTTGTTTTAATAGTTTACTATAAGTTAGTAGCGCTCATAAGATTATAATTTTATAATTTTATCCATGTTAAGATTTTTGAGCCTTAACAATTATAATTTTTGAATTGAAACTCTTTTAGTACCAAAAATAAACTTTAAACTATGAATGTAGTTCATGGGGGGATGGGAAATCCCATCTGTTTGATCCTTATAGCATAATCTTATTAAATATCATGATTTTATGTGACTCAGTTTCTCCAAATAGTTAAAGCCTAACAGAGATAACAAAGACATAAGTGATTAGACATATATCTTTATGTCAGTTTTGTTAGCATGAACAGACCATTATAACCTTAGTAATTTATTAACCTTAATCATCAACCACATAGTACCTGTGAGTCTCATCATTCATACCTCTTATATAACTTATTCAGATCTCCTGAGACTAGCTTGAAATTCTCTCCTCAACTATCTTTTTTTTTTCATTTTTGGTACAAAAGTTCACATAATCATACAAAATCCATCCTTATCCAAAGTATTTGAACCTTTTTTTTTTATAAAAAATGTAATCTTGTATATCTGTTTAAACATTTTTCTCAAACATGCCTACTGTTTCTTCTTGTTTCTCTAAACAAGAGTCATATTCCAGTTATACACATGGAATGCTGTGCTGTAGCAAATTAAGATTACTGGTACATTGACTTTTCACTAGCAACTTTTTTGTTGCAAGTTTTAAAATAACTCTTCTCTGCTTGGAATTTTACAGCCTTTTGACCATCTCCCCCTGTGGTCTACAGATCTTAAGAGAGAAACTTTGTTTCAGCAAGGTCTTCTAAGATATCCACGACCTTCAATGAGGATACATTTTTGCAAACAAGAACCATGGTGGGGGGAATATTGAGAGAGATTAATATCTGTCATTATACTTAGCCATTTTAACTTTTATATGTAACCCTTTTTGATTACTTTTTAAATATCATTAAGCATAATAGAGACAAATAAACTCACCATTTGTCAAAAGAAAACTTTCTAAGGGGAAGTGTTAGGTGATATCTGGGTAAGGCACTCAGTATGTACCACAGTGTGTCTATTGCTATATAAATGAACTCCCTCCCCATTCTTAGCTTTTAGCCTGTATACCATTAGTTTGTCCAGAAAGCCTTGAGGTCTTTTTCTTAGTTAAGGTATACTGCTTTGAAGAAACACCACGAACAAGGCAACTCTTATAAAGGAAAGCATTTAACTGGGGGTGGCTTATAAAGTTTTAGTCCATTATCATCATGGAAGGACATGGTTGTGTGTAGGCAAACATGGTTCTGGAGAAGGAGCTGAGAGTTCTATATCTTGATCTGTAAGCAGCAGAAGAAGTCTGTCCCAATTGGCATAGCTTGAGCATATATGAGATCTCAAAGCCCACCTCCACAGTAGCACACTTCCTCCTTCGACAAGACCACAATTGCTTCAAAAAGGCCACACCTCCTAACAGTACTGCTCCCTATGGCCAAGCATCCAAACACATGATTCTGTAGGGGCCATTCCTACTCAAACCACCTCAGGTCTCACACAACTGGGGCCTAACTACACAGAACCAGCTGGTAAAAGTGCCTAGCTTCTTGGGTGAAGGTCTGATGACTTTGTCTAGCACTTCCTTATTTTAAGAAATATTAACATATAGCAAGTTCAGCTATAGTTATTTTAAGCAGGCACAGTTCAAGTTCTTGCTGAGAAATTGTATACAGAGGTCTCCTTTTATCCTTTGCATGTGTGAGCTTCTTGTGCTAGTTTTAGTCTAGATACTTTTATACCATGAGATAAACAATATTAGCCTCTATTGGAAATGCTTTACATTTTGGCTGTTCTCAAACACATCCCCAGGGCTGTTCTGGTTTCTCCTCTCCTTCTCCACATTACAGAGTCAGAGGGCCAGCCTGACTTCGGCTAGAGGCTTTGGAGAAAAATTTGAAACAACAATGCTCTGGCCTTAAGTTTCAGACCAACTCACAACTCTACAGCCAGTTTTTCAGTGAAATAAACCAGGGTGTGACAATTTCCCAATATTATCCATACTCAAAAGACATTTGATTCTCTGTAAGACTGAACCCAGCAATGTACATATCCATAACTAGTATGTGCATGTCTGCAGATGGAGGCAGACAACCTGAAAAGCCTAACAAGTATTTTTTCCCACTTAAAAAGACATCAAGTTGCAGAATAATTTAAGTGCCTATAACCTAGTGGCCATCGAACTGAAAATCATACAAACAAAACACTTAAGGCAACTCAGAATATTGTTGGTATTGGGCAGTCTTTTTCCCTAGTTTGTCCCATGTCTTTATAACTGAAAAGCATAAATAAAAGCAAGAGTACTCAGGCTTCCTGTGGCAGATACAAAGACCGGTCAGAGGTCTAAGGTAAAGAAATTCAAAGAACAGAAAGACTATCTTATCTCAGACGAAGCAGGCAACCGTGCCCAGTGTAGCTTCTATTTCCGTTCTGACTCTGAACCACAAAGCCACGAGACTGTCACGCACAGAAAAAAAAAAACTTGCATTGCATAGAAAATCTTGCCCTGATTCTGAGTTAGAATCCTGTATCCATCACCAGGCAAGGCCATCAGGATGCAGGAGGTCTCAGCAGGGATGAAGAAGTGGGAGGGGGTGCTGTATATTTTGCAGCTTCTACTCCACAGCTTCTTCGTTCATTATTCAGCTTGTTTCACAAACCGTTACGGCTGGGACAATATCTTGACCTTGTAGCTCACTTCTTATGGCATGGAGGAGTCCTTTGTTGGAGGTGTGTGGAAATTAATTCAGTTTTGGCTCTTGGTACCTTACAAGCAAGAGCTGAGTGGTGGGGATGAGAAGGATTAAGACGAATTGGTAGTTGTTTGAGGAGAGGGGCATTGTACCATTCCCCATTCCATTTTATGGAGTTATATAGATCAGTTTAGGTAATTAAAGCCCAATGTTTATAATTCAGACCACTGATGACGACTGTCTCTTGTATATGAAGGCCAGATTTGAAACAAGAGCCACAGAAGTGTGGCTGCTCCTAGGACTCTCCCAAATGCAATTCTTTTAGGTTAGCCTGCAAACAGGCCTGGAAAGGAGCACAGGCATCCCCAGACTCATACATTTCCCCATCATTACCTCTCAGTGGTGGAAAGTTCCTGGAACTTTCAACGAGCAAATCTCAAGACAAGACAGGATGCCTCCCAGAGCCCCCAAGACCTGCCCAGGGCACTCCAGAGTTAGGTCTCATGAGTTACCTTGTCCAGATATTTTGGCTTTGTTGGATATGGGGTCTGATTTAACGGAGAGTTGTCTCCCTTCTGGAGGTCAGATTATGTCAGAATGAAACTAGGGTAGAGGAGAAAAGGGTGAAGACAAAGAGAGAAAGAAATGGCTTTCTGTGATAGATGGCCCTGCCAGGCCTAGTCAGGGCTCAGGGCAGCAAGCAGATGAGAGCAAGGGAGGACCGCCTGTGGGGGCAGGTAGGGGAGGCTCAGTGGATGTTTTGGCCCTTCCCAGGTCTCAGCACCGGATGTTAGATTTCTGAGGCAACACAAAGAAACAGAAGGCAGGAAAAGAATCAGATCTAAGCTCACTAGAAGAGACTCTATTTATGAACACACACATCAAGGGGCACCCTCTCTCCTGTGGGAAGTGGAGGAGTCTGCCAGGAGGGAAGGGAATACTTGGGAATAGACATTGGTCGTGGTCCAAATAAGGAAAGTTAAATACAGCTTCTTCAGGGGGCTACCCATGGGTCTTAGTCTTTATTTCCTGTAATTACTTGTCCATACAAGACCATTTTATCTTTAGAACATCAGGATGTGGGTGATAGGGAGTGGTTGAGTTAGGCAATGACAGTGAAGAGGGAGGGGCTGGAGTTTTAGCACTGACTGATGGGTATCAGGAAGCCTTAGGGGAATGGAATTCCTTGGTGAGGGTCTGACTTTGTTCAAGGGTTACTCTCATACGCCCCATCAAGGGTCACGTGACTGAATGGGGTGTTACAAAATGGTTGGCAACAGCAAAAGATTTCTGAGACAGCAACGACCAAAAAAAAAATATTTCAAAAATCAAACACATCATGAATTCAAAGTGTTTCTGGCAGTGTTTATCCACAGCACATCACTCCAGCCCTGGTTCTGAACAGAGGGCATGCACACTTCACCCTGCACACGTCATATGCCACACAACACCAAGGAAGGCTGCTAGAATCCCCTAAGCTCAGACTACAACTCTGGCACATAATAACATGGGAAATTTCTCCTGCGCCTGTGAGGGTCTCAGTTCTTACAGAAGCAGGGTGGTTTGGCTGTGGGAAACAGGGACTTGCAGTATTTTCTCTCATCATTCCCTAGCATGCCAGTTTCAAATCAGTACATCCTTGGATGTTATTTTGTTAGAATGCCTGAACTTAAAAATCGCCCTTTGCGTTTCTGACTGGTTTCCTGAAACACTGTTAAGTGGAGTTGGTCCTGAGATGGAACAGAATTTCCAGTAGTTTCTGAAACAGCCTTAAACAACCCCTGCCATTGTCTCTATGCTTTTCTGAGATGTGGCTTTCTCAGCACTGGCAATTATACAGGAGAAAAAATACTGATCAACTTAGAAAATAGTGAAGATGGTCTATGTCTCCAATATCAATTATTTATCTGATTTAATTATCCATAGAAAAATGAATAGAACCAACCATCTCATTAATGTGCATGTTTGTTTTCATTTTTAGTAAATGGTATTTTCATATACATCAAAGAATTGTTTTAAATGCATTTCCTCATGCTTTTTTATGAGTAGGTGTTTGATTGTGTATCTGTTTCATACACATAGATACCCAGGGTTGTGCATACATTTCTAGAGTGGAAAGGGTTCAGAAACAGAAAAAAAATTAAGAAATGTGTTCTAAACACCACATGAAAGTTTGAGACTCTGAGTCCCCAGAGTCCGAGGTGTCCAGGTGGATGGATGGGTGAAAAGCTCTGGGAGGGGTGCTGATAAGGGGGACTCAGGTGTTGATGTCAACCCTGGGGCAGAGGGGAAGACAATCATCCAAAGTAGAAAGGATGGCATTGTGATCTTTTGGCTGGGAGAGAACGGAAGCCATTTACAACCATGACTTTCCAGGGCTTCAGGGGAGCCAGGAAACCTCATGAGGTGAATATTATGTCAAATATATGTGATGCGAGAGGCATCTAGGACCTGTAATTCTGAGGTCTTACTCTTTTAGATTGCCGCGCATTTAAATTGTGGAGAAAATAATCCAGGTGACTTATTTTGTACTGCATGGGTGGTTTAGCAACTATCACAGGACATCAAGCAGGCTACGTTTCAAGTCCTGCTATGACACTGATGAGATGGTGGACATCCAGATGAGACACAGTAGGGGTGGCTGGTCTCAACACTATGCCACCGTTGTGCTCATCTGCAGGACTTGGGCTGGACCTAGCCACTCTCTGTCTGCCGCATTTGCTCACAAGTGTGGCTGCANGCTGCAGATGCTGACTGTCAGCTCGGGGCTTGCTTCCAACACAAATGTGTTCCAAGGCTTTTGGAGCCAATGGCCAGGCATATGATGGTGTTCCATTGGCTAAGGAAGCCACAAGAATCTCCTCATGGTTGAGCGACTGGATAATAACAGAGTCCATACTTTCAGGGAAGCCTTGCTCATGTCAGGTGGTAAACAAGCAGTCATAAGTCACATGGCAATTTCCTATTGTTGCACAAATTATCACAAAATTAGCGACTTTAGAGTAGCATATCTTTAATCCTAAAGAGAGTACTAGCTAGAAGAAAAATACAATACAGGCCACATTGTCAATGCTAAAATTCCCAGCAGTTACTTGGTGAAGTAAAATATACCGGTAACATTACCTTTAATAGCATGCTTTTTAGCCCAACAGAGTAGTGTTATCATTTTAATATAAATTCAATAAAATAATTACTAATATATTTTACAATTTGTATACAAAAATTCAAAATTTATTGCATGTATTTCATTTTAAGTGCCTCTTAATTTGAGTTGGTTAAATCAGGTCATGCAGGTGAAGGCTGAATTTATTTAGGCACTGACTATGGAACATCTAACAAGGAGGCCAAGCCACATACACGGTCAGACAACAGCATCCCAGACAGATGGTTTTAATTTTAGAGAGCATTTTCCAATCTTCTATCTTAGGATATACTACACTTTGCTGAATAATCATTTAGGTTGAGAGAATGGGAGGGCTGCTCATAAGATAACATAGTCTGACTTTCATCAAAGGGTTCTGTCTCAGCTAGGGTCTATATTACTGTGTTGAAACACCATGGCCAAAAGCAGCCTGGGAAGGAAAGTGTTCATTTCAGCTTATACTCCCACATCATAACCCATCACTGACAGAAGTCATGGCAAGAACTCAAGCAGGGCAGGAAGCTGGAGACAGGAGCTGACGTACAGACCATGGAGGAGTGCTGCTTAGGGCTTGCTCCTCCTGGCTTATTCAGCCTGCTTTTATCACTCAGGACCACCAGCCCAGAGAAAGTCCCACCCATAATGAGTTGATCCTCCCACATCAATTACTAATTCAAATAATACCCAGCAGATTTGCCTACAGGTAATTCTTTTTTTAAATATTTATTTATTTATTTATTTATTTATTTATTTATTTATTT
>LOEQ01001228.1:324032-346943 GCA_001685075.1 Bramus lutescens
GTTCCCTTTTCCCCACAACCTCTCCAGTATAAGTTGTCATCAGTGTTTTTGACCCTGGTCTTGTTTTCTAATGTACTGGGAATCAAGCCTAGAGGCCCTCACATATTAGACAAGTGTTTTACTACTGAGCTACATCACCACCTACATATGAACTTTTTATCTTCACTGCAAGTCCAGTAGATAGACACTACTATTATGCCAAACTACACAATGAAGAAAATGGTTGTAGTGAGATTAAGAGCACTTGTTTCTCTTGTAGAAATCCCGAGTTGAGTTCCCAGTATGCACAAAGTGGGGCTCACAATCTGTTCAATGCCAGCTCCATTGGATTCTCTTCTGGTGACTTCCTCAGGAACCTGCACTCATGTGCATATGTCCCACCTGCATACACATAATCAAAAAGAAAATAATCTAAAAATAAACTTCATAAGAAAAGTGTGCCACTTAGCTCTCAAAACATATCCATGACATCACCTCTAAAGATAGGATGAGTTACTGCTCAAATACATGCCCAAAAAGCAACATGCATCCCTAAATTCTCCTCTGTTAATTTATGCATTATGCTATGTGTGAAAAGAATCAAGCTTATGTGAGTCCATTTATAAGCTATCAGGTGATGGGAAAAACTTTGCAGATAAGAAATAGATGAGCCCTAGATGGGATTGGGGTGAGGGACTGTAAAGGAGAACAGAAGTTGTGAGAGAGATGGAGTTTGAAATCCCATTGGTGGTGTTTGTTACCTAATAGAATGCATTTGTCAAAACTCCTGGAAAAATGTACTAGAAGGTTGGATTTAATGTATGCAAATTGTACCTTAATAAAAATGGGGAATGCCTCAGAGACTGATCATTCTTGGCTGTAAACACATTAGTATCTAGTCTCTTGAAAACAACTGTTTCAAAACATTTATCCTGTTGGGGGAATGCCTGTGGCTTTCTGTTTTCCTTTCCTAAGTGGTGAAAACCATCAACTTTGGAATCTAACTTTCCTAGGTCAGGTAGTGGCTCAGCTCACAGGGAACCCAGCATGCAGTTGAGTCACTTGAACTTTCTTGGTCTTATCCTTGCTATTCTTTCTGCCTATAACCTGGGCCTGACAGTGTTCATATCACTGGACAGTAGACTAAAAGAATTCTGTTATTGAGTCCTGTTGCCTTGCCCAAATGCCAACACATCTATGAGCAATCTATAATCAAAATTCCATTATCAATAAAAGGTGCAGCTGATTCTGAACATTTTTACCTTCATACTGGTTTCTAGTACTTTCTTTCTCTGCACCGTATTATGATTGTTTTCTATGTGCAATGGTTTGTATCATAACCAGATTTTTATTGGATTTGATCAGGGCATATAGTTGCAGGTGAAGCAAAATTTATAAAAACTCAGAGAGAGAAATTAGGGTTCAAATTGAAGGTCAGAAAAGCAAAACAGCCAGCCACTGGCTCTTACCTTGACCTCAGTCTGAAAATGGTGATCATGCCCCCTGGAATACCAGAATGAAACTGTGCTTGAGAACTGTTTCCTCCAATCTTATATTACTCTCTAGGTCTTGGATTAAAGGCATGCAATACTGGGATTAAAAGCATGTACTGCCCAGTTTCTATGGCAAACTAGTGTGGCTACTGGGATTGTGGCCTGATCTGTAAGGCTGAGCAGTATGGCTGTTTTACTCTCTGTATTTTAGGTAAACTTTATTTATTGAAATGCCATTGCATTCCCCCTTTTTGTCTAAAATAAAAAGAGGCTATAACTAATATAAGAAAGCTATATACAGTAAGTATAATGATTACATATAATATATACAGGCAAAATATATTAATAATGTTTAGTTCATTTGAATTTGACAATTCAGAGAAAATGCTCCATATCTATTATAGGATAGATGACTTGATGAGTCTAAAGACTCGTACCTAATTTATTTTCTATTATAACTTGCTTTATGTGTCAGGTAAACAAGCAAAATCATAACTATCTAGTCTTTAACTCCCTCAGAGACCCAATAAGGAAATAATATTAACTGAGAAAGCAGGAAATGGAAGCAAACAACTTCCAAAATATGTGAGAAATGACAGAAACAATTGACTACATGGACAGTCACCCAAATTTCCTCTGCAATATTGGGACAGCCATCTTTGGCCTATAGGCCTAGCATATCCAACAAACTTTTCTGTGAAGCAGCAAATTTTGTGTCCTGCTTGTCTAATTAGGATACCATACAGATAGCAGTCAAGGCACCACCACCTCTCAGCTCTATATTTTCTTCTTTAGACATCTAGATGTGCAAGGTCTCTCAGCTTTTCAGAGACGGGTGTTTCCCTGCAAAGACATGAACAGAATCCTGCCCCAACCCTTATGAGGTTTCCATATAACCCATAGGATTATCACCTCTGTGGCTGAGCTGTCATTTCTCTTTATCAAGATGTTTCTCCTTTTCAGACTGGATCTTGATTAATTTTGATGGTATCCATAGCTTTTCTTCTCCTGTAGAAACAAAGCAAAACCCCTTCCGAAACATAGCACATCTTCTGGTTTCCATTCTGAGGTCAACAAATATTTTAAATACACTAGTCGATTTAGTTCAGAAATTTTTTCTATTATCCAATGTTTCTCTGAAGCTGTAGTTCTTTTCTCATTAGCATTAAGAAAATTCAAAGTTGCATTATGCAATCTATTTCAGGGGGTCTTTTTTATCTATTTCTGTTTGTTTAACATATCCTTTATAGTTCAGTTTGATCTTTCTATAATTGCCTAACCTATAGGATTTATTGTATATTGCAAAAAACTGCTTTATTTTCTTAGAGACATAGACTAGATCATTGTCTGTCTTTATTTGTACAGGTGTATCCATGATGGCCATAACTTCTAGCAAATGTGTGATTTCACCAAATCAGTCTTTTCTGAACTCAAGACAGTTTCCCATTGAAAAACTGAATAGTTGTCAATGGCATGGTAAACATATTTTAGTTTTTCAAATTTTACAAAATGGAAGACTGCTATCTGCCAAATTTCATTCCTTTGAGTACCTTTTGGGTTACTCTCTGGAGGTAATGGTGTTTGGTTGTATAAAAAACAAGCAGGACATCTCCTTGGCTTGTTGCCATGTAAATGGAAAAGCCCTTTTTCAAGTCATTGCTATTTGCATGATGTGTTTTTTTTTGTAAAATTCTGAGGCCTTCAGTACATTTCCAATCCATAATCAATTTCTGTACTACCTTGTGCTAGAGGACCTGGCAGACCCATAGGATCAGATGTATATGGAATGAAGCCTATTCCTTATTATATCTTGAACCTGAATAAATAATGAAATCAATTCTGTATCATCTGGTATATATTCAGCGGTTTCAATATGTAAAACAACTCCTTCTGTATATTGCAAATTAGTAACTATGTTGAGAGGTTCTTTAAAATCCCTTAGTACCATGAGGATAGCATATAATTCTGATTTTTGGACAGAATCATAAGTGTTTTGTTCCACTTTATTTAAATCTTATGTTTTGTAAAGAGACATTACTGATTTTTTCACATCAGTATAGAATGTAGGGGTTTCCGTTATTGGTGTGTCCCATACAATTCAAGGAAAAATCCGATTAGCTCTCTTTAATGAGGCTAATTCTCTTGCTTTTGGGATAGTTGTCATTAATATTTCTGAAAAAAAATAGTACAAGATCTTTGCCAGTGTTCACAGTCTTCCCATAATTTGTCAGTTCCATCATTAGTAAATTTCTGCTGGGTCTATTCCTGCTAATTGACAAAGTATCATTTATCCTTTTATAATTATTTCAGAGACCTTTTACACATGATATTTTATTTTTTTCACTCACTTTATGTGGTAGAAATATCCATTCTAAGATAATATCTTCCCTCTGCATAAAAATTCCTGTAGTGTAATATTGAAGGTAATATGACCAAAATGCAGTTAAGATTCAGATTAACATGATTCTCATGTGGCTCCTGTAATTTCTCTTCAATCAAAGTCAATTCTCTCTCAGCTTCAGTGGATAATTCCCTGGGACTCTTTAAGTCTTTGTCACCATCTAAGGTTTTGTTTAAATGAATTATTTGATCAGATATTATCCCGGTAATGGGCAATTGATGAGAAATTTCTCCTAGCAGTCTTTGGAAGTCATTAGAGTCTGAAATTAATCTCTCCTAATTTTCACTTTTTGTGTTCTGATTTTCTGTAAACCTATTTTATAATCTATATAATTGATAGAATCTCATCTTTGTATTTTTTCAGGAGCAATTTGTAATTACCCAAAGAGACAAAACTTTCTTTACTTCTTCAAACATTCTTTTCTAAAGTACCACATTTGTATCAGATAGCAAAAATGTTTTCCATGTAATAGTAAACTATAGATTCAGGACATTGCTTACCTATCATTTCCAATGGCTGACTTATGAAATATTGGTACAGGGTGGGGTTATTTAAAATTTCCTGTTGGAGAACCTTCCACTGATATCTTTTAGCAGGCTGAGAATTATTATAAGTAGACACCATGAAGGCAAATTTTTCTCTTTTATTTTCTTATAAGGTATAGTGAAGAAACAATCTTTAAATCTATAACTAAAAGAGACCATCCTTTAGGCGATGGGTAAGGCAAAGGAATTCCAGAGTGTATTGGGCCCATTTCTTGAATCACCTTATTAATAGCTCTTGGATCTGTTACCATTCTCCATTTTCCAGATTTCTTTTTAACAACAAATACACAAGAATTCCAAGGGCTGGCTGATTCTTCAGTATGCTGAGCAACTAGTTGCTCCTGTACCAGCTGTTCTAAAGCCTGCAGTTTTTATATTTTTAAAGGCCATTGCTTAACCCATACAGATTTTTCTGTCAGTCATTTTAAAGGTAGGGCCATTGGTCCCCTGAGAGTTCATCAGTTGTTGTTCTGTGTTTTTGTACAGCTTGAATGGTCAGTGTCTGTTTTTTATAGTCACTTATAATATCCTATCCAGAAACATGAGTTGGTTTATTGTTAGTTTCTGAGACTGCATGAATATTAATTTGGATATTCCTTTGTCGGAAAAGATCACGACCTCATAGATTCACTGCTATATTAGCCGCATATGGCCTTGGCCTTCCTCTCTGTCCTTCTGGCCCTGTGCATTCAACCCATCTCATGCCTTGTTTTAACTGAGATAGTGTTTAAATTCCTAAGAATTAAACATCCGTTTCCTGAAGAGACCAAGTCAAATGCTAAGGTTCTAGAGTAATGATAATCACATCTGAACCAGTGTCTAATAATCTTCCCATTATAATGTTATTTATTCTTAATCTCAACTTTGGCCTTTGATCATTTATAGAAATCTCCCAAAATAAACATTTTCTATTTTATATTGGAATTTTTAATTCACCCTCCATAGTTATTCTATCATTTAGAGCAGTATAGATTTTTATAACAGGCATTAGATTTTCTAATTTTCCTGGGAAGACATGTCCAGTGTCAGCTTTTGCTGCATCTTCTGCATAACCCAGAAAGTTGGGGCCTTTTACATGAATGATTCCTAGAAGAAACATTATTTTTAGTAATATCCTGTCTACAATCCCTTCTCAAATGGTCTATTCTACCACAATTAAAGAATTTGGTATTTGGGTGTCTCTTCATACCTTTGGAAATCACTTCTCCAACCCAAGACTCATTTTTATAGTCAAAGTACTCAATATTGGCTGTGTGTAGGATTCATTCATCCATTGGTGCTGATTTGACCTTTAAGGGCCTAAGTATCTTTTGGTATTCTAAATTAGTATTTTCAAAATCAAGAGACTCAATGAGTACTCTTGTAGCTTCTGGATCTTCTACCCTTACTTGTACAACTTTAGTTAATCTTTGCAAAAGTGACTAAATGATTGTCTTGGGCCTTGTATAACCTTAGAATATGATTCAATTCTTTTTCTTAATTCTTGAATCTTGTCCCAAAATTTCTAGGCTGCTGAATGGCATAGGGACAATATGTGCTCATTGCATGTAGCTTAACTATCTGGATCAACATAAGGGTCCTTACCAAGAATTTGATCTTGTGAGGCCTTGAAACCTCTGACTCTACCTTGATGTTCTATGGCCTTAGCCTCTTCTCTCCAAAATTGTAGCTGTGTACTATGGTCTAGTACAGCTGAGTCTAGTTGAAGACAATTATGTGGAGTAACATTATTTCTTAGAGGACATGTCTTTACCAACTCCCTCACATACGGTGAATACATGCCAGAAGATACTACTGATTGCTTAATACCTTTTTGATCTTTCATGCATATAGGTTTCCATTAACATTCTGTGTATCCTTTTGGGTACTGAGTATTTGCTGGTTTCTCAGAGGTAATAAGAGGATAAGTAGCTAAAACTCTTGGTAAGTCATCTCTGACTCTGAGAAGTACTGCAGATGCTAAATCTTTAGTGTTGTCTTTTGCCTGTACCTCCTCTCCTTCCTTATCCATTCTGACAAGTTCCTCAATTGACTAAAATATTTTCATCACTGTCCTCTGTATTGTCTGAATCTCTTGAACTGTGAATATTTACAAAGATTTCATCAAATCAGTTAATTTCTGGTTCTCATTCTGCACATGTGATTCCAAGTTTAAATTTTTCCATTGATGATATCTTTTCATCATTAGAGATTATTTGGATGGCCTGTAGATTGCCTTCCAGGAGTGATGCTCTAACTGATAACTTGTCATAACTTTTTAAGAGATTTTGATTGTCAATTTCAACAGTATAAATTCTTTCAGATAATCTTTCTGCACCATTTTTGTAAGGTTTCATAACCCATTTACATGGATTAATTTTGCCTGTCAAATTATGACTATTATTTTCCATGCTATGCCTCCTTTCAGCCAACTTCTCATTACTAGCTTGTAAAGCCTGTAAGTTTCTCATTCTTGACTCTGTTATTAAACCACTTCTTTAAATATATAATATGAATTATCAAACTGATGGCAGTTATGACTAAGAATATACAAGTACTGGGTAGGTCATATATCCCTCCTAAAATTCCATCCATAATAGAAATGAAAAGGTTCTTTTCATTCTTAGATGATCATATTCTTAGATGATGATAATATTGCAATTATCTCAGGCATGGTTTACAAATTACAAAAACAAAATTATAGCTAGCAGATAACTTACCTCTGTTAAATTTCTGGTTTAGTTGAGACTTTTAAGGTGTAATAATGAAGTGTGTGAGAAATACGTGTGGATTTTCTAAACAGAACTCATGACCAAAGCTGAACAGAATTTTGTTAAAGAGACGCTGGTCAGGGCAGCCATGAAGCAGTATGCACTAGGGAGTAGCATGTATGTGGGGCAGGGGGCAAGCCCATGGGACTGCAGGAGCCACAGGAAGCTGTATGGGGCTGAGGGAAGCCATGGGTGTGGCTCCCTGGGGTGGCTGCAAGGAAGGGCATAGCAGGAGAAGAAGCTACACCAGGGCAGATAGGAGTTGGGAGTGCTAGTGCTTCTCCTGAACTCAGGCGGCTGGGTTTGCATTCCAAATCCTAGGACTGGAATTCCCATCCCAGCTCTGGCCTGGGCTGATGGCTAAAAAATCTCAGGCAAATGGCATTGTTGTAAATTCATGCCCCCAAAAGCTGAGCGCAAAATGAAGCACAATTAATAAATTGGGGTTAAACCTGAAAGTCAGAAAAGCAAAACAGTCAGTCACTGGCTCTTACCTCTACTTAAGTCTGAAAATGACGATCCTGCTTCCAGGAATCTCAGAATGAAACTGTGTTTGAGAGCTGCTATTTTCTCCAGTCTTATAACCCTCTCTAGGGCTGGGATTAAAAGCATGTACCTCCCAGTTTCTATGGCAAACTAGTGCAGCTACAGACATTAAAGGTGTGTGTTATTGTGGCCTGGTCTGTAAGGCTGACCAGTGTGGCTGTTTTACTCTCTGAACTTCAGGCAAGCTTTATTTATTAAAATATAAGTGATCTGCCACTACAAGCAGGACAGTGGCTTGCAAGAAAATCTAGCCCCTGTTCTACTCAGTTCAGAGGTTTTCTGGGGCAAAGGCTGCACGTCCCTTTTACTTTTGCTTTTTGGAAAGAAAACAATCTGGCAAGAGTCTCTAGACTTTGGTAACACAATCTCTCTGTCTCTCTTCATCTTACTCTTTCTCCAAGACTTGACAGCAGCTTCTTGTTGTTGCTTATACAGCTTGCTATGTTTTCTTGCCTCCATCATCTAGGCAAAACAATTCCTAGTGTTAGATTCCTTCATTTTTAAATACTGGAAGCCTTTTATATTTTCTGCTTGGAAGCAGGCAGACTTGTCCTTTCTGAGGTTTTCACTGGCCTTGATTTAAAAACTGTGGACCTGATTCTTCTGCCACATGAACCAACCACAAATTCACTGTGAGGTCTTGGCCAAGGTTGTACGCAGTACCAAGGTCTTCACTCTAAAGCTGCGCTAAGTGCTGAGGACTTAGAGCCGCTGAGGTGCTGGAGCCTTTCCCCAAGCCCTGTTCTACTTGTTTTCATCTTCAGTAGTAGTGACATATTTCTTCAGGAGCTTCTGCTATGTGATTTCCAGTTATTAAATGATCTGGGCTGAATCCAGGCCTTGGTGATTGAGTGACCTGGTTGGAGAAGGCCTGACAGCCTCATCATCCCTCTCTCGACCAGTTAGCATCCATAGTTCAAACCTTTAGGTTTGCCCTGTCCTGAAGTCTTAAGTCCCACACTCGGAGGAGTGGCTGACTCCTTTAACACAAGAGGAAGCACACAGCCAGCAGAACCAGCCAAATTTACAGTTTGGAAATGGGAACCACACCTGTGTTTGTTATGGTTTCAGCCTCTAGCAGAGGCTTCTGTTACTACAAAAATACCAAATTTCCCCTTTCCCTGAACCATTGTTTCTCTTTGTGTAGAGAATATTCCTTGAGAGTCTAGTTGATAAAGCCCTCATTAGGTTTGTTTTTAGAGAACACCATGGCTCTTAGCATCCACTACTGATCATGGTAGTAATACCTTTCCCTTCATAACTTTCCTCCACACCCTTTGTCAAGAGCATTAACTTAGCTCCTTGGTTAATCACTCCACAACAGAACATCTGCACATCACTGTGTAACTATAAAATTGCTCTGATGAGTTCTCATAAATAGCAAAGAGAATTATTTACTTTGGCTTAAGGTTGCAAAGGGTTCAAAACTCAAGGTCATGGCTAGTTAGCTTGGTAGAATAACATGGATGCAGGAACCTGTCAGAAAGGAGAGTTATTTACTTCATAGCCAGTCAGTAATCAGGAGAGATAATGGTTGGGAGGAGGAAAGAGACCAGGGATAGCATATTTGAAAAGGCCTGCCCCTAGTGGCCCATCCCTTTCACCTAAAACCCACCTCAAAGTTTCCACAGTCTTTTAAAATAGTACCAGCAGCCTGGGACTTGGCTCTCAACACACGAGCCTATGGAGGACATTTCCTAGTCCATAAGACCAATATTAGACACTTTTACTGAAACCTGATTTTAGATATCATATCACTGTTCAAATACCTGTCACCTTCTCAAGGAGAATTTCTTCACCCAGCCCTTCAATTTGTTCTAGCCATGGCCTCCCCTCTGTCAAGGCTCTGAGACAGCCTAGCCAGCAAGACATTGACTCTTCAACTTCCAGACAGCCTCTCTAAGCCAAGCTTGACGCTCTCTCTCATTGCTAGGCAAGGAAGAGAGAATGACAATGATTAGCTGGGCACTGCAAGATTAGGCCTCCAAGAGGCTGGGCTCCAAATAGATCCTACGTTTGCTTTAGTCCTGAAGGATTGACTGTCCTGAAACCATTTGTTCTGAACTCAATGATGCTTCTAAGACTAAACTCCTGAGGCAGAGGAGTCTCTGAAATAAATAGTTTACAGTTATCCAGCATAAGGAACAAGCCTTAAAAATATTGGCTGGACCAAGAGCTAAGTGTGCTTTCATAACCTTTAGGGAAAACATTTGCTGAGTCTGTTCAAGTTATGAATTAGTGGGTTGCCTGAATGAGGGACATGGAAGCCATTCTGGGATGGAAAGCAGGACTAAGGAGTAGTTGTTGTTTCTGGATTGGCTGAGGATAGCACCTAGACACTTCTTGTATAAACAACACCCCTGACCAGTAGGACTTACAGTTTTTACATACAATTAGCAAACACTTGAGAGCAAAGCAACCATTTATTCTTTTTATCCGGTCACTTTTCGCTGATTAACCTCCCATCACCTTGACTCCTTTCTGTCCTCTGATATTTGGTTAATTAAATTTAAAACGTCAATTTTATTTTTCTCCGTTAATTACGTAGAGGCTTCTGTAACGAATTTTGCCACTAAACTTTAATTTTGAAACAATTGCAGATTTATTTAAGACTATAAAACAATATAAATAAAATCCTGTAATAGTTTTTATATAATTTCTCCCATTAGTATCATCTTTCAAAACTACAGTTTAATAATGTAAGCAGAGTACTGCATAGATATAGTTGCAATAAAAAGTGCTTCCAAGCTCACAAAATCCCTCATGTGTCTTTATCTTATTGTACACACTTACTTTTCATTCCTACCACCTCCTGCATCTCAGGTGACCACTAATCCATCCTCCATTTCTATAAAATTAGTATCTCAAGAATGCTTTTTAAATAGACTCATGCAACACATACTGTTTTGTGATGACTTCTCACCCCTCAGTGTGACTCTCTCAAGATCTATCCACATACTATGTATAAAAATTTCATTTATTGAGATCACTGAGCATTGTAATGTTCAAGGGTCTGAACAAATCACAGCTTGTTCTTATTTGAACATTAAAGGACATCTGGACAATTTTAGGTTGGGTGTTGTGAACAAGGTTGCTATAAACTTTCACATAACCATTTTTTATGTGAATACCAGGTTTTATTTCTCTGTGATAAATGCTCATGACTCTAATTGCTATATTTTGCTTTTATTTTTAAAGAACTTGTCAAAATGATTTCCTGAGTGGATGTAGCATTTCAAACTCCTTCTAAAAATGTGTGAGGGCTCGTTTCTCTATGTCCTTACTATTTAGCTTTAATGCTAAAATTAAATTCAGACATTTGGAAATGCTCATTTACTATAGCCAATTGTTTGAATTTGCACTCTCCAAATAGTTAAGTATGTAAACATCTTTTGATGTGTTGTTTTGCCATCTACAGGGCCATCTCAAAAAAAGCCCTTTTTGTATCTTTTGTTCACTGTGCTCTTGAAGGCCCTGAGTTCTTCATACATTTAGATACCGCTCCTTTATCGGTATGCACCTTAGAGCATTTCTTTCATTCTCTGTCTGTCTTTTTCTTCCCCTTCATATTACTTTCCTTTTGAGGATATGCCATGTATTTGTTCCATGTTTCTATCTTAAAAAAACAGCATCATGTTTTATAGTTTACTATACACTCCAGCTTAGATAAACATATCAAATAGGTAACTTGGGTAGAAGTATTTGATTAGCCTGTGAGTTCCCCTGCTCCCATATGGTTTGTTCATAAAGTTGAACTGTCCTATTGATTTGCATTTGCACCTGCAGGAGGAGAAAGCTGGCAATATTTACAAGAGTCTATCTCTGGAAGTTCTGTTTGTGTTCCCATTGATCTGCTTCTCTCTCTCCACCAATACCTTGTAGTATTGATTACTATGGCCATATAGTAAGTCTTGAAATAGGGCAGAGTGATTCCCTCCATTTTATTCCTCTTTCCCATAACTGTTTTTGGCTACTTTAATTCTATTCCCTTTTTTGTATAACAAAAAATAAAAAAGAAAGAAAGAAAAAAATCTGTGTCTATGTAAAAAAATTAACTCTCTTGAATGTTTTCGAATTATGTTAAACAAATATACTCATTTACAGAGAATGGATCCTTTACCACTGGGCACTAGAGACTGCTTGGGATGTTTCTTATGAACTTAATTCATTTTCCTTAATAGTTATAAAGCTATTCAAACTGTTTTGTACTGTGTAAGTTCTGATAATTTGTGCCTTGCAAGGAATTTCCTCATTCATTGATATTTTAAGATATCAAACTGGTATATAAAAGAAAACTATTCATAATATGCCTTCATTTGTGTGTTCATGTCTGTAGTGTTGAGCTCTGATTCAAGGTAATCTTATGTATTCTCTCGGTTGTTTGTGAGTTTTTCTGGAATATTCTCAGTTTTGTGATATTCCTAGCCATTATTTGTTTTATTGAATTTCCTCCACAGTTATCTGTTTTTAATTACACAAATTTCTGTTCTTTGTTACTTTATATTCTACTCATTTTAGAATTATTTGTGTTTCTTTTTCTGAACACTTGAAGAAACACCATTTGTTTGAGTCTTTTTCTGCATCTTGCTGTCTGTTCTTATACTTTGGTTCTTCCTTTCAGATCAGCTTTAGTTGCTTTGACTTGAAACATTTTCATTCTTTTAAGTGCATTATGGTCCATATATGTTTTCTGAGCACCAGAAATGGATATGTATTCTGGTGGTGGCTGGTAGAATGTCCACCAATGCCGATTAGATCCTGTGAAAGGATAGTATGGTCACATTCTTCTGTGCCTTGCTTACCCCTCTGTCCAGCCAGTGCTGAGGTCTCCAAGTGTGCCTGTGGCTGGAGTGCATGCCTTCTTTGTGTTAACTCCATTAGCCCTTCAGCATGAATTCTGCAGTTGTCTTATTTAGTGGCTGTGAGTTTAGGATGACTACCCCTTCCTAAAGGTTGACTCTTTATTACATAGCACTCAGTTTTGGTCTTTGGTAGTTTTCTTTGATCTGAGTCACTTTATACGTTTCTATATTAGCCAGCCATTTTTTGATTTTTTAATAAGTTATGGTATATCTTTCTCCATGATTTTACTTTCAACCTGCTTATGTATTATATTTGAAATGAATTTCTTATCAACAACATGTTACTTGGGCCACACTTCCCATCTTTCATTTTGTGTATTTAAGCAATTTATTTTTAACCACAGAGCCATCTCTATACTCATAAACAATTTATTCTTAATACAAGTAGTGATATTTTAGTGCTTAAATTTGGTTTTTTCCCCATTTGGTATCCAATTTTATGACTCTATCTATACATAAATTTTCCTTTAGCCATGTTCAACATACAGCAGCTGGTAACAAATTTTCTTAGTTCTGTTTCTATCTGAGAAAGTCTTGAGTTTTGCCTTCATTCTTTAACAATATTTTTCACTAGACAGTATCTTTTGTCAATAATTATTTTTATTTTGCTTAAAGTAATATACCGTGCTGTTTCTTTCTGTATCTTTGGCCCAGAAAGAATCTTCTTTCATCCTAACTGCTTCCTCCTATCTATGAGAGGAAGCTTCTTTTATGTTGAACTATTCATACATCTCCAGACTGAAGCCAATGTTGTGATGAATGATATATTTGATATCTACTAGTATTTTATTGAGAAATTTTGCTTCTATATTCAGCAGGGGCATTAATATGAAATTTTTAAAATTTGATGTCTTTATCTGGTTTTGGAATCAGGGCAATACTGGTTTCACAAAAAGGATATGAAAGGCTTCCTTCTTTCTCAATTTTATGGACTAATTTAAGTACTATTAGTGTTAATTCTTCTTAGAAATTATACTAGAATTCTGCAGTGAATTCATCTGGTCCTGGACTTTTTGTATGTTGGGAAACATTTTATTGATTGAATCTCTTTATTCATTGTGATTTTGTTTTAGGTATTTATTTCATCTTGGTTTAATTTTAGTATGTTGCGTATAATTAGAAGTTTATTTCTTCTACATTTTCCAAATTAATGCAATAAAAGTTTTTTTAAATATCCTAAAACTTTCTAGATTTCATAAGTATATTTTGTAATGTTCCCATTTTCATTTCTATTTTTATTAACTTGGATTATTCATCACATGAATAGACTCAAATACAGAAATCATACAATCATCTAACTAGAAGCAAAAAAAGCATTTCACAAAGTTCAACATTTCTTAATTGTAAAAGTCATAGAGTGACAATGGATGGAGGGTGCACAGATCAACATAATAATGGCTATACACAGCAAACTTCCTGCTAAATAAAGGAAAACTCAAAGTGTTCCTTCAAAAACACAAGGGTGTCTACACTCTTCACTCCTATCCATTGTAGTGCTGAAAGTCTTAGCTAGAGTAATAAAAGATACAAAAGGAAAACAAATAGAAAAGGTCAAATTATCCCTGCATGCACATGTTTATTCTAAACACAAGATGCTACAAAAAATACTCTTAAATACTTTTAGCAAAGTGGTGGGAAACAAAAGTAACACAAAAAAATAGTAGCCTTCTTATATGCAAATGTCAAACATATCAAAAATAAAAATAAAAGGAACAATCCTATTCACAGTAGCCTCCAAAACAATCTCAAGCAAATAATAACAACAACAAAACGGTTGGAAGAAACCTACCTAAAGAAACAATAGACCTCTTCAATGAAAATGTTAAGACCCCCAAAGAAAGAAATTGAGGGAGAAGTCAGAAATTGAAAAGACCTCCCATGATCATGGGTTGCCAGAAATACTATTTGTGAAAATAGCCATACTATTTCAAAGCAATCATAATAATAATAATAAAAAACCCACAACCTTTCTCCACAGACATAGGTAAAATAATCTCAAATTTTCTATGGAGACATAAAAGACTAAAGATAGCCAGAGCAGACAGAACAAAAAAGAATACTGAAGGAGATATTGCCATAGGTGGTATTATCATACTTGATTTCAAACTATACTTCAAAGCCATGATAATAAAACCAACATAATATGACACAGAACAGACATATAGATCAATAGAATAGTATGCATCATTCAGATACAATCACATGTAAATACAGCTAATTGATATTTGGCAAGGGCATGGAGAAAATATGACATCTTCAATAAATGGTGCTGGGAAGCCTGGATTTTAACCTGCAGAAAAATGAAACTAGATTATTACTTCTCATTGTTCACAAAGTTCAGAGCTCCAAATGGATCAAAGATCTCATCTTGATTCCCTGAAGCTGTTGCTTGAGGGGAAATGTAGAGAACACACTATAACTTGTGAGCACAGGTAAGGCTTTCTGAAAAGACTCCAGTTGCTCAGGAAATATAACCAACAATTAACAAATGGGACCTCATAGAGCTAAAAAGCTTCTATTGAGTTGCACAGCAAAGGGAATTGTCAATCCAGCAAAGAGGTGTCTGGCATAATGGGAGACAGGCTTTGCCAGCATCTCTTAGCAGACTAGATTATGCACAAAGAACCAAAATAACTAAACACCAAAGAAGCAAACAAAACAATTTAAAATGTTCTGTGGACTTCACAGAAAGTTCTTGAAAGAAGAAATATGAAACAGTAATAAGTGCTTAAAATACATTAAATGGCAAATGCTATCAGGGAAATGCAGTTGAAAATTTCAATCCCATCTCACCCTCCTCATAATAACTATTATCAACAACACAAATGTCAACATGCAGCAGTGAGAAATTGGGGGAATCAGAAAACTTGTACACTCTTGGTGAGTCTTCAAATTGATATATCCACTCTGGAAATGAGTCTGAAAATTTCTCAAAAACCAACAAATGAAAAACCAAAAAACTAGAAATAAGTCTACCATCTGATCCAGATATTCCAAGCATGGATATATAACAAAGGACTTTGCATCTGACTACAGAGATTCTTTCTCAGCCACATTGATAGATGCTATGTTCATAATAACTGGAAAATTGAATAAATCTACCCGTCCATCAACTGACAAATGGGTAATGAAAATGAGGTGAAGATACACAGTGGAATATTACTCATTCGTTTAAGAAAGGGAAGTCACAAAATTTGTGGGTAAATGGATGAAACAAGAAAATAATATACCAGATGAGGTCACCTGGACTCCAAAAAGCAAACCCTACATGTCCTCTCTCATATGAGAATCCTATTATAAAATCTCTTGTTGTGTAACTAGGAAACTACTAACAAGCTATCGGAGGTGAGGATGAGATTGTAGAGGGAAGATAGCAGAACACAGGTAAAATGAATGAGTACAGGAGCCATAGCAGGAGCACAAGTGTTCACCAAGGTTATTGTGTGATAGGATAGGGAAATGAGGGAAAGCTTAACCAAAGGAAACCTGCAGGAAGAAGCTGTGTAGCAATCTATGATTTTGCAGTCTAAGTTACAATATTATAAGAGAGGATAATAGAGTGTCTGTGGTATGAAATACCAGCAGATCACAGGGTGATAAAGTTTTAAGTAGGGTTGAGGACAGAATGGTAGGAGAAAGGAGGGTTAGGGTGGATTAATCAAAACCAAAGATGTATATGAAGAAACCTTATCATGATTTTAAGCTAATAAAACATCTTTAAAAGATTTTGAGCAAAATTATCCCACATCAATGAACAATGTTCCTCCCAGAAGACATGGGTTAAATGAAAATCTCAATGCCAGAAATGAAATACTTTCCCAATAGTTATTCATCTATGAGGCTTCAAAGGTACCCAAAACAGCACAGACTACTGCCATTGTCCTTGATTACCCACAATAACTAGGTGGTAAGACCTTAATTGCAATCACATACTGGTTGCAGGACACAGAAACACCAGTCTTGAGTTGACTGAGAAACTGTCCCTTCTGGCTAGCGTTCATAGGCTAGAAAGTGCCACATAAGTTTCTGGGTAAGAAAATCAGCAATGATTCTATCCAGCACTGACCTACCAGGCATGATGTGCCCACTGATGCAATCGTGGCAAGATTATGGGGCTAACCAACTACGTACTTTCTTGATTGACTCTGAGGACTGCAGGACAGGAGAGAATTGATGCCTGATACTATAAACATGGTCAAAACGCATGGCTGGGGAATGCATAGACATACGAATGAACCTACTGATGTCAGTCTTCTGAATGTTCATATTATATAACTACCTTCTAAACATTTACATGTCTATGATGTATATATCTGTGCTGCTCCCAACCTCACTCAGAAAAGTTTATGATGGCAGCGGGTGCTCGTTAATAAAGAACCACAGTGCTGTTCATGTGCCGAGAAGAAGTGACTGAGTGCTCAGCTGTAGGCCACATCTTTATCAGCCCCCTGCTCCCAGGCTCAGGGAACACTGTCAAAGAATGGTGGGAAATAACGTAAAAGCTGACAGGCAGGAAGAGGTTCTGTGAAATGCTCTCCTCTGGACATGGCACGGCTGTTGGACATCAACCCTCAGTAGTATGGCTATCTGCATGTTATCTGCACTAGGTCGAGCCTGTTAAAGGTTCCAGCATGGAGCGGGAGAGGCTTCTGAGACCTCACCCCTAGCTGAGGAGTTACTGGCAGTCGATGGCTGCTAGATGAGAGACAATCACTTTTCTTGGACTCAATAAGTTAAAAGAATTAATTATTAATGAATAATTATAAAAGGAGGACGTGAAGTTGGGAAGAAAATGTGACGGGCTCTCTAGATAACTTAAGGAGGGATGTGAGGGTTCATATGGCAAACATATGTTGTATACATGTATGAAAATTTCAAAGAACAAATGCATTTTTTAAAACACGTTTCCCTTTACATGCTTAAGCTCTGCCTTCCGCATCATGAGAAACTAAACATGCTGTAGTTTCTCCAGACGTGAGCACTCTGTGACTTATCCTGTGTGGGTCTGACTGCATCCTGAATTTATACATGCATAACTTTTGCCTCATTAAAATTCTTTGATCCATTCCCTCTTTAAATACATTTTTCTGACCTGCTCTCCTTCCTGCTTCTGGAGATCTCATGACATAGGTTACAATCTCTTCTCTAGTCTCATGGTGTCTGTTCATTTCCTTTTTGTCTTTTTCTCTATGTTCCTCCAATTGTCTTGCCTCTCTTTTTTTTTCTTCTACTTCTCTGGCTCCTTTTCTGATGTCTCTATTCTGAGCATCCGCTGAGATTCTTATAGTTTCTGTGCTTTTCACTTTTAAAACTGATTTTGATTTTCATTAGGGGATATTATTTCTTCATTTTTAAAGTATGATTATTTTTCAGTGCTGGGGATTGAACCCAGAACTCCACACAAATCAAGCACGTGCTCTATCACTGAGCTGCACCCCACAGCCCCACACCCTATGAGTGATAAACGTACTTGCTCACTGAAGCATCTTTTAGCACAGCATAGCTTGACTGTCTTTTTTTTTTTTCCATTGTAGTTACGGTTTTCCTGGCTCTTGGAATGGTGCACGGTTTTCCTTTGAGGCTCAGGCACTGTGAAAACAATGTTATGAGACTGAGGCTTACAGCTTCATTTTTAGCTCCCATTCTGTAGAACTGCTCTGGCAGGGAAGTCAGGCAATGCAGTGAGGTAGAGAAAGAGGTCTCCCATGCTTTACTCTTAAGAGGGAGTGTTATGAGTCCACTCTTGTGAGGGTTTCATGCCCGTAACCATGGTTGATTTGATTTCAAGAAGGTAGTAGGTGTGTCATACCCAGAAAACAGCATTCCACAATATTCCTCCTGCAAAGTCTTGCTCTTCCTCCTCCACGCCCCCACTCCCAACTTAGACAGATTCTTTCGTTCTATCACTTACGTGAAGCATCCCCATTCTCTCTCAAATGCAAGTGATCTTGATCTCCTTTTAAATATTTAGGACATATCTGTCTTCCAGTGCTGGGGTTATTTCTTGTCCAAGATGTTTGTGGGTTCTCTTTAAGATAAAGGTCATACAACGCTCATATCTGCAAAACACACATTTCTACCTTATTATGAGTACAGGGGCTGTAGTGAGAAACTAAAGGAGGAGGCAGAAGACAATCCGGGAGCCACAGTACTTTAGCAAGATAATGAACATCCTGGGACTGAGACCTCAGTATTGAGGCCAGATCCTGTTTCTGTTCAGTGAATATGGCTGATTTGTTTAGCTTCTTTGATCTTCTTCCATAAGAAAGATCATCATTGTTTATTTTCAAAAAACACTGGCAAGATTAATGACATACTGCTTGTAAATATTTATACAGGGCTCAACATATGTTTTTTTTTAAAGAAAAATGTAGTAATTGAAAATGGTTGTTTGGGAGTTGGAATGGTAGGACTGGGTAATTTGCTTGGCATTCTTAAATAAATCTTTACTTATTATAAAATAATAAGTTTGATGAAGACATAACACATATCATTTACCTTGCTCCCAACTGCCTTCTGAACCCTCCCCATCTCTCATCTGTAGTCTCTTGCTCTTTCTGGTTTTCTTTTGTTTTCATTGTGCGTGTGTGTATATGTGTGTGTGTGTGTGTGTTTCTGTTTAAATCTACACTTTCTTGTCTGAAAGAAAACAAGAAACATTTTGGCTTTATTATTTTTTATCAAAATCATGATCAGGTAAGAAAATACTGTGTTTGTGTTCCTCCTTATCCTCACAACCTGACACTTCAGACATGTGTACAGTAACTTAGGGTCCTCCAGAGACAACAACTAGAAATCAAATGTGCAGACCAATAAAGTCCTCACCATTGGTTCAGGATGTCAGAGAAGTCTCCCAAGCTTCCATAGTCTTGTCCTGTTAAGATTGTTCCTTTGACTAAGTGCCCCAGGATGGGACCCACTTAAAAGGTAATTGCCCTTCTACTCTAAATTCTGGGTCATGGTTAGAGTTACCAGGGACTGTGTGGCTGGCCTGTTTCCATCAGTCCTCAAAAGCACAGAAAACCTTTCTCTCTTGGCCCTGGGGAAGACATAGACATTCTAGAAAATCTCATTCTACAAAACCCCAGAAATTTATAAATTATCATCTTGCAGAACATGGAATGTCATTACTTCCTGCAGTCCAATTTGCTCCATCTGCATCTATGTGCTCTTACATGCTGAACAATAGGCCAACATTGGGTGGTAAAAGGTTATGAATGAACATTGATTATCTACCAATTAGGGAGAGCATCTTCCTATAGAATTGCATGTTACTATCAGAGAGGAAGTGTATCTTGAAGGTTGACAAGCATCAGACTTGAGACAGAACAATTGGTTCAGTTTCTAGATCTTCACAACCTATCCAAAATTCAAATGGATGTCATATGATTATGAAATAAATAGCATGTATATCACAAGGATTGCATGAATGTAAAATTTTGCTTGGTGCAAAGAAATTTCCTGATGCAAGTGACCTCAGGCAAGATGTACCAGGTTTCTAAGTTAAGGTACTTAGTTATGTGAGCATCTGTAGGTACCTGAGGCTCCAGCTTGGGGAGGGAGAAAAAGAAGGCAGGAGGTTACAAAACATCAGAGGAAAGTGATTTTGGAGTCAATTAAGGAGTCCCTACATATAGTGAAGGAATAGATATTTGGGTGAAAAAGGAATCAATGTGCTGACTGACTCATTCAATACCTTCTCTCACTTACTAGTGCCTGGCTGTGGCTCTTGGCATTTGGGAGTAGAATGGATTTTCATTGCTTAATTCTCTGTAAGTGAAGGACTAGTGAGTTGTAAAATCCTGTTGCTTAAACATGTAACATTAAGTAAGTATTGAACTAGCACAAAGCAATCAATTCCAGGTTTGCTTGCTTTTCTTTGGAAATTGAGAGCAAATCGCTGCTACTGCTCTTCTCAATTCATAAAGCACTGTACAAGATGCCTCAATAAGAGTGTCTGCAACTCTGGGGAACACTTCAGTGGCTCCATTCTACAGACTCTGCTTGGATCACTCACGGCATATTTTGAGAAGCTGCTCTGAGTAAAATAATACTCTAGAAAATTCCAACATCCCACAAATGCGCAAGTTCCACAAATACAAAGTAATTCCAACTTCATGGAGGTTCTTTGACATGTTGCTGCTCCCATCTCCAAGTTACTACAGATTCAACTACCATATTTCAATATTGATCCCCATGTTCACTTACAGGGGGACTCTACTGTTAGTACAGACTCCATAGCTCTGAGTTGGTTGACTCCATTGTGAGTGAGAATATTTTTACTGCCCAGACACTTGCTGGCTTTTAACTATGAAGCAAACTTATTCACTTGGTTTGGTTAACTCTTTTAAAATTTAAGTTTTTTTTAAGTGTATGTATGTGTCTGTGTTGTCAAGTAAGAATGGGTATCTGTAGAGGCCACAAGAGGGTATTGAATTCCCTGAATCTGGAGTTACAGATGGTTGTGAGTTGTCCAAAGTGGATACTTGGAACTGAACTCAGATCTTCTGCAAGAGCAGTATGTACTCTTGACTGCTGAAGCATCTCCTCAAGCCCAGTCTGGTTGAGTCTTGTACATTCCTAGAGTAGTCAGGAACCAGTCTTGTGTTTTATTGCCTAGGAGGATAATCTCATTCTTGTAAGCAAGTCTTGCCTGGAACACACTTTATATCCTGACTGGTTTCAAATTTATTTGTTTTATGTCTATCTACCCCATGTGCCGGAATTGTGGGTGTATTCCAAAAATTCAATATTGTTTTTCTAGACAGAGTCTACTCCTTACTCTCTCCTGCCTGTAACTCCAAAGATATTTCAGGCAAATACAAACACACCCAGTTAAAACTCACTATTTTTAAAATTTTATTTGTGATTGTTTAACATGTAGTTGGAGATTACATAGGTGGTTGTGTACAAGTAGTATTATTTTGTTTTTGTTTTAGAAATGTCAACAATGGCTTAGTGGCCAAAGAAAACCAATCAAAAATTACAACTCTTGATTTTATGACCCTCAATATATAAAACTTCTGACAACACAAGAGTTCTTCCTCTCTAATGCCAGAAAGCCAGTATCGCATTTTCTGTAACATACCTTTGATAAATATACTGACCATCTCAGCACTAAGGCACTCTGCAGTCCTTGCTTTGTTTTTTTTCATTTTCAATAATACTTGTGTGATTATAAAGTTAGTGCAGGCATGTATCTGTTTAGCTAGTTTTCTCTTCCCACATCCTCTCCAAAAGAATATTTCAGGGGTGAGTATGTGCCTGCCAGGCACTGGATTTGATAAATGAGCCAGAACACAAGACTGAGTTTGAAGGATTCCCAACACGTGAAGTAAACCCTGATATGATCAACACCACAGATCCAGAAACACAGTAAGCAACTTCCATGCAGACATGACTGTAGAGAAAATTCTTCGGAGAAGAAGAAACTCCAGGTGAGTCTCAATGAGTGAAAGAGAAGATGAGAACAACAGTGGGGCCAGAGGGAACTTATAAAAGATGCTCTAACAAATTCAAGAGATTATTTATTGAATGTATCAAGTTATTTCTTAGAAACTGAGACCAGGAGACCAAGGAAAGAGGGAAGCATTTGTTTTGGAGTGAGTTTCATTCTCTACGATGAGATTTTTCTTCAAAAAAAGGCATCATCCACAGGATCCTTAGATGCAAATAAAATGATTTAGTTTGCTGTTAAGGAAGTTATATTTGAGACAATGAAGAGACAGATCTGAAGGACAGGAGAGGTTGGCAAGGTGGGTAGACAGAAGCGGGATTTATAATTGATTTGAAGAAAGATTTTGCCGCAGTCATGGAGAGGAAGCAATCAATTTCAAATTAGTTCAAAATATAATGCATCTTCAAATAGGTTTTCCACATCCTTGGTTACTGTTACCCCAAGATTTTTATGTTATTTGTGGCTATAGTAAAAGGTGATGTTTCTCTGATTTCTTTGTCAGCTTCTTTATCATTTGTATATAGGAGGGCTACTGATTTTTTTGAGTTGATTTTGTATCCTACCACATTACTGAAGGTATTTATCAGCTATAGGAGTTTCGGGGGTCATTTATATATACTGCCATATCATCTGAAAATAACTGAAGTTTGACCTCTTCCTTTCCAATTCAAATCCCCTTGATGTCCTTTTGTTGTCTTACTGCTATAGCCAGAACTTTAAGAACTATGTTGAAGAGATGTGGAGAGAATGGACAGCCTTGTCTTGTTCCTGAGTTTCGTGGAACTGTTTTGATTTTATCTCTATTTAATTTGATGTTGGCTGTCAGCTTGCTGTATATTGCTTTTATTTTATTTATTTTATTTTTTAATTTATTATTA
>LOEQ01001228.1:358555-369655 GCA_001685075.1 Bramus lutescens
TATTCAAACTATCTGAGCAAAGCAGTTCATTATGTTCTGTGCCGCAGGGCAGCCGCTTCCTTAAACTCTGAGGTCATCGAAACTTGTGTCAAGAGAACAGGGAAGAAGACTTTTGCCTTCCTCTCTGCCCTGGTTTTCCATAGCTCAACCTGCATCTCAGCCACAGGGAAGAAGACTTTTGCCTTCTTCTATGCCCTGGTTTTCCATAGCAAAACTTGCATCTCAGCCACAGTCCTCAATTCACCCAGAGCCAGGGCGGCTTATTCCCTGCAGCTAAAGCACAGATTCTTAACCTTCACATTTGGGAATTAAGAGTTTGGTTTTCCATGATCTGCTTTGGGGAAGAGAAATTCCAGTTTTTGTTAATTGCCTCAGGACAGGAGATTAGAAAAACACATCACTTCCAACACCGTTGCTTTGGGTTTCCTTTTTGAATTCAACATTAGTAAAATGTCCTTTAAGTTCCATGAGTTGTCTCAGTTGGGGAGGAGGATCTCCAACTTCATAGCTCAGTCGGGCAGAAATGGAAAGCCATCTTGGAGGCCGAGGTGAGGGACACAGCTTTGCAAGAATAAGGGCAGAGTCTGCAGCATCTGAGTCACATGGGTAGTTCCAGGCAGGGTTTAGCAGCAGTGGTGTCTGTGACAGTCCCAGAGTTGCTGGTTGTGGGGAAAACTCACAAACTCTGTCTCACATGTACAATAATCGGGCGAATGACTTTGCTTCACTTTATTCAAAAAATCATAGCATATATGAGTAGGCAAGTCTTTATTTATTATCTATTTTTTATCTATTTGTTTATTTTGCTCAGTATTTTTCTTGCCCCCTTCCAAAACCCATGAACCACTGACCTGTGCGTGATAACCTTCATTGTAGACGACTAGGTTTAGAACTGTAGAAACGCCCCGTGGGTGTGTCTAGTTACCTGTTTTAGAAAACTTTAGCTGAGCAGGGAGACCCATCCTGAGTGCGGACAGCACTATCCCCTCAGATTCTGGACTAAATAAAGCACAGCAAGGGCCTGCATTCACCTCTCTGATCCCTAACTGTGCATGCAACGTGACCTGCTGTTTCACACACTCCTGCCGTCCTGACTTTCCTGCCAACCATGGTGGACTGCATTCTCAAACTCTGAGCCAAAAGAATCTCTTCTTCCTGGGAGTGGCTTCTTGTTGGGGAGTTTGTCATAGTAACAAGAAAAGTAGCTAACACACTATGCTAAGAACACATTTGCAGGGCTCCCTCTGCCCTTCTGCATCTTCATCTAACTGCTGGCAACTGCAATCGCACTCCCTGTTTGTCATTGTTAGTATAATGAAAATATTATCACAGGAAATATGTCTATTTTCTTTACCATGGGACCATACCTCAGAAAGCTTTCTAATTGCTATGATTACAATTCGCTATTTTAAAAGAGGCTGAAAAAGATCCTATTCTTTATACTTTTCTACCCTGTCTTTGTCATTTGCATTGACTTTTGCTCTGCTAGCCACATGGATGTAAATATTCTGGTTAAATATATGTGTCCTGACAAGTTGGCACCTTTATTACTGTGGGTTGAATTCTCAGCAAGGAATTTCTGGGTTGAGTGGCAGGTGTACTTTTAATTTCAAGAACTATTACTATTTTACTTCCAAAAGCACTATTAAGATTTACACTGCCTCCAGTAACTCCCAGTCACCGACTTTGCTCTTATGCCCACCAGGAATAAGAGTTAATAATTTTATTTTTCTCATACTCTTAGATCAAAATGACATTTTGTTCTTGCATTCATTTTACTTTTCTTGACTATAAATGTGTCTGAATCCTAACTCATTTCATATAAAAATTAAAATGTATTGTGAATACACACTACTAAACATGGTTGTTCACAGCAATGTTAGTCAAGATACTAAAAGATTAGAAAAAAACCTTACTGTCCATTAACTGAGAAATGGGCAGACTTACAGACAAAGCATAAATCAAAAAATTAAAAATCAACCCAGGTAACCACATGTACAAATTTGTAGCACAGAGAAGCTTTGTGAACTGGAAGCCTTATTGGTTGAACTGCCTACAAGCAACTTGACTGAACATAATTTTATGCTGTATAATAACTTTAAACAAAATCAGAAGACAAAGCATGTAGAATTTGGGAACAATTTTAACAGGGATGATAGGAAGTGGCCAAAAGCTTATAACAAACAGTTAACTGACAAACTGAGCTTACACAGGCCATTCACACAATAGAAAAATTGACAAAGTTTAGCATATCACAGAAAAGCAAAACTAAGTGACTAAGGGGAGGGGGTAGCAAGATCTTTGGTTTACTCTACAATTAGTGCATGGCTATTGTGAAAACTGAAATCACTATAGGAATACTTGAGGATTAAGTGAACTGCTTCCCATGAAACACAGGTGGTGCTGTGAGGGTTTGCACACAGAGTAGATCAAAGTGCTGTGGACAGAGGTGTGGGCACAACGAAGGGAACTCAAAGGGGAGGGCAGCGAACAAAGCAAGTACTACCTCCCCCATCAGCAAACTATTGATACTCCAGTATGAATACAGCAACGAAGGAAGGGTTCATGTCTCCAGATTAATAATTGGGTCTATGGACATGTTCACCCAACACAAACTCTGGCTACAAGGAATGCAAATTCAGGACAGACAGGGAGCAGGGTGACATAATCCCAATATCTTACTCCTGTTATCTACTTATTTATTTCTGTGGATGCATGTTAACCAAAACCAACTAGGAAATTAATCAACTAGCAACCAAGTGCATAGAGATCAGCATCTTGGGGTAAAGAGTGTAACAGAATAGGGGAGACTGATCCAACTTGAGAAGGCAAACAGAAAGACCAGCCTCCCTTCACTTGGGATCTCCAGACTTCAGTTCCCAGAAACAGCATCCCCAGTAATTAATTTGGAGCTTTTGGTATCAGAACTTCTGTTGTTGTCTTTTTTCTAGTTTTAAAATCAGGTGTCAGGTAGACCAAGGTGGCCTTGGACCGGTTAGGAAGCCAAGGTGATCCTTGAATCTTTGACCCCCTGCCTCTATCTCCCCAATGCTGGAATTAGTGATATGCACCAACCACCATGACTAGTTTGCTAGAATGTTTTCTATGTACATTCTTAGCAAAATTTTTTCTTCCAAACTAATAAATTTGATATTTTTTTGCAATTTAATGATTAGTAAGACTTAAAATGAATAGCCAATAGTGAAGAAGAAGAAAGGTATATAAATTGATATTCACAAGTGGGAAGACCTAGAGATAACCACAGATATTTAAAGTCACATTCTGTATCAAATAGATGCAGATTAAAATAACAGTGAAACACCATTATTCATCTTTTGAGTTGACAAGAGTAAGCTCCACATGGAACACCTCTTAAAGCCATGTGCTAAGACTTACACCCACTGATTGTGCTGGAATAAATTGCTGTGCCCTTTCTTGGGGGTAAGTTGACAAAATGCATAGGGAGGTTTTTAGTATTTATCTACTCTCCCCAAGGGACTTGACTACTAGGAATTTATCCAAAGAAAATACTTAGGAATGCAAGTGTGATGTTACCACATTATTTGTAAGAGTGATAAATCACAACAGCATAAATATTCACTGCAAATGCCTTGTGAAATAAATTATAATATGGTCATACAATGAAATATTATGAAGCCATTAAAATAATGTTGCAGAAGAATATTTAGTGGCACAAGATAATGCATATTGCATCCTGCTAGACAAAACGACCCAACGTAAGCCAGGATGTATTGTATAGCCTGGGATCTTAATTTGGTGAAAGACAAAAGACACACTATTGGAGGGATGAAACTCTAGGTGATTTTTATATTCTGTGTCCTTTCCTGTATTTCACACTTGGATATATTTACTATGTGCATAAATTTTGTGAAGACAGGCAGAGCTATTTCACCAATTGAATCACATTCTATTTGGCTGTATGCAGAGACCATTTCTCTCTGAATTGGTAGTTATACTAAATTCCCAAATAAGATTTAAAAAAATTCATATAATCTGAAGAGAGTATGCCTGTGCTTGTTCGTGAAGAACAGGCTTCTTGAAAAAGTTCCTTGGGTGATTTCTGTATTAATGTGGAAAATAAACAGGTGGCCCTTTCTTGAATCTATATTCTAAAAGATAAAATTCAATCGTGTCTTTGCACGGACTCCAGTCGCAGACTTCAGCAGCTCTCTGAACTGTGATGACTGATAGGTGAGCCAGGTGATCTTTGGAGAATGGAAAAAAGACTTGAGGAGAATTTGAAGATGAAAATTCCCATCTTGAAACCTAGCTCTAAGTCTGTGACATTGAGTTTGCGATATCTTATTATGTGTTGCAGAAATAAAGGAGATAACATCTCCAAGGCTTCAAAGAGGAAGATAGTTGTATTTAGACACTGGATGAATGTAGTTTATCTATATCCACACACCAGTTGTCTTTCTAAGAGTCAACTGGGCAACTGTGACCAGCACAGAAGAAAAGGAAAAAGCTAGAACAGGAAAGACTTTTTACTTCAAAGAGGAATTCCTGTACTAATTTAGGATGGAAATCTATCAGATGTCGTCCTCACTTTGCCCCATTTTGATGCCATGTCTATTTAGGACTCCTAATTGGGAGATAGCATAGCAGACAAGGCCTATGGCATTCTGGTCCTTCAGTACTTATGAGCGGCAAAAGCACTGGGAACTGGGGAGGGCTGGCATCTATTGGTGCAATGCTGTCAGTTACACACTGGGGACTTTTGCATTGGCACAACACAGTGTCCATAACTTTGAAGATATCATTAGTTAGACTTCAGAGCAATATTCAATCTTACTACCACTTTTGGAAGTAAGCACTGTAAAATCAACCCCATTTAGGGTGTAAACTATTTGTGCATGGATGATTGGGACAGCTCCACAATCAGTTGCACTGCCAAGCTACATGCGATGGTGGCTCATCACTCCCTAATGTCCTCTGCCTTCACAATCTGTGTCTTCCCACTCACAGGTCCCCAGCAGCAGTGTTTGTTCTTTCTTTATAGCCTTGTCTTCTCCAGATGTTTTATAAACGAAATCCAAAGGATCCAGCCTTTGGTTTTAGCTTCTTTCACTTGGCATGATGAATCTGAAATTGATTTGAGATGTTACATACATTAGCAGTTCATTCCTTTTTCTTGCTAAATACCATTCCACTGGGTTAATTGATCATAATTCATTTGTTCATTCATTTGATGAAAGATGTCTGGATTATTTCCAATTTGTGACAATCACATCCAAAGTCACTATCAACATTCTTAGAGAGTTAGCCCTTTTTTTAATAAATGTGAATTTCCTGTGGAGTAGTAATTTTTGTTTTTCCTATAAACATAGGAGTGGGACTGTTGTCTGTTACAAGAAATGTATGATTAAAGTAAGTCAGTGGGGTTTTTTGGTAAAGTATGTGTAGCATTTTCTCTTTTCATCAGAAAATATGAAAGCCCCATTTGCTGTTCTCTTAACGAGCACTGGGTGCTGTCACTTAATTTCCCATTCTATTCAGTGGGCAGTGACATTTCCTCCATTTTTCTAATGGCTGATGATTTGGGGACATTTTATTTGTGCTTACATGTCATCTTTATATTATCTTTTATGAGTATATGTTGAAGTATTTTGTCATTTTGTGGGGCTTATACTAAGATAGCATCTCTCTCCATACCACAGACTAGCCTAGAACTCATGATCTCAGTGTCCAAAGTGCTGGCATCATAGGTGTACACCACTACACTTAGCTTTTGTCTATTTTATATATTTTTATTTGTTTGTTTCTTTCTTTTATTATCATTGAATTTTACAGGGATTGAAAATATACATACACATCCATGGTGTGGGAAGTCCTTCTGTATATGTGTTGTTTTATTGGTTAATGAATAAAGAAGCTGTTTTAGCCTGTGATAAGGCTCAATAGAGCTAGTCAGGAAACGTAAACTGAATGCTGAGAGAAAGAAGGCAGAGTCAGTGACACATTATGGAACCACCAGAGGAGAAAAATGCAAGCCACCAGCCAGAACCTTGCCAGTAGGCCATGAGTCTTATGGTAAAATATAAAATAATGGAAACAGGTTAAGGAAAGATATGAGAGCTAGCAAGTGATACGCTTAAGTGGTTGGCTAAGCAGTGAGTTAGATAATATAGTTTTGTGTAATTATTTGGGGTCTGAGATGCTAGGAATGAACAAACAGCATTCAACCAACACATCCATATCTGGATATATATGTTCATCCAATAAATCACCTGTAAATATTTTCTTTTACTCTGTGGCTGGTTTCTTCATTCTTCTTACTGTGTTATTTGAAGAAAGAAAAATTTTTAATTTTGATTGTCTGTTGACTCAATTTGGAATAATCATAAGATTAAAATAAATTTAAATTATAAGACACCAATGAGTTGGAAGTGAAGGAATGAAGGGTGTACTTTGTTCACAGAGTACTCAGAACAGACCTGAGTCAGCTATAGTACCATCACACAAAGTAGATTTTAAGTCAGAAATTTCTTCAAGAGAGCGGTGGGTGCAGTTCAGTGGGAGAGAACTTGCTTAGTGAGTGGTAGGCTATCATCATGCCACACCTACCATTTCAAGAGCTAATGAAGTACACTATATGCCAAGAAAAAGGTTTTCCAATCCAGAATATCTAAGAATTATAAACATATATGCTGCTCAATTGTGGAACTCTTAAGATATAGGTTATAGATATAAATGGAGGTTGAGTGTCTTTTTGGAATGATGATCTGAAGCTGACTGTGGCAACAGTTATACAACCCTGTGAAATTTTCCTCAGTCACTGGTTTGTACATTTTAAATAGATGAGCTATACAGAATATGAGTTATATATCAACAAACCTGTCAAAAACCTGTAAGCCAATAGCCTCTTTTCATATAAGTATTAAATTTGCATAATCATAATATATCTGCATATATCAGTAAAAAATAAGCCCTTTAAAAGATTTCATTAAACTACACAGACTTTTGTCATTACTTTCAGTCAGTACCATGTATCAACCATCTCCATAGCATTTACACTGCACTAGGAACACTAAGTAAACCTACGGATGATTCAAAGCATACAAGAGATATGCATAGGTTGTCAGCAAACACTGAGACATTTTACTAAAGAGACTTCAGCAGGAAAGGTCTTGGAAAGCCACACAAAGCCTGGAACTAATGTCCACAGACACAAGGAAACAACAGCTCATCATCACCCAGTCAGAAGGAAAGGCCTTTCTAATGTCAGAAACACACTCACAGAAACCTCTTCTTCCTGCTTCCATAACTTCATCCATAAACCCAGAGAACATAGAATTGGAAATGTCACAAGTTCAGATGATGTCAAAGTTCAGATGTCAAAGTTCAGATGTTGAAGGCCTATTGTTCTGCCTTTAGAAAGTGTGAGACTGTTAACCGACTTTAGTTAAAGAAGAAACAAAACCCCCAAAACTCCAGAAGCTGCAGCCTCCACTGACTCTCACCAAATAGAGATTAAAACTACATACACCATTTATTCACTTGTAGAGAATCCCAGCGGTCAGATTACAAAAATAAATTCCCATCAATTCCCAATTATCCACACTTCAACAATTTGGAATAAACATATCATAAGAAAGAAATACAAAGTGAGTAAAGAGAAATTTAAATTTCCATGAATATTAAATCAATACAATTCTATTGACATGTGGGATTTACCTCAGGAGAGAATAAAATAAGCTGCACTGCTAGATTTATACATGAAATGCTCTTCTCAGCCTCAATATTAACCCGACTGTCATGGTGAATTCACTGGCATGTTGTTGTAAAAACCAAGACTTAAAGAATGCTTTTAAACATGCTGGAGTCATGGCATGCATGGAGGTATGAAATGAACAAGACACAAAATATTCTATTCAACTCATGAAGCAATGGGCAGATGTTAGAACCAGTTCAAAAGAAAAAAATTAAAGATAGACATATGAATATTAACCAAAATATAGATATGAATACCTAAATTGATGCAAAATTGTTTTATTGCAGCAGGAGAAGAAGACGGAATCTACAAAAGGAGATCTACCAGAGCCTGAAGTTTCAGAGAGCTGTGAAAATGCTTCAAGACAGAAGCCAAGGTGCAGCCAGGGGTGTATCTATGCCTCGCACTCTGGAGGTCTTGGTCTGAGTCTCAGCCTAGAAAAAGAAACTATGTTCAGAGATAACATAGCACAGTATAGGGTAGTACAATATAGTAAAGCATATTAAAATATAATATCAAACAGTATAATACAATAAATTACAGTATAAATAATTATCATTCAATACAATACATATCATACAACACAATATTAGAGCCATGGAATTCAGAAGAATGTCCTCTAAAAAAAAGTAAAGTTTTCTATGTAAACAGACTTTATTTCCAAAATGTTAGCCAAGCCTCCTCCCAAAAAAGTTCTTTCTAGAAGAACCTTCTTTGATTCTCTCAAATTCCTCTCATGATAATCTCTTAAGCCCAGATCCAATGATGGTCTGTAGATGCTAATGAATTGTCAAGGCATTGCAAGTTTAATGTCATAAATGTTGGGGTGTGAGAATATGGCAGACAGAAACAAGAAGCTGTGTCCTTAGAGTCCATGTGATCTTCAGAACTTAGTTGAGTCAGTCAGAAAAATCTGTCAAACAGCACATCTGGAAAAATGGTCAACACTCTACATGGTCATGAGATGAGATATCTGTCTTTGCAGAGACAAGATGCATCACACTTTTCTACGTCCACTTTCTGCGGGAGGACAATTATTCTCGGCAGCCATCTTTGCATAGATTCAACTTCCAGTATGATAGCCTTTATCATCTGACAGATTATATTTTAAAGCTAGTGGGCAACAAGACTCACATCAAAAACTAGGTTTGTATCATCCCCCTACACACACACACATACACAATGTAAATATGATAGTGCCACAGTGCCACAAACCCAAGTGCAGATTCCTATCTTCCCCAGGGAATAGCACACTAGCTGATATCAAATAGTCGGCCCTGAAAGTATGCATGCAAATAACACTGTATAAACTGAGATTATAGTATTTGGGAATATACATGTATATACATAGACATATATGTGTACAGCAAAAAATAATGAAAATATAGGGTCATGAATCTGAAAAAGAAAGGAAGGGTACATGGGAATGTTTGGACAGAGGAAAGGGAAAGGGAAAATGATGAAATTACATTATAATCTCAAAAAAGAGGAAAGCATAATTTTACCTTGCCACAGTTATAAGTCAACCTGATCCTAGAACTGTTGATACCCAAATCCCATACCTTACAGTTTCTTTCAGTGACACAACCAACCTCAGGCAGGGAAGATCCAACTATCTGTTATCTGCAAATTTGAATCAGAACTTTTTATCTCTAAGTGCGCACCCGACTCATTTCAATTTCAGTCATTTGGAGTTGGAGGTGTCTGAGATATCCAAGCAAATGGATCCCATGTATAGTTGAAGTCATTGGGATCTGGGGAGATGACTCAGTATATGAAATATTTACTGCCCAAGTATGAACATTCAATTTCAGATCCTTAGCACCCACAAAAAGCTGGGTTTAGTAGTAGGCACCTGTAACCAACCCATCACTGGAAGAAGAGAGGAGTAGAAATAGGTGCATTTTGGAAGCTTCTTAGCTAGTCAATCTAAGTGAAAGAGCAAACTCCAGTCAGATTTAGTGAGAAAAAGATCCTGCCTCCAAAAGTAAGGTGAAGAGTGATGAGAAAGACAACAGAGGATGACCACTGGCTTAAACATACACACACACACACACGAGAGTAAATTACATGCATGCACATATAGATATCATATACATGAACACATACATGTGCCTCCACACATGCAGGAAAAATTGGAGTGATAAAGTTGATTAGCAAACAGAATTGCATCAGTTACTTGGATAAAGGTTGTGTTTGGTGTTGACTATGCAATGATTGACTCCCAGTGTATGTAGCTAGCTAACATGGTGGAAAAGAGACTTCCTCATTGACTCAAAGGAAGTCTTATAAGATCAGCGTGGTGCTTGGCTCTCCTTTCCATGTTGTACCCTCCGAATGATGATAGTAATTAGAGGGTGACAACCATGACCAAGACAGCGGTGCCTATTATCATAGGACACACAGGAGATCAGATACAATGGAATAGAGATGGAGACATAGATACAAGTTGGCAATAATTTAAATGATTAAAGAGTTTCAGAGGTTTGTACATGGAGGTTGAAGGAAGAGGAGAACCAATAAGAGAATACACCAACAAAAGGAAAATAGTTGTAAAAAATCAGCATTTTATAACTTGAATATCAGCTCTATAATTTCCTAACTATGTGTCTGTTTTTCAAATGGACTCATCACAATATATCATTAACATCTTCCTGTTGTGGTGCCTGAAAAATTATATCAGCATTATAATTAACTCTAGTAAATGGATTTAATTTAGTTATTTTCAGTAATATCTTACTGCTAAAACTACATTTTATATGAAAGACATTGCTATAAAAAGGACAAATTGAAAGAATTCATGTCAGTCACTATAATCTTATTAACTGCTCATGTCTGGGAGGTCATAGACCCTACTGGGGAAAGGCACTGCTGCTGTTTTGCTAAAAGGATGTGATGTGCCCATGAAATTGCCTTCTAAATGATTATGTTTATCCCCATGCCTTAGTGTTGCTTTGGGCTTTGGTCCAGGAAGCTTGTTTTGCAGAGGTCAGTGGGAACTGCAGAAATGCAAATGGTGAAAATAAATTTCTATGGAATATCCATCCATAAATGGAACATCAACATCATCCAAACCAAGACCTGAGAAACACTATGGAAAATGGGTTAAAAGAACACAAGGGGTAGAAGTAACGAGGAGTGGTGATCAGTGCGAACTGTTGCTATCCAGGTATTACATGGCCTTTGCATTCTTGAATTCACAGCAGCTGAGTTTACCTGCACAAGATCTGAATGTGATCTGGCCTGCTGACACTTTTCCATAGACAATGGAGAGGTACATGGAGTCCCATTGCTATCTGGGTATCTGTATGGTTGATGAGAGAGAGGGGGGCGTTTTTTTCTTTGGTGGTGTAGGCACTGGTAAG
>LOEQ01001228.1:387621-409176 GCA_001685075.1 Bramus lutescens
TACCTTTCTCAGCCAGGCAGGTCACATGTTGCCTCTTCGGTGGTCTGGGCTGGACTGCAAGGAATGGGCTTTCTCCTTTCCAGCACTCTCCTGCTCTCATCGCCCCGCCTCCACTTCCTGTCTGGTTGACACGCCCATACTTCCTGCCTGGCCAACCAGCGCTTTATTAAAATACATGATTGACAGAATACAGACAACTCCCCCGCACCATGAGATAATGGCATGGGACAGCAAAGTCATCCTCTAGCCACTAAAGCTTGTATCCTATCCCCTTAGCATTCCTATCAAAAGTAGAGGATCACTCTTTCAACACTGTCTAAAAACTCTGAATACTAAAGAAGCAGATTGGCAGGGCTTTGTGTGCCAGAGAAAGGAGGTAAGAGGCTTAGACATTACTGTGAATGTTACAGAGAACTGAAGGGTTGCTAGTTTGAATACAATTCTATCTCACAAAAATGAAAGGTAAGAGAACATTAGGTATGAAAGGATGTGCTGGCCATAGTGGCACAGACCTGTGATTCCACCGCTGAAACAATAGAGTTGGGAGGATCGGCAGTTCAAATCCAGTCTCGGCTACACAATAAGTTTGAAAGCAGCCTGGGTTATATGAAGCCCCATTTAAAAAACACAAAACAACAACAAAAAGAATGAAATTATGACATGAGAGAATCTGAACTTTAAGTAGGATATTAGATTATGAACTAAAATAATGGCCAAGGACACTGAGAAATGATTTGGAGGTCAGATGGAGAAGATAAAATTATTTCTAGGGAGAAAGGGAAGCAGAGAATTATGGTAGTTCTGGTTAGAACAATTGAGCTGATCCTAGGAGATTGTCAGAAGCAGAACTAGGAGAAGGATGTTGGTGTAGAGGAAGTGACGAGCACCCGGGCACCAGGAATGGGGCCCACTCCCTCTACCAGAAGAGGCATTTTCATTTGGAGATAGGCCCAAAATAACTCCGAACCTGCAATCTGGAGGTGCTGCATAGTAAAGGGCTGGATATAATTCTCAGAGTCTCATTTCTCATGGGTAATTGGTAAACTAAAACTCAGTCAAGCAAGAAAGACTTGTTGGTTAGATGGCCAAGAACTAAGCCAGGTGGTGACATCTTCTGTCATCTACTTCTTACTATGTACCACAAAAGCATTTCAAAGTCTACAGGACATTCCTTAGCAGTGCTAAAAATTCAACAAGAGCAATTCCCACTAGGGTACAGGGTATGAAAGAATTTGCTTGACAGTAAATGAAGGAAATTTGGAAACCACTAAAGGATCATAATACAGTATTATGTCTTTCAAATACCTTCAGGGAATAGGAAAAGAAGGTATCTGCCTGCAGGACAAGAAGGTCCAGAGAACACCCTTCATGACCTAAAGAACTCAGCTGATGCCCTTGGACTTCTAAGAAGAAGAAAATAAAATGTTAACAAAGGTAGGAAGAGGACATTACACCTGGCAGTGTACATGAGATTCGGAGGAAATCAAAAATAAACACACACACACACACACACACAAAAACAAACAAACAAACAAATCAATTGTCTTCTATTTACTACCAACCACCCTGAACATCCTTGTGAAGGTTGTCAGGCTAGTGAAATTCGGCAGCTGATAGCATTTCTGTAGGAAATGGATCAAAGACTAAACTCTTGGAAGATTTCATACAAAGAAATGCCTTAGAAATGTTTGTAAAAACCACTTGCTTTACGAATGGGAGTGGAGCCCAGGGAAGTCAAATGACATTTGCAGACTCTTAAGGCTGCTTTAGCAGAGGAGTAAGTGCTGGAACCTGGTCATCTTGAAATGCCCTTTTCTCTTTTACTTTGTGGAAAACGTGCTGGTGCTACTGCACTGACCCAGAGAAACAGCTCATGCTTTCATCGAGGGTCACACTCCCAGGGAGAAAATGAGTTGATTCTATTGAACAGAGATTTATTCCTTTTGTTGATTTGCAGAGGAATAGGATTCATTCAACTTACTTTAAAATTAATAAGAAGAGACACATCCTTTGTATAAACATATAGTCAAGAACCTCCTTGGGTCTCCAAAAGAGTACAGAGACTAAAACCGAAGATTTGAAATCAGAAAAAAAAATCTGATATGTAAAAGGACTTAATAAGGAACAGGGAAAAAAGGAAGATGAAGGGGGAGGAAGAAGGGAAGATGGATAAGAGAAAGTGAGATAGAAAAGCCAGAATAGAAATCATTACTCCATGGGAGAAGAGAAATAAACATCCACAGACAAAGGAAAAATGCCCCCAAAATCAGAAATAGGGTGCATGGTATGAGGAGAACATCCAGAAACGTGTAGTGATTCTGTTGCTTTATCAGACCATTCAGAAGGGGAAGCAGACTCAGAGAAGATAATGTTGAGGGCACACTCACCTTGGGGCAACCTTCTCTATGTGTTAAGAACTTTCTAACACCCTCCAGTTCTCTTAGGAAAGAATGCATGTTAGTTTCCCGGGAAATAAGATTAATTCCTTTCCAAATAAATCAGCAAGCCTTTATAAATCAAGGAGAAAGGACTTCGATCTTTGGAAATGTGCTTTACATCATTAGTAAATCTCCTATCCTATAAGGTGCCACTAAACTGCATTCTTAGAATACATTGTGAAATGCATGGATGGATAGATGGATGAACAGTTTCATACATGATAATTTATCATTCAGGATTCCATTCTGAATCTAGTCTCTAGAGAGATAATAGGTAATTAAAATTGAAAAGTGGAGGGAACTAACAAAACTATAGATTTGAAGTTCCTGGCACTTAAATCTTAATCTTGTAACAACAAGATTAGAAATTTATAGGATAAGCATCTCCAAGATGATTCTTATGCACATTAAAGTTCAGAATCATCCTTTAATTCCTCCAGGTTGCCCAGTCACAAGAATCATCTGAACTCTATATGAAACATGAAATCCAGGGTGCCAGGTCATAGCAAGACAATAGAATATTTAGGGGAGGGAGCAATTATGGGCTAGCTCTTTCCTTCATAGTTCAGGAGGGTCTTTCTGGATGTTTAAGTTACCCCAGCCTCTCTAGAAAGGTCTGAATAGGAAGTCAATGACAAATGACAGAGGTAGATGCTTCTTCACTTTATCACTCCTCAGTTGTTTGTCTTTTTCAAATGACTCTACAAGAACCCCTAATGCCATTATAGTCACAATTAACTAACAGTTTTCTCTCTGCAAGACGTAAGATTATTGTTGTTTGCCAACAGAGCACCACAAGAAATTGTCACGCTCTGAAGGAAGATATCAACCCTCTCCATGCCCTGAGTCTTTAAGAGGTTAAGAATTGGTCCAGTCCACCTATGGAGAATGAGAGAATTACAGTTCAGATTTGGTCAGAAGCACTTACCAATAACGTCTACCCTCTTCTTTACACCACTGTTTTTTGCTTACCCCAGCCTTCTTGTTGCCCTGGATGTCTGTGGTGTCTATAGGAACCATCTGCTCGCTCAGGGGTGATTCCTCCCTTGGGCTTCTTGGAAGATTTGGAAGATTCTGTTGGCTAAATCTTCTTTGTGGTGAATTATGTATCACGATCATGAAAGTTTGGGGTGTGCTGTAGGATCATGGATAAGACTTGCAACTCAAGACTGGCCCTAATGAATCCGTCAAATGAAGATATTGGGGAATACTTGGCCAGGCTGCTATGAGAATGAAACAAATGGCATCAAGAATCTGGCATGTATCTGGAACAACTGTGACAAGAAATGACCCCAACGTTTTCACAACTGCTTGAACTGGGTTTCTCTGTGAGTATCAGAGTGCTTTGCAGACAACAAGAGCAATAGGACTGGACTCATAGAGGGCCTCCCAAGAGCATGTCTAGTGCTCATAGCCATTCCACCATCCATCCGTACCTCTGTGGAGCATGGGGCTTCAAGTAGCAGACAGCAGAGACCAAATGTCTGCAGAGTGAAAGATGTCTTCATGAGAAAGTACTAAGTCCAGCCACACCCACTCTTTTTTATGTCCCTTTACAATTCTGGACGTCTTACCCCAACAGTTTGAAGCTCGGACTTTGGAGTGGACTGGATTATGCTTTATCATTGCTGTTTGCTCTATTACTGGGGCAAGGTCCTCACTCTTGCAATGGCTCTCAGTTTCCTCATCAGTAAAATGGAGATGATAGTATAAGGACATCACAGAGTGGTCGTGTGTATCTAGTGGAGAAAGAACTGTGTGCCAAGTGCTCAGAACAGTTTGTAGTACTTCTAATAAAAGGCTTAGATGTCCTTGTTGCCGTCATCTCCCCATTTTACAGGCAAGAACGCTAAGAATCTTGGCATGTTCAAATCACTTAGTTGTTGCCATGAAACAAATGAGTCAGGACAACTGTCTCGGCCACTGAACCATATCCTTGGGTATTTGTCCATACTTTTTAACTTCTCATTGGGTCTTGGAGAAGGTAGTCAAGCCAGAAAGGAACCTCGGATGCTTTAACCATGAGAAGCCTATAAGCTCTTCTCTCTTGTTCCTGTCTTCTCTACCCCATCACCCCCCCAACATACACACACACACACACACACACACACTCACAGGTCTTCATACACACACAGATGTGCACACACTCATCACAGGTCCTCATACACACAAATGCACACACACTCACACACATGCACATGCATACACAGTACAAGCACACACCTACACACTCACACACTCACTCACAGATCCTCATACACACACTCATACACTCACATACAACACACATGCATACACAGTACAAACACACATACACTCATACACTCACTCACAGGTCCTCATACATACACAAATGAACACACGCTCAGCACAGGTCCACATACATACACCCTCACACACATACACATGCATACACAGTACACACACACACATACACCACTGAAGTTGATCTTCTCACACTCCATCAGAGACAGGATGCCCTACGACCATTGAAGAAATGACCTGTGGTAAGCACCCATAGTCTCAACACAGCTTTATTAAAAATTAAGTCGCAAATTATAACACTCACTGGGGAAGACTTGCTTTCCTCCCAATTACAGTTAATAGAAGAAAATTAATGTAGCAATTACTGTGCATACTCTTACTGTCCCTTGTCATATGTGCCAGGCCAGGGCTCCCATTCTGATCGCAGGAGAGCCAGAGCCTGGAGCTTAATAAAGTTTTGCTTTTCCTGTGTTTAAACTCCTGGGCCATAACTTACTTAAGAAACACACAAAAAAAGAGATTATTTAACATTTTAGAGGTTCCCATGAGCCATAAATCATTTTCACACATGCCATATTTGTTGAAAAGGACAGAATACATTCAATTTTACAGTATATTAAACTTCATCTAATTTGAACGTAAGAACAGACCAGCAAAATAAATGACCAATTTCTGAAGCAGAAATTACCATTTGGTTGGTGCCATTACAGAGCTGCTGGTATTTTATCATGTTCTTAACATAATATTGCTTGTCTAGCGATGCATAGTTATAATGCTATTCCAAATTAGAAGGCGGGGAAAGAGAAGTGCACGCAGTTTTTTTTAATAGGCGTCATTTGTCAGATGTTATTCTGAGGGCTTTGTGTTGATGATAATATGCAGATTAAAGGAGAAGTACAGAGGGGAGAGAGGGCTGCCTCAGAGAGAAAAGGAGTCCCCAGTCCTTAGCTGAACAGTGCCTTAGCTGTCCAGAAGAGAGGGGTGGCCAGGTGGCCTCAGTCCCTGGGCCCAGATAACAGTAATTAATTTGCACTGAAGACTTCCAGGCGAAGGGAGATTGTGCAGTTCAACAGAAAGAAAAATGTCACCTAGCATCCCAATGTGGGGTCTCTGCCTGCACAGTAACAATTGCAGTAACCACACTGTTTGTCATTTACAAAATGCCCTCACATCCATTATCACGTGGGGTGTGCAAAGAAACTCCCAATTAAGCCTCGGTTAGAAAGGCGAGGACAAGGCTTGCAGGGAAAAGGGACTTCGTTGGAATGGTCAAAGCGGGGAAATAACCAGGTAGACACACAGTCACATGGGTTCTCCCTTGTCTATTAATCTTGTTATTCATTCAAGAAATAGCAACTGAAGGCCAGGAAATGGTTTGGTGGGTTTGGCACACAGGTATAAGTTCTGGCATCCAGATTCCCAAAATCCACGTGAACACTAGACACCTGACATGCAATCCTAGCACTTAGGAGGCTGAGATGGGATCCAAGGAGCAAGCTGCTTATCTAGGCTAGTCAAGTCATGAGTTCCAGGCTCAACAAGAGACCCTGCCTCAATCCAGATGGTGGATGCAGAACTATGAAGGATGATGCATGTGCACTCGTCCATGCAAACATGCGTGCCTATACGCCACATACATAGATACCCACAGACAAAAGAAATAATAAATGATTGCTACCAGGTGCCATGATGAACATCAGGTGCTCTGATTTATGCAGATCTTGAATCCTAACTTCCTCGAAAACCAGTGGGCAGCCAGGCAGCAGAGTTCCTGGGTTGCATGCATGGATCCTGAAGCTCAGGAACCCAGGCTTGACTCCCTGCTGTCTCTGACATGCTGTGTGATCTGAAGCAAGCTACTTCACTTCTCCGTGCCCTCCTTCTCTCACGCTTGCAGTACCTGCAGGCCAGACTTGTGAAAATGAAGTCAGTTGAGTGATACCTGTGACAGCCAGGCTCAGCAGCTCTTTCCTACCCTATAGCCAGCCTGTAGCCCGCCTTGTCTTCTCTGAATCATGTCACTATCACCTCTCAACTGAAGATCTATCTTGAGTCTTCACCCTTTAATTCTGCCTAGAAAAGCTCCCATAAGTTCTTTAAAACTGACATCTGATTTCCCTGCCAATAGTTTCTTGTGATTGCTCCAAAGTCACTTCCAACTCTGATCTCCCGCTCTCTGAAATGACATTGTGTTCTGAAATTTTCCACTTTTAGTACATATACGATGTGTGTTTGTATGGATGTGTCTGCACGAGTCGGAGTACCCATGTATGAGCATGTACAGCTAACAGCAAGCGTCTTACTCCATTGCTCCCTGTCTTTCACATTGAGGCAGGGTGTCTCTCTTGAACCTTTTAGTCTAGCAAGACGTCTTGCTCCAGGAATCCTTTCTCTGCCTCCCTGCCCCCATGGGCTGAGTCTATTGGCAGGTTTCCCCAGCCATCTGAACTCTGGTCCTCACTCTTGTGTGGCAAACGTTTCGCCTGATGAGTCAGCTCCCCAGGCCCTCTTCTCTCACATTGCAATTCTTCAGTACATGCTTCTCATTTCGAAGATGCCATTCTCTCCTCCGGGAGGTTGTTATGTTTCAACTTAGGGATCCTATACTCTGGAAATACTCTGTAAGGTGGAGGGGCACATGGCTGGTGCATGGCCAAGCTGTGCCAACCCAAATCAGGGCTCCACACAAGCCTCAGATTTATGCCCTATGCTCATGGTTGTGGGACCAACCTCCCAGATCCCATAAATCACTGTGCTGTAATCTGGCTTCTGAGCTTGGGAGCCTCCTAAGCTCATAGCACTTTGTAGAGAAGCTGCCAGAATTAGGCATAAATCTGCTTCTTGATTGAATAAGCAAACACCCCACTGCTTGAAATGATTTACTAAATTACAATGCACAGTGACAGACAGACGTGAGCAATTCAGAGCCTGGGTCTGCTTAGCAATTGGAAAACTTTAGTAAGCGTGGTTTACTCTGCCTCTGTCCCTCTCTACTCTCACCTGTGAATTCTCTACATCCATTCGCCCATTTAATAAACACTCATAGAATCCCCATACAGAGACAGGGTAGACACTTACATGCGAATTATTTTGTTTACATTCTATTTATACAATAACCTTAGGAAGTTGGAATCAGTCTTGTCCTATTTTTCAGATGAAGGTACTGATTATCAGATAAATTAAGAAGCTTAGTATCTCACTGTTAATAGGTGGAAGAGCTCAGATTCACCCTTGAAATGATCTGCCAATGGCCCCAAAATCTGTCGGCTGAAGAGCAGAGCCTCCATTGTCATGGTCTCTTCTTTGTCTAAGAACACCTGGATCATGATTAATAAAAACTCAGGGTCAGAAATTGGGGTTCAAACTGAAGATCTGAAAAGCAAACCAATTAGCTCTTACCTCGATCTCAGTCTGAAATGGCGATCGTGTCTCCCGGAATCTCAGAATGAAACTGTCTGTTGAGAGCTGTTTCCTCCCATTTTACAGTCCTCTCTAGGGCTGGGATTAAAAGGAATGCATCACCTGATTTCTATGGCAACTAGTGTGGCTTCTGGGGTTAAAGGAGCATGTCATTGTAGTTACTGGGATTAAAGGTGTGTGTTACCATAACCTAGTCTGTAAGGCTGACCAGTGGGGGCTGTTTTACTCTCAGATCTTCAGGAAGTGTTTATTAAAATGCAATTGAAATGCCACTACATTTCCCCTTTTCGTCTAAAATAAAAAAGAAGGCTATAACTAATATAAGAAAACAATATACAATAAATACAATGACTATAGGCAACATATGCAGGCAATAAAACATCAACAATGTCTAGTCCATTTGCATTTGACAAATTCAGAGAAAATATTTCATATCTATCCTATTTTGGTGAGTCTAAAGTCTTATCCCTAATTTGCTTTCCAACATAACTTGCTTATAGTTATAGTAAACTATAACTATAGATCTAATCTTCAACTGCCTCAGAGACCCAAGAAGGAAATATTATTAACTGAGTAAGCAGGAAGTGCAAGCAAGTGACTTCCAAAAAGATGTGAGTAACAACAGAAACAGCTGGCTGCCTGGACAGTCACCCCAAGTTCCTTTGCAACATAGGGGCAACCTATAGGCCCAGCATGTTCAACAGACTTTCCTATGAAGCAGGATATTTTGTGTCCTGCTTGTCTAATTCAGATAGTATAATGTCAGCAGTTGAGGCAAGGGCATTTTTATTCACAGTGGCTTACTTTTGCCCCAAAGAAAGTAAACTCCATGTGGAGTTTCTTCAGTGCCCATTATCTTCTCTGAAATAGATTGGTGTTGCCAGGAACAAACATGTCTCATTGTCATAAAAAAAGAAGAACCTAGGTTATTAAAGCATCTTAAATGCTATATTTTGTAGATCTCTGAAGTGTTTGAAGATGACCTATCTAAATTATATCTTTGTCTGACCTTGAAAACATACCTAATGTGACTAAAAGTTCGGTTATACTAGGTGATTAAATATTAACCTATATTTCCTTATTATCCTAAACAGTTGTTAATAATAATTTTCAAGGGCTAGAAATTCACATTACATTGTTAAATAAGCTATATAGGTACAATACCTTGAACAAGATTAGAAATATATGTACAGTATGTTTAACAAAATTAATCTCAAATTTGTATCAATATACAAAATTTGTATACAATAAGGAAAGAAAAATATTTAGAACTAATAGTTACTTCTAAAAAATAGATTCAATATTCTACCTTTCTATTTTATCATATCTGTATCTCCTTTTTTCTTTTCCTTTCTTTTTTCCTTTTCTTTCTTTTTTCTTTTTTCTTTCTTTCTTTCAGTTTTTTGAGACAGGTTTCTCTGTAGCTATGGAGCCCATCCTGGAACCTGTTCTGCAGACCAGGTTGACACTGAACTCACAGAGATCCGCCTGCTTCTGCCTCCCAAGAGCTGGGATTAAAGGCGTATACCACCACTTCCTGGCCTTTTTTTTTTTATCAAAACAAGAACCTCATTTCCTTTGTTTAGCTTTTTTTGACCATAACAACTTGTAACTAACACATTAAACAAAAACAAACATTCATAATCCATTTTTTGTGAATGTGTGTGTAGTTTTCTAGGCTACTTTCTGTTGATTGGGGGCACTAATAATCTATAGGGACCCAAAGATAATTTAGGATTATGGTCAAGTCCTTACTGAAGTACTCTGTGTTGCTGGATCATTTCAGCCAGCAATCTTGAAGCTCTTCTGGATATAGAACTCAGAGGAAACTGCAACAAATGTACTCTGAAACATTGGATCCTCTGGACCATTTGTTCCCATTGGAGATTTTTCCGGGGTCTTCCTTGATCAAGTCTTATTTTTCTTAACCAAGAATGAATCCACAGACTCTCATTTCCTGTGGAAACAAGAGCAAAATCTCTTCTCCAAAGTAACATATCTTTTTACTTAAATTTTGAAGTTAAGGCATTTTTAAAATATATAAATTGAATTAATCCTGCAACATTTATAATCAAAAGACTTTTAGCAGCTGTTGCTCCTTTCTCAGTAGTCAAACAATTCAAAGACAACACAATAACATACCGTATCCAGATTCTCTGTGTATTTTCCATCTTCACACAAAAGTTCAGCTAGGGCAGATGGGAGCTGGGAGCATTAGTTTTTTTTTCTCTGTAATCCCAGTGGCTATATTTGGGTTCTGATTCCTAGAGCTGGAATTCCAATCCCAGCTGTGGCCTGAGCTAGTGGCTAAAATGCCCCAGGAAAATGGGTTTTTCATAAATTTGTGCCACAAAAAAGTTGGGCACCAAATGAAGCAAGATTAATAAAAGCTCAGGGTCAGATATTGGGGTTCAAACTGAAGATCTGAAAGGCAAAGCAGTCAGCCCCTGGCTCTTACCTTGACCTCAGTCTGAAATGGTGATCCTGCCTCCAGGAATCTCAGAATGAGACTGTCTGTTGAGTGCTGTTTCCTCCCATTTTTTTAAATCCTCTCTAGAGCTGGGATTAAAGGTGTGCATCACCGTCATTAAAGGCATACACCCCGATTTCTATGGCAACCAGTGTGGATTAAAGGTGCTTGCCATTGTGGCTACTGGAATTAAAGGTGTGTATTGCCATAACCTGATCTGTAAGGCTGACCAGTAGGGCTGTTTTACTCTCAGATCTTTAGGCAGTCTTTATTTATTAAAATACCATTGAGGTGCCCTACAAACACCAGGCCCTTTCACTGCCTCTTTAGATGTCTTTCTCCTTGCCTACTCAGAGCAAGACAAGTTACAAAAGTTTACCATGTCTACACAAATCAGTGGCTTACTCTAACAGAACTTTTTTTCTCTCTACTGTTTGTTGTCTAATGAAAGAGGCTTGGGGCCTCTTAGCTACACCGTTGTTCAGGCAATCAGGCTAGCAGATTCTGCCGTCTTGTAGTGCCCCATTTAGAACATGACATTCTTGGCCATTGAAGCAAGAAAAGAAGTTGAACAGAAGATATAACACTGACAGATCAACACCTTCTGCTAAAAGATACACCTTACCCTACTGCTCAAATACTAACTACATAAGTGGTCCACATAGGCACAGATACTTACATATGGTTTTGTATTTGTCAAAGAAGAAACATGGTGAGTTCTTATGGATAATCCCTCTATAGCACCCCACTCTTGTCTTCTCATTAATTTCCTCACTCATTCAGCATAATTTCCTGGGTTTGTGTAATTCATGAGGGCAGTGGGCTGAGTGTCAGAAATGCAGAGATGAAGAAAACCATACACTATCTTTCCAGTTGAGAAGCATTTTGATAAGAAACACATCTATTAACCAAATAGGCATTTCAGCAAATTAGAATTCTGTCAAGTTGTATGAAAGGCAAGCAAGTCGTTCTCTGACAACCTGCAACAGAAGTGTGAATTAAGCCTGGAATTGGGGAAAACTTTTGTTTAAGTAGAGCTTTGGGTTACAAGCAGCAGGATCCACTTCTGGTCAAATACAACAGAAGGAGAGTGTCAGTCAATAGTTATTGGGTAGCTTCCACACTTGAAACTACATAGTCCCTGGTTATTTCAGTTTGGAGTCTGGGGCATTTGCAATGCCTTCTTGGCTGAAGAGCACTCTCTTCTTTCTTACTCCCAGATATTCTGGAGACAAAAGCATTTGGTTTTGTTAGTTCTCAGGGAAGACAAAAAGAATGAAAAGTGCCTGTTGTAGTTTCTCTGAGGAAGTAGCAGTGCCGCTGACTGAAAGCACTGTGGCAGCTAAGGAAGAGAATGAGAAAGGGAGCGGTGCTCTTAGTATTCTCTTCACTAATTAAAAAAGCCAGATTCATGAAAACATAGAGAAGATAAAAAAAAACAGTTGCCCACCGTGCTTCAAAGAATACCAATCCAATCTTGTTTCATCCATACTTAGTCATTCTCCCCTGCCCCTGTATTGTGTCACAGTTTTGAAGTCTCAGTTGTCATGCAGCTTTAAACATGTTTCTGAACATAAGAACCTATTTATAGACGTGTTCAACCTTAATGCCATTATTGCATTAAAAATTACCAATTATTATTTTATATCATCAAATATCATTATTTATATTCCACTGGTTATTGCAAATACCATAATTCAGTGAAATAGAACAGAATATAAATGCAGTGCAAACACTCTGGCTGAACAATATGATTTTATCTGCTAACAAAAAGTCAGCACTTTGACTTAATTCTTCCCAAAAGATAGGATTGGACAGGAAATAAAACCTTAACATATATCGATGTAGGATTCCCCTCTGTATATTGTGTGTATCATTGATTAATAAAGAAACTGCTTTGGACCTCTAGCAGGGCCGAACTCAGCTAGGCGGGGAAAACTAAACTGAATGCTGGGAGAAAGAAGGGGAGAGAAAAGGAGAAGCCATGTAGACCCACCGGAGACAGACACGAGAACTTTAGCCAGTAAGCCATAGCCTCATGGGGATACACAGATTAACAGAGATGGGCTAAATTAAGATATAAGAGTTAGTCAATAAGAAGCTAGAACTAATGGGCCAAGCAGTGATTTAAATAATATAATTTCTGTGTGATTATTTCAGGGCTGAGCAGGTGGGAACCAACAAGTGGCCTCCTTACTACAATATATTTAATCTTAGACATAGGCATAGATACAGAGGACAGCACACCACAAATATAAACACAGAGATAGATACAGAAACAGAATGAGATATAGGTGATGTGGGAGGTGATGCATGCTGTGAATATGTTTTATTACTATTGGCTACAAAGAAGCTGCTTTCAGCCAATGGCTTAACAGAATAAAGTCAAGCTGAAAGAGATATGCATACAGAGAGAGTAGACAGAATCAGAGAGAAGCCATGTAGTCACTGGCAGGAGACAGACACCTCCACCGAAGCATATCAAAACCTTGCCAGTAAGCCACAGCCACAGGACGATACACAGATTAATAGGACTGGGTTAATTTAAGATATAAGAGTTATCCAGAAATATGCTTAAGCTATTGGCCAAACAGTATTGCAAACAATATAGTTTCTGTGTGATTAGTTTGAGACAGGGCGATAGGGAAACTAACAAACAGCCTTCTCCAGCAGGTAGGGAAGAACTTAGGTACAGGCACAGACACAAATATAGACAGCTAAAATAAAGCAGTCACCCTTTTTGGTGGATTACCCACAGTATATAGTTTGCCAATTATCCTTCTAGCTGTTGTATTTCCCATAAATCGGTGGTAAGTCTCAAGATCTGATGAAATTCGAATTCAAATAATTAGCAAGAAAATACCAGGAAATGTGCCTTTCCATTAATAGTCTCCATTCTTGCTGTGGTAATAATACCCATTGCTAGTCAATGACTGTATTCATTCCTAAAAATGAGACATTAGCATTATTCTATTTTCTTTGTTCATTATCTGAAACACAAAAAGTAATAAAAGAGATCTTATTGTTCTTTTCAATAAATAGTTGCTATGATAAAAACTCAGCTAGAACCAATCAAGGTAAAGAAGGAAAGATTCACTTTTGGCTCATGTTTGAAGATACAGTCCTTCAAGGCAGAGAAGGCAAAGCACCAGGAGCAGCAGTTGTTGGCTCACATCTGGGTGGATTGGGGAGGAGAAAGGGGGATGTTCTGGCATACAGCTGGCTTTCCCCACTTGCTTCCAGCTCATGGGACAATGCCACTGATAATTAAGGTAGGTCTTCCGTCTTCAGAAAATTGTCTTGAAAATTCCCTCACAGATACACTCAAAGATGTGCCTCATGAAATTTCCTAGGTGTTTCTTAATACAAAGCTGGCAGTGAAGACAGCATCACAAAGAGTTAGGACAAACGTTCCATTCTTCCTTTTATTTATGAGTTCTCAAAACAATAATTTGGCTTTCTGGCATTTTTCAACAACAGACAGTCAATTCTTTATTTTTTAGATTTCTCATGGAGATGAGAAAATATTCATGCTTTAATGTGACACAGTCTGCATTCATAGTGATGTCCTAGCTGTTCTGTGGTTAGCCACTAGGTCCTTAACCAGGCTAGATTCTTTCTCTCTGACTTCAACCTAGAAGTTCATTTCTAGCCTTCTTACTTTCTAAAGTAGCAATGCAAATCTTCTACTTCAGCCCCAAAAACATCCTTTTTGCCTATTTTCTAATTAATTTCACTGAGAAATGATATCTAGAAATCATAATATGAGCTCTAGCTGACCATGGCTGGCTGCTCACTGCTCTTAAGTCATTGCAGTGGGCTCTTGCCGCACTGAATCCTCCTTGTTTTCAAGTGTCAATAAGATAGAATATATGCTTTGTAAACTCATCAAATCCAACCCAAAGATATGGCATACTGGGTGGAATTGCATGGGAAAACTTATGGGGGCCAGGATTGATCCAAGGTTTTCTCAGAGACCCTGATGAAAGGACAAAGGGAACTCTAGTTCTATGTCCCTTCCCTGGGGCAGATTTGGCAAGGTCTGGTGAGGGGGATCAGGTCAAGGCCTTGAAGAAGATTCAGTTCCTGATATACCAGCTTCCCTCCCTGAAGGACTGTAGTTGTCAGTCCTAAGACAGTTGTGTCTGAATTCTCTGTTTCTTTTGCTAATGTTGTTTGATTTAATTTTCTGATGATCTTGGCCCATTTTTCCATTTTCAAACAGCCTTTAAGAAGTTGCCCAGCTAATAAACTTATGTGTGTAAGACTTTTGTTATGGTTTTTGTCTCTTTAAGAGGCAAAGCCACACCCACTCCCAGTGACCCTGCCCGCCTCCCCCGGCCATCTTGGATCTCTGTTCTCTCTCTCCACATGTGTGTGTCTTTCTTGGGGCCCCTCTCTGTCTCTCTTTCTCTGTTTCTCTCTCTCTCTTTCTTCCCCCCTTCTTTAAGTAATAAATATCCAATTCTATTCCATACGATGTGTCTGCCCACGTGCCCACCCACGTGCCCGCCCGGCGCTTGCCGCTGGGACTCTGCACCTTCCGGGGACTTACTGTAACCTGGGACCCACCGGCAAATGCCCGCCACCACCGCTAAGGNGAGAGAGAGAGAGAGAGAGAGAGAGAGAAAGGGAAGGAAAAGAAAAGAAAAGAAAATAATCCCTACATTAACCACCCTGACCACCAAGACAAAGCACCATGGCCAGCCTGACATTGTCTCATACTCAAGTGTTACAGGGCCAGCTCCTTTTGAGGAGGAATATCGCATTCTGGGTTCACTTTGACCTACTTTTCCTCCCTCTTGTCAGTAGCTGTAGGGTGGCCACAGACTGGGTGGCTCCAACCAGAGAACAGTTCCAATGAGTAGTGACAGGAGTTACCCCAAGAGTCCCTACAGGCCTACAGTGCACACCTTCTCCACAGTATCCTTGCTCTTGGGAGGGGCAGAGGGTTCTCTTACTGTGGCATTTTACCTGTCTTCTCAGAGCACTGATCCTAAAGAGTGTCTCTGCGTGGTCACACTGCCTCCTATTTGGGCCTCAAAGCCTGCTTATCTTTCTTTGCTCCAGGCCTGTGTCTACAGGAGACTTCTTGGAGAACAATCCTCATGGGAGGGGTACCCTAGGTCTCAGTGTCCCAACTGCGACCAGCTTCATATGTAAGAGCTGGTTTGAAGGTATCTACCAGGGGTAGTGGTGAGAGTGGAGTGTGTCTGTATCCATGAGTTCAGTGTGTGAGAGAATGTATATCCATGTTATGGGTAAACGTGTTTGTGTACCCGCTCATGCGTGCATGTTCAGTGTGTTATATATGTTTTACCAGTATGTACATGTATTACCATGAATGAATATATGTTCAGTGTATGTAAGTATGTACAAATATGTGTTCATGAATCAGTGTATGTGTGTGTTCAGTGTGTGTATGAATGTCCACATTGTATGTATGTGTACTTTGTATATGTGTTAAGTATTTGAATGTCCACATTGTCTGTATTGGTATATATGTGAATCATTGTGTACATGAATATTTGTGTGTATGTATATTTGTTCAGTGTGTGTATGAATGTGCCTATATCATATTTATTGGTATGTGTATATGCATATATAGCTAATGTGTTCATTGTATATATGAATTGGATTATGTTTGTACATGTGTATCTATATGTATGTTACAGTGTGTATGTGAATGTGTCCATGTATATACTGGGGTGTGTGTGCACATGTGTTTGTACCTCTCTCTGCCAATGGGTATGTGAATGTGTATCATTCTGTGTGTGTCTCTGTGAGCTCATGTGTGTATGTGTGCTCTAGACAGATGCCCTTGAGTATATCATGCCCCAGCCCTTGGTCCCATTGATGCTTCGCAGCTCTGTCCTGGCCTGTGGGCTCCTGAGTTCTGCCATTTTTCACTGTTCCCATATTTTGCTACAGTAGATACTGGGGTTCAGTCCACACTTTCTATCCTTATCCAGCCTTACACAAGGAGACTAGGTTTGTTGGGATTGTTATGAAGTGGCTGCCTTTGGACAGGATTTTTTTGTGGAGGCAGGTCATAGCCCTCCTCCCAAGGGGCCCTCAAAATCTAATTTAGACTGTCTCCTGTGGTGCTGTGATGGACTGTGTGTGTATACAGTCCTGTTCATCTAGACTATGTCTCTCTTAATGGGTTGGTTGGGATTCTCGTTTTCTGTATTCTTTTTTTTTCTAAAGCCTGGTCTACCCCCTTGAAATTTTCCTGTTTGGGACATTTATCCTGTGGGTTCAGGTTAGGAAAACAATCAATGGTTCAGTTCATGAATGCTGTAAAAGAGGTGTCTATACGGATTTAGTATAATGAACTGGGGGTTTGGCTGGTTGAAAGAACAGAAAGCTAGGGGATTCTCATTGAAGAGGTAGTTCTATGTCACAGTGAAAGAATAGAAGAAGCAAGTCAAAGGAAAAAGGACAGACTATCGAAGTATACACAATACCATAATAAAGAATATACTTAGAAACAAGTTTTATGGTTCCTGTGCATACTTTGGGTGAGTGAAAGCAGCAAGATTACACACACACTATTTCAATATAACAAAACATGGAGTAATGTGGTATTTGAGAAACTAGAAGGAGCATACAAGACATGCTGAGTGCCTCTGATGGAGCAATAGGAAAAGTCCAAGATTTCTGGTAGACCTCAAGGGCCCAAGACTACCAATGTAGGAAAACAATAAGATTTTGTAAGGAAAATCAAGAGTTGGTTTAGGGATATGCTAATTTTGAGAAACTCACATGTATAAAAATAGCATAAAATTAAATTTCTGAAGCTAGAACTTGGCTAAAATGGGGTAGAGCTTCTGACTCTCATTGTGCATCTTACATACCCAGGCTCTTTGGGGGCAGTGAGACCATAAGCAATCATTTATGTTTGTCTGTCGTTTCTTTGAGCCATGACTATAAATGATGAGTTTGGTTGACCTGAGACTAAGTTAATAATTTGTCCCCTTGTGGGTGAACAAGCTACATTGCATGCAGGCTAGCTGACTCTACTGGAGAGTCAAATGACTCACAGATCATTACTCGTGGACAGTCACATAAAAGTGAGAGGCCCAGAAGACAGCATGGATGTCTAAATACCCACACAGGGGAGAATAGTAATACAATGTTGAGCAGACAAGGTATGCAAGATTTCAATCAGATTGTCAGTAAACAACATATTCAGAGATGTAGAAGTTTGATTCCAGGGATCAATGAGGCCCCAGAGATACTGATGAGCCCTAAGTGGTACCACTGCCAACTCTCTAGGGACAGCTGCCATAATACCTGCCTGCGATAGAAAATTTGACCCAGACTGGAGTGCAACTTGGAGCCTTGGATGGCTCCTTTATATAACTCCCTATAGCACACTTTGATGCTCAATGCTATTTACAAGGATTTATATGACCCTGGATTATTCACATAAACACAGAGAAGGGAGCCTCTTTATGTAGAGGACAATAAAAGAAACTGTAGGGAAAATGTGCCAAACTGAAGCCCTCGCAGTAGCTGGAACACGGATAGCAGAGTCCATTCAGTCAAGGTGACAAGAGCTAGCAAAGAACCAGGGCAGAATTTTTGACAGATTAGCAGGTAACCCAACTTGAGGATGGATCCTTTTAGGAAGTCAGGAAATGGTCCTTCAAGAAAATGACAGAAGAAGACATGCAGATAGAATGGGGGTATTTGCAAGCAGGCAACATGAAAGTACCTGATATGGAACCCGGAACTCTCCATCTAGACAAGGCTGGCCTTTAACTTGGAGAGATCCACCTGCCCCTCCCTCCAGAGTACCAGGATTGAAGGTGTGCACCATCACAGCAATCCACAGAACACCTAACACTACTATCTTATGTGCATCCTAGTCCATAACAAAGCCATGCAAAGGCCACTATCCAAATGAGGCCAGGCTTGGGTCGCAGGGCTATTATGTCAATCTGTCCTCATTTGTTGTCACTGAGAAGCAAGCCTGGCTCTTCCTGTACCTTCTTTGTGTCCTTTCCACAAATCCCATGCCTCTACCTGTCAGATTCTTTGTGATCCTAATGAATCTAATTAACTCTACAAGGGAAAATGAAAATATAGATTTGACCAACACTAACAAGATGTAGAGTTTAGCTAAACCCTGCTCTAATTAACCTCTTCCTGCCTGAAGCTTGATCTTTGGGTTTCTACTTACAGATTAAAAACCCAACAATTCGCTTCATGAGCCCTTTGCTTGGTTGCTTGGTGACAGTTGCCCCCAAGCCACTGATGTGACACTTTCGGCTGTCATTTTCTCAGATTCTCAGTGATGGCCATGATCACAACATCCTCTAACAGCCTAAGTTTCCTACCCTCATGCTCCTAGCACAGCTGCAGGCCCAAGAACACCCATAAACACTTTCTCCCTGATACCCAGCCTTCCGTTTGCATTGTCCTGCCTTTTTGACAAGTCAGGTAAGCACTCAGTGCCGGGTCTGTGAACATATGTGTAAACTCAAGACATCTGCTGTGTGCTCAATGTTTTTCCATCTGGGTTGAGATTTACCCCTCTTCTAAATTTTAGTCAGGACCATGGGCACTAGCTGAGGCATTTCCATAAGTGCTTGTGACACTAGACAGAGCCAATGTCACAAGCAGCCTTCATTGTGTTTTGCTACGTCATGTATTCTGTCCCCTCTCAACATCTCAGAGGTATTCTGAACGTCATTTCTCTGAGCTGAGTGGCAGTTCTTCCAGGCATCAGCTGGCTTTGCAATCTGTGCCCTTGGGAAGACAGTGGTGGGGGTAAAGATTGGCCATCTCAGCCAAGAGACGCTGTCAACCTGTATCAAAAGCACGTTTCACAGTCCAAGTGATTTCCTTATGTCAGCCCCAGTGTCATCAAAACAGTCAAACAGAGGCAACAGAGGCAGGCTTTGTTAAAACAAGGTAAACTTGCTCAAAGATTAGGCATGATCAGACAGGAATTTTAAGGAAGGAGAAGAGAACGATTTGTTCCAACCAAGAATTTAATCCACTACGTTACTGGGTTTGCCAACAGGCTAAGGACGCTGCTGTCTCAATTGGGTAGGCAGAAGAATGAAGCTCTTACAGTGATCTGCAGTTCTCAACCCATATTGTCCAGACACCAAAGGCATAAGCATCTAATTTTATACCTTCCTGGATTGTTGCCAGGGTCCTATCAGAAGACATGGGAGCATGGAATGGCTGGTTGTAGATCCAAGACAGGTATTCTAACTGTCCAGAACAGAAGCAGAGGATCTAGCCAACCTGAAGAAATAGTTGCCAAGAATCTAAGCACGTTGTTCATTCTCTGCCAATGCAGCTGGAAACCCAGGAGAAGCCTGACATGCCTGCTAAGAAACAGGTCTTCACCATCTCTCTCCACTTGTTCTGCGAGTCCCACACCCACCCTTTCCTTCCCTCTTGATGAGGTATCAGCTCCTAGCTCTTCTGTCTGAAGTCTCTTATCACAATAGAAGTGATTGGAGACGAATTCAAAACATAGGCATTATCCAATTTTCCCTTGACTTGAAATTCTCCACTAGCCCCTCTGTCCTCTCAGAGTAAAAGCCAGACTTCACAGTGACACACAGCATGGCTAATTATCACCACCAATACCTTCCACAAACTGTTTTGCTTCTGTTTCCCCGGGGCCTACCATGCAGAAAGCACTTAGTAAATGTTTGCTCAGTGAAGAGTAAACGAGGCAGAAGTCCCTTGCAGGTTGGTATGTTAAAATTAGTGTAGTTAACGGTTTCTGAAATGATTCTTAACAACCCGTGATTCCCAATACCTACACATTTATGTGGTCCTTTCATTGATGGCAGGATCTGTGACTTGCTCCTAAAGCATCCAATGTTGTGGAGGTGACAGTATAGATGTGAGGAGATTGGAGGGATGGGAGCTCTTGTCCTCACTGGGTTATCTCTGAATAAGTGAATTGTCAGGAGGTGCACCACCTCTGGTTGGAAAGCCACAGGGTCAGGAGCTAAGTGGTCTCACTATCAGGGGAGGGAAGCCTCCAGGCGATGGCCAATAATAAACTTAAGCCCTCAGTCTTATCATCCAAAGGTTTGACTGTATTTTGCTGTTGTTGACTGTATTTTGCTGTTGGTGTATTTTGCTCTTGGAATTAATTCTCTGACTAAGTGACCTTGACTGCCATAGGTAAGCTAGACTCCCCAGCGAAGCCATGGGATTGAGATAGTGAAATGATACACCTGCATTCCCATCAGCCTCTTCGCTTGCACTTATGAGTTAGAAGCAAGTGAGTGCTTGTCTTTAAGTCATAAGTGAACATCTCTATTCAACTCCCTTCTCTCCAGCACCCCCCCCCACACATGCATACACACATTAAGGAAGAGGAGATGGAAGAAAGGGGTTGTCATGGTCAGGTATAGATGGGATGGTAACTCTATGATTCTGAGCCATGGTAAATACAAGGAAGTGTTTTGATCAAGATTCTGCTGCAGTTGAATTTTGCACAGACAAAGTGTAAATTCTTCTGCTTATGTGCCTACCCTTGAGGGACAGATGTGATATAAACATTCCATTTAGGGCTGAGCTCTCCACAGCAAGCTCTATTTAAGTCTCTGCAAGCATCACATTTGCCAGTCTCTCTTCAGCCAAATCAAATCCTATGACCAATTAGATGAAAAGATGAAGCAATAAACTCCACTTTTTAAAAACTGTAGTTACTAATAATACATGCTAATTGTGAAGATAAATGGGATTCATGTGAATTCCCATGTGTGAATATCTTTTGGATTAAGCGTATCCACACACCCTTTCTACCCTCTCTCTCCTCTTTGCTTCCTCCTCTACCTGCAGTGATGGGAGTGGGCGGGCCTGCTTTTCATCAGGCCAGCTCCCACACGGCTAGCATATACCCCGAAAAAAACAACACATAAATTGTATTCATTTAAATACTGCCTGGCCCGTTATATCTAGCCTCTTCTTGGC
>LOEQ01001228.1:424542-440183 GCA_001685075.1 Bramus lutescens
CTCCCTCCCTCCCTTTCTCCCTCTGTGTGTGTATACATGTGTGTACATATACATATATAAATGTATATTTCTCTCTCATGTGTATGTGTACATGCTTATGTGTATATGTTAGAGATGGAGGATGGAGATACTCCTATCTTTCCCTGACTCCAACAATGAGTTTGCAGATGTGTACATCAGCGTGGCTAGTCCTTTCTTGATGCTTGAGCAACAAGTACTTTATCCATTGAACCATCTCCCCAGTTCCCCAAGAGATGAGGTGACTAAGTTATCAGTCCTTGGAAAACTTAATCTTGGCTTCAGGAAGTAGATAACCCAGTCGCTGGCCCCTGGCTTCTTCTCAAGTTCATTCTTTACTGTATCATATTCAGTATGTTCCATCTATATTATGTTCCCAATCAACACACGCTCAGGTCAATTCAGTATCCTTGGCACCTTTCAGGAATACTCATCTTGCTATTTCTACTGGTTCTTTACTTTTGGTCTTAGTTCACTCAGGAAATCAAGGAACTACTGTCTAGCATTCCCATCCCCCATATTTTCCATTATTATTATTATCATTCCTCACTTGTGTTCATATCATTACCTTTAATCCCCTGTATAAAACTCAACACTCTTTCCAAATCACCTGTTCATCTCTTTGTTTCCTTTTTTCTTCACTGTCTGTATGCATTGACATGTGTGTTCATGGATGAATGGACTCTTGGACTCCTGTCACCAGTGTTCCCGTGTCAGCTCAGCACAGGTATTGATTACTAGACAATTATCCTGCTACTCTTCTGTGTCTACCCAGAGCTTGGGAGATATTTTCTTGTATAATGAAACACTGAGGCAGAATACTTTTCTAAAGAGTTTTATTCAGCTCATAGTTTCAAGTGCTCTAAGTCCACCCATAGTGGTAGGATGTGGATTCCCCTTATCTGAGTTACCTCATGGTAGATGATGATGGTAGAAGCCAGTATGAGAAGGAGAGATACTCTAGGCAAGGATGTGACCCAATTGGTCTAAGGAATTTAAGCTCAGCCTCACTTCCCAGCATTGTCACACTGAAGACCAAGCTTCCCACCCATGGTCCTTTAGACAAAACAGCCATATTTAAAGTGTAGCAATTCCCAATGAGGGTGGCATTTTATTAGAGCCTTTAAAATTTGTGAAAAAAAGTCTAGAAAACAAGTAGCCCAGTTTTCTATCAATCTGAATGGGGAGTTTTTAAAAGAAGAAATGATAAAACATTTTTAAAATGTTCAGACATCATCAACTATCAGAGAATACAAATTAAAATTCCTTTTTATTAACATTTCCCCTTTATTTTACATACCAACCATAGGTTCACCTCCCTCCTCTCCTCTTGTTCCCTCCCCCTGACTCTCATCTATACCCTGCCCACACACCCACCCATCTTCCATCTCCATTTTAGAAAGAGGCAGGCCTCCCATGGGCTTGAACACAGCATGACATATCAAGGTAAGATAGGACCAAGCTCCTCCCCCATATAAAGGCCGGACAAGGTATAATGACTTTGAGATTCCTTTTTGCCCCAGTCAGACTTGCAAATGTTCAGAAATCAAATGTCAACATACACTGGTGTGGATGTTGGGGTAAAGGCACACTTGTTCATTCTTGGTGGGAATGATAGACCAGACCATATTGCTAAAGACATCACACACCTTCGTTGAAAGTTATAGAGAAATCAAGCTAGAACTCAGATGGGAGATTCATTATTCTGGCAAGTAATAATCAGGTGGCCGGGGGAGAAAATAACAGCAGTCTTGCATGCTTGCAAATGGCTTGAACTAAAATACCAAACTGACAATCGTGGTGTGTGTGCCTGCTGCTGCTATGGTGACACATAGGTGACGGTGTCAGTCAAGTACCCTGCGTACCAGACCTGCTTCACAGGAGCTCATCAATCTGGTGCTGTAAGCTCAGTCAAAAGTCCACAACTGGGTAGGGCACGGGCCCTATAGGAGCTTACTACTTCTAACTAAATTGGCATTTCATCAAGGTGTCTTTTAAACATATGTTATACCCACAGACTAATGCTACCCTCAGCCTTAATGGAACAATGTGTGAAGCCACAGGGTTGATGCCTTCACATGCCAAGATGAGGTAAGATGGTCTCAATACTGTTAGAATCAGAAATATTTCTAAGAGAAGGGCAACATATCTATATTTATATTTTATTCATATTCTTTGCAGTATGAGGTGGATGTGGGGAATCAGAGAGAAAATGAACGTTTTAAAGAAGTAAGAGATTTGGGGAAAGGCAATCACACAATGTTAATAAGATGGTGATACCACAAGTTCCAAAGAAGCTCCGGATTTATGTGGTATGGGGAAGGAGTTTAGACTAATTAACAAGACTTGGTATCTAGTTAGATAAATGAAGAAGCAGGCTGTAGAACAGTAAATATAAAGACACTTGGTGTCTAAGCTGCAAAGTTTCCCCACAGCACACATGGGGGTCTACACTTCAGCCTGCTCACCCGCATCTGGGAAAGGCAGGGCCAAGCCCCCCCCCACCCCAGGGTCATAGGAATCTGACTTGTGTGTTCTTCCAACTCAAAGGTATCATATATCTACCACCTTAAAGAATCATGCCCTCTTTCTTTGCCTCCCACACCCCATTAGTCATAATACCCTGCCAATTCTAACTCCTCCCAAGCTTCTGGAGTCACCTCATACCTTTCAGTTTCTATCCACGGGCTCCAGGAAGCTACAGTACCCAAATACCTGGACAGAGCAACCTCCCCATAGCATGCCTTGGCATACTCAAGATTTAGGTGTTTGTGTCTTTCTGAGTATTCTTAACAAAGTTCTGTACTGGAATATCCATAAACTCTGGATTTAATTCTGCTTACCCCTCCACACTTCCTTCATTTGGAATGCCTCATTTTTTTGGTATTTCCACATAATTTTTACTATAGAAAGCTGAAAGATTAGTCTATAGACACCGCCTCCTGATTTGGCATCATCGATTCATTTTACCCCTTTTGAATTATATTTTTTCTGAATGATTGTTGAAAGAATGAATAAATACACAGATGTTTACTTCTAAGACATAATATGTGTTTGTAGTACGATTACTAAGGACAACGTTATTCTCTTACAGAGCCATTCCTAAAATTGCAAATTTTCTATTATGTAATATAATTCAATCAACAAGCTATATTCAAAAGTTTCCATCCAGTCTTCAAATGTCTTTAAGTTACTTTTGTGTCCCAGCCCTGGATGTAACATAGACTCCTGCACAGATTTCAATTGTCAAGTCTTTTTATAGTCTCCAGTAATCAAGAACTGTTTTTGTCTTTGTCCTTTTGACCTTGACATTTCTGAGCACAGGCCAGTTATCTTGCAGAATGACCTTAATTTGTTTGCCTGATGTTTCTTTATGGCCAGATTTTGGCAAATAATTCTGGCAGGAACTCTGCCAAAGCTCTCTTATACTCTCAATGCATCCTTCTATCTAGAGGCCCATGATGCTGCCTTCCCCAGGTTTTGTGATGCTCAATTTGATGAGCTGATTAAAAATGGTATCACAGAACTTCTATTTTTCCATTTGGTTATGTATCAGGGAAAGAAAGTAAATCGTGTGTTTTTAATACCCACTAATCACACACACCCTTCACGAAAATGTTCTTACTCCAGGATTTCTTTCGCTACTGTAGTTCCTCTATAAATAAGCTGCTCCATATATCTATTAGCTCAGAACAGAACGGATTCATTGATTTTTTTTATTTCATGTGAGGGACTAAAATTATTGTCTATCAATATTTTACTCTCATGATGAAATTTCTTTGTTTTGGCTAGACATGAAGCCTTAACACTGGCTCCTGTGTCTTTTCACTGTGTCGTCCACCAACTTGAGGAAAAGACCTCATAGGAAACAAATAATTCAGTCTAGACAGCCAGACATCTTTCTAAAAAAATATCTTATCCAGTAGCATTGAGTATTCCCCTATTCTGTGAACAATTTCTTATCCAGTCTCTCCAATTCTTGGAGAAGTGGGAAGGCTTCTCCATGACTCAGGACTTTGGGGTATTTTTCTCCAGCTACCTGTGTGGTTTTTTTTTTTCATCCTGTTGTATCTGCTGGTACATAGAACACAGGAAATACCATTGACTATATGAACAGTTTTCTCTGTGCTTTGGGGAAATAGAAAGGAATGCCCAGGAGTTGCAAATTAGAAGGAAGCAGGTCTCCCACCCACTCAGCAAAGGGCCTGGGGTCTATTTGGCCTTTTGTCAGAGATGATGTGGAGACAGTTTGCCCAGCAGGGAAAGGAAGACTGGGCTGGAGAGTTTCTGAAGTTTCTTCTCACTCTGAGAAGCACAGCTATCCTAGGATTCTGTCAGGGAAGAGGCCCTCCTCCTAGAGTAGATGGATCCCAGGCTGCTGGGTTATTAATCATCTTCTCTGGTGTATCCACTCATTCTAAATATGATTTTAGGTGTGGGTTTGCCCATCACAGCATCCCCAGTTAGGATGGGCTGATAAATTTAGAAAAAACCCAGTTGCAGCAACTTTATTCTTTTCCAGAATGTGCAGGTCCCCAGCTTCCAGCATTGGTCCACAGCTTCCAGCACAGATGGACAAGTCACTAGCAATTCTTTGTGCCAGGAATCAGGGTTACACAGAGAGGTGTCTCTTCACCGCCAGACCATTCCTATGACCTCCTCCTATACAACACAAAAGTTGCTCTCCATATTCGCCCCTTGTCCTCCAGGTGATCACAGCTGCCGTACATGTATAATTGCAACTAGGAATTCCCTTTTGATTCCGTGTCTGCAAAGATGAACTATAGGACTGGGGAAAGATGAGCGTAAAACACTCATTTCACTGTCCAATAGTTGTGGGGAGTTGATAATATCCGAGCTTAGCACGTCAAGATTTCCTCATCTAGAAAGTGGTGACATAAAGCCTGTCTGTAGATATTTTCAGGATGAGTTGAGATTGTGTTGATAGAATAATTGGCAGAGGGCAAGGTATACACACAGTAAGTGGCTCATGCATAAACAGTAGTTGTTACATAAATGGCACTGGATAAATAACATAAGCATTACATCCTATATCGATTACAGTGAGTGATCATCATTATTACTCTACAGAGCTGGTTTTAGGAGGTGTCCTTGCATCCTGCAGCATGTGAGTTCCTAGAAGACTGACACATTCTTAGCAAGTGCTCTGATGTATATTGGTTTGAATTTAATCTCATATGCAACAACCTATACCTCAGAAACATTTCCATTTTAGCAATACCAGGCTTTTAATTAAAGTTTCAGGCTGAAGATTGACAAATTATTCTTTTCATGTAGCCTTTCCATATACAAATTTGCATCAGACAGGAGTTAATTGAAAAATGCCTTTTCTTATCTGGCTTCTAAAATATGAAAGCAGCTTTAAAGGCCTATTTTTTTAAATTATTGCTCTTCAGATTGGAAAAGTACTTCTCAGTGTAACATGCTTTGGGCTCCTCGTGTCGATGTTGGGTTACTTTTGTGAAGAGGGCATGGTTGAAGTGGCCTGATCTAACTCCTAAGTGGTCTCTGACCTAGTCTATCTGTGCTCAGCACCCTATATAGTGCTCAGGATAATTTTCCAATGTAGTTTAGGTACTGGACGCCGGTGTAGATGCTGCCACACGTGCTTTAGGTCCAATGCATACCTCTCCTCTGTACCATCCCATGAGATTTGTGTTCACCAGTGTGGCCTGTTTCCATCACTCCACTTGTTCACTTGTCTCTGCCCTCCTGAAAGAAAAAAAAAACTATTCCAAGCTCAAACAACTGGAAATATCTTGCCTAACTAGCAAAGGAGCTTAGGTGTTCTATGTGGATGTGTTGCAGAGATTAAGTGAATATTCAAAAAGAGTAACAGACCTGACTGGGAGACAGGAAAGGAGACAGGATGTTTTTACTGTGGATGGGGCAGGCATGCTAACTCAGCACTTACCACAATTGGAAGCCAGTGCAAAGCATAAAGCAGACACATGTAAAAAAAATAAATAAACAAAGCTTTGAGTATTGTCATTAAATACAAAACAACTCTCAAGAAAACTGAGAAAGTTAACAATGAAAATTGGAGGCAAAACTTGGAGAAAACTGTTTTTCGTTATGGACTATTCCATTTTATCTACATCTATCTTGATGAGATGTCTAAAATTCAATCTCTTCTCCCATGCTCTCAGCAGCCAGGCCTGGATGTCACTGCTTCCCTCTGTATTACAGCATTGTTAGACTGCAATTATGCTTTTGTACATGTACCTCCTTCATTAAAGCACGAATGCCTCCTGGGCAGAATATATTGCTTGCTTTTCTCCATATCCTCAGTGGATCCAGCAAATAATATATAGGCGGGACCAGTTATCAAGCGAATTCCAGGTTCTTGAGGTTATAGAAAAAAAGAAAAACTGGGTGGGACCAGTTATCAAGCGAATTCCAGGTTTTTGAGGTTATAGAAAGGAAGAAAAACTGGGGGCAGCGGGACATAAGAGCTACAAAGCGGGGAATGGGAAACATGCAGAGGGGCTTTGGCTGGAGAGGTAAGGGGAGGGTAGTACAGAAAGACAAGGAAGGGGAAGGAAATAACACTGAGGGTCTCTGAAAAATCCATAAGGAAACATATTATTTTATAAGTTTGCTTTTAAATACACACACTTTCCCACACATGTGCACGCATGCACGTACACATGCATATATTAAATGAAGTTACAGCACATGGGATAATAATGCTCCTTCACCGACTATGTATCTAACGAAAACCCCAGGAATGGGAATAGGAAGAAATCTCTCTTAGAGTTGTTGGTTGGTCAGAGGAATCCATGAAATTTCCAAAAATATTACCGGCTGTTGTCATTGCCCTTGTTTGCTCCCCAGAACTCTAAGGTAAGACCCTATGGCTAACTACACTACATGCCTTGGACACAGGACTTGGAGAAATGGACCTGGAACTGACCTGGAAGTCTCATCCCTGAGGGCTGCCTCTCAGTGTCCAAAGGTGCTATAAACATTGCCAACAAAGAAAACAATCATTATTTTTACTCAGCATTAAGTTCTATAAGCCACAATGATTACTAGCCTGATAAGGTTGGCCTAATGGTGCAGCAGTAGAATTTTTGTCTTAGAGCTAACCAACAGCTATCTAATTGAACTAAGACCCACTCCATAGGAGAAAATTCATGCCTGGTATTGCAAACCTAACCAATTATCTGTTGTTGAGGAGGTCATAGCCCATAGAGGAAAAACCTCACTACTGTAAATTTCCTAAGCACATGCAATTTCCATTTGTATTCTAAACATGGACATTTATGCACACAGGTAAGCATATCCTCACCCCTCATCAAAAACAGCTTCTTTCAACAATCTTGCAACAGATGGAAACTATTACAGGAATCCACAACTGTTTAAAAGACAGAGAAGAAGTGGCCGTGGAGTGCTGAACCTCAGTTGATATATCTACAATAATGCCCCTACATCTAGAGTTCAGGACAAATAATGGAACAGAAAATGGAAATATGATAATCCAGAGGAAAAGGGCACCTTCTGAGAAATAGTGTCTTCTAGGCATGACAGGAAAGCTGCACCCAGGAAATTCTAACAATATGGCTGGTTAAACAAGACCTGCATAATGACAAACCAATTCACATACCAACACATATGAGAGAAATTTCACAAAGCCCCAGCACTACACAAAGTGTGACAGGCAATCACTGGGTGCTAGGGAGACAAAATTAGTTTTCTCCAAGAATGAACTCCCTGACAGGTTATTCGATGCCAAAGATCATCTGTAAACGTGTACATAGGAAAAATACTATGTATACTAAGTATGTTATACACATACACACACACATTATGAAAGAGAGGTCATAAATTCAGAAAAGAATAAAAAGAGCATGTGGGCAGCTGGTGGCACATGGGGATTTAGAAATGTAAATATAGTAGATGTATAAAATTCCCAAAATTTTTTAAAAATTTATTTTAAAAGTAAGCAATTAAGCAATGATAGTAGATGCTCCAAAGAACAAGTGCCTGATTCTAAAGAAAGAACAGGAAAAAAGACTAGTGGGAGTGTTAGAGAATTTGGTGGGTCTTCCCCATGGGAATGATACTCATGTTGTATAGGAGGAGGCTGCTCATTTGTTTCCCGACTGCTCAGATCCAAAATAATCACACTGAAACTATATTAATTGCAGCACTACTTCACCAATGACTCTAGTGTTTTCCAAGCTAGCTCTTACATCTTAAATTAAGCCATTTCTATTAATCTACGTATTGCTACATGGTTGTGGTCTACTGGTAAGGTTCTGTCAGGCATTCGGTGTCTGTCTGGGTGGCTACATGGCTTCTCTTTGACTCTGCCTACTCTCTCAATATATCTTTTCCAGCCTGAATATATTCTGTCAAGCCATTGGCTGAAAGAACCTTCTTTATTAACCAATGGCAATAAAACATACTCATAGCATACAGAGGGGAATCCCACATTACCTTCCCTTTTTTGTCTAAATTAAAAGGAAGGTTTTAACTTTAACAAAAAAAAGATTACATGCAACAAAATAGTTATCAAACATGAATTATAATTACAATATTGTTGTAAGGAGGCTGCTTGTTCATTTCCCGGCTGCCCAGACTCCCAAAATAAACTCTATTATTCAAATCACTGCTTGGCCCATTAGCTCTAACTTCTTATTGGCTAACTCTTACATATTAATTTAACCCATTAATTCATTAATCTGTGTATTGCCACAGGGCTGTGGCTTACCTGGTAAAGTTCTATCAGGTGTCTGTCTCCAGCAGGGGCTACATGGCTTCTCCTTCACTCCACCTCCTTTCTCCCAGCATTCAGTTTAGTTTCCCCCACCTAGTTCTAGTCTACTCTATCAGGAGCTTAAGACATTTTCTTTATTAACCAATGGTACTCACAGCATACAGAGGGGACTCCTACATCACCTTCCCTTTTCTGTGTAAATAAAAAGGAAGATTTCAACTTTAACATAGTAAAATTACATAAAATAGTTATAAAGCAAGAGTTACAGTTACAATATTTATATCTATTTTATCTTTTATCATAACTAAGGAAAACTATATTATTACTATCTATTTTTCAACTCCATCAAAGACTCCAGAAGGAAATACTGTTATGCAAGTAAACAGGAAGTGCATTATAAGCAACTTCCAGAACTCTAGAATTGTCAGAGATATCTCACTGCCTAGACAGTCACCCAAAGTTCTTTGTACCATTGGGGCATCTATCATACAGGCCCATAGTATCTGGCAGACTTTTCCATGAAGCAGGAAATTTCAAAGACAGTTGCACCTATATTCGTGGTTTGTCAGTCACTTTCTTCTGTGTCCTACAGAATGTCTTTCAAGAAGCAGGAACCCTGAAGGACTGTCTCACCTTTAGAAAGTTCAGCAGTCATTTTTCTGTGGGTCCCGCATGTTCAGTTCATATAGCATACCATGAAGCAACGCAGGCAGGAGAAATTTATTGTCCTAACCAACTCCATAAGGAGCCTCTTTGATGCCCATCTTTTTATTGAAGTAGATTGATGCTGCCAGGGGCAAATGTGTCTCATTGTCATGAAAAGTCCCAAGTTCTTACAATATTTAAATGCCATATTCTGAAGGTCTCTGAAAGATTTTAAGAATATCTATCTAACTGAACTATCTCTCTATATATCTAGAAAACCTAACTAACATGACTATAAGCTTGAGTATTATAGATGAATATCTATTAACCTATATTCCTTAATTATACATTACATTTTAAATAACCTGCACAAACACAATACCTTAACCAAGAACAGAAATATATATATATAACAAAATTGACCTTAAATTTGTAACAATAAACCAAGATCCATACCAATGCAAAAGTATTCATCTCTATACCATATTCCCTTTTAAACTTAAACAAATATTTATAAACAATCATTTAGGGAATTTGGGCATAATTCTCTCCAAACTGCTTCCTGCTTTTTGTTGGGTAAAGTAATTTTGGGGTTCACAGAGACCTTTCAGTGGGCCTTGGTCCATCAAACCACATCAGTCAGGAATGAATTCATAGGTTCTCATCCTCTGTTGAAACTAAAGCAGAACCTTTTTTACAAAGCAACAAATACTTAGATCCAAATTTTGAAGTCAAGATACCTTTAAAGTATATATGATGGTTGATTTTAGCATCATGTACAATAAAATGTCTCTCTGTTCTTAGCTCATTCAGAGTCAAAGAATTTTTTTAAAAGAAAATAATACAGAATACAGACTCTGTATATTTCATCTTTACTTGACTTATTTTTCTTACTCTATTACTTTTTCTACAAGTTTAATATTTATTTTATTATCTTTACTGCTTTAATCTATGACTGTCTGTACTCTATCTCTTTAAGGACTTTGTTTTACTTTTTCTATATTCTTTTTCTTCTCTCTATCAAGCACATGTACATTTATCCAACACTGTGACCGATTTAGGGGTCTTTTCCTTCTGGATTTGTCTTTATTGCATGTATATCTGTAATTATATTTTTACTAGGAGTGCTTTCTTTTCTTTTAAATGCTAAATGAGAATGTCTAGGACCAACTCTGTGGCACTGCCTGTTGGCTCTGTCCAGTCCAACATGGCAGAAGCATGAACTATTCATGCAACTAGCATAAACCAAGAAGCTTCCATTTCAAAACTGGCCATTTTATTTTCTGCTACTGTTGAGTCAGGAAGACTTCTGTTAAAGGAGTCATAGCATCCCTGTTTACTGCCAACAAACAGAGCCCAACCAAAATAAAAATGCAGCTAAGCATTGTTTTTTTTTTTTTGTGTGTGTGTGTGTGTGTGTGTGTGTGTGTAGAATTCCTTTCCAAGATTTCTCAGGCTTTGTGTGTGGATTATTCAGTCCCACATTGGCATGCCAATCTGTTGGCAGAGGCTGCTCATTTGTTTCCCGGCCACCCAGATCTTAAATAATCACACTGAAACTATATTAATTGCAACACTACTTCACCAATGACTCTAGCATATTCCTAGATAGCTCTTACATCTTAAATTAAGCCATTTCTATTAATCTGTGTATTGTCACATATTGTGGCTCACTGGTAAGGTTCTGTCTGGCATCTGTCTCCTGTGGCGGCTGCATGACTTTTCTTTGACTCCACCTACTTTTCTCCTACATCTTTTCCAGCCTTCATATATTCTGTTAAGCCATTAGCTAAAAGCAGCTTCTTTATTAACCAATGGCAATAAAACATACTCATAGCATACAGAGGGGAATCCCCCATTAATGTTGAAAATAAATGCATAACAAGTATCAATCATTCAGAATGAAGGGATGAAACAGAGGACTAAAGCTCAATCTTATGCCCATGATACTTTGTAAGATCTTGGGACAGACAGACAGATTTTGTTCAGATAAATGAAAGAGTTAATGCTTCCTAATGAAACTATCTCATATACCAAAATATGTTCAGAGATAAAAGGGACTAGCATAGAAAATCACATGAACTATATCAGGAATGAAATTCAAGAACCCTAAGATACATATATAGATCCACCTGGGGAGGGGTAATAGACAAGATCTCTTGAGAAAAATTGGGAGCATGGGGGTGGGGAAAGAAGGGAGTGCAGAAGGGGAGAAGGAATGGAGAAGGGGAGGGAAGAAAAAAACTTGAGGAAACTGGATAGTCAAGATGGGAGAAGGACAGAGACGGAGAGCAAGGAAAGAGATACCTTGACTGAGGGAGTCATTATGGGGTTAGCAAGAAACCTGGAACTAGAGAAATTTCCAGGAATCCACAAGGATGGCCCCAGCTAAGACCCTAAGCAATAGATGAGAGGGTACCCGAACTTAACCTTACCCTGCAGTAAGATTAATGACTGTCTTAAATGTCACCATAGAACCTTCATCCAGCAATTGATGGAAGCAGAGGCAGAGAGCCATAGCAGAGCACTGGGTTCCCGAAGTCCAGAATGGGATGAGTGAGAATATGAGCAAAGAGGTCAAAACCATGATGGGGATACCCACAGAAACAGCTTACCTGAGCTAATGGGAGCTCACCAATTCTGGCTGGACAGGGAAGGAATCATCATAGAACCAAACTAGTCCCTCAGAATGTGTGTGACAGAGTTTTGGCTGGCGCAGACTGTGGGTCACTGACAGCAGCACCAGGATTTATCCCTATTGCTTGTACTAGCTTTTTGGAACCCATTCTCTTTGGAGAGATACCTTGCTCGGCCTAGATATAGTAGGGTCCTTCCACAAAGCAATGTGTACCTTACCCTCCCTGAGGAGTGGATGAGGGGTGAGGGGGGGAAGGTAGAGAAAATGGGAGGTAAGGAGGGAATGGGAACTCGGATTGGTATGTAAAATGAATAAAAGGATACATTCTTGGGTTTTTCTTTTATAAAAATAGACAAAAAGAAATTCAAAGAAAGGCAAAGGAAAGAGGTGTGCACAGTGGGTCTATATTGTTATACATACCATTTAAAAACAAAACTTCCATTCCTATTTGTATCTCTTTCATCTCCTTCACTTAACTGAATCTAAAAGGCTTATGAATAATAAGGACACCATCATTTAAGTCAAGACATAGCTATAGTGCTCTACCTAAGACTTCAGTCATAATATTGAACAGGAATGGAGAGACTGGACATCCTTGCTTATTCTTGATTTTGATGGAACTGCTTCGAGGTTTTCTCTATTTAGCACAATGTTGGCTGTGGGCTTATTATATACTGCCTTCATTATTTTAAAATTTACTTCCTCTATCCCTAGATTCTCCAGGATTTTTAGAATGAATGCATTTTGAATTTTGTCAAAGACTTTTTCTGCATGTAATAATATTATTAAGTGGTCTCTGTCCTTAAGTCTAGTTATGTGGTGAATTTCATTTATTGATTTACATTGTCCCTGCATCTCTGGGATGAAGTGGACCTGAACACTACGTGTAAATATTTGATGTGTTCTTGATTTTGATTTGTAATTATTTATTGAGTTTATTCATTTATGCTTGTTGGCCTATAATTCTCTTTTTCATTGTTGTTAGGTGTTTATCTGGTTTTAGTATTGGGATAATACTGATTTCAAAAATGAATTTGGAATCTTTCTTTTTATTTTATGGGAAAATTTGAAGTATATTTGTGTTAGTTCTTACTGAAGGTCTGGAAGAATTTGTGCTGAATCAGTACACCCTAGGATTTTTATTAAGTGGGAAAATTTACTGCATCTATCTAATTGGGTATATGTAACTATTTTAATTGTTTATTTCAACTTGATTTCAATTTGGTAGGTCATATACAGACAAAAATTCATTTAGATCCTTAAAATTCTCCAGTTTAGAGGAATGTTTAAAAAGTATTTTATTTTTATTTCTTGCATTTTCTCAATGTCTGTTGTAATGGTTCTATTTTAATCTCTAATTTTTATTAATTTAGGGATTTTTCTCTCTTATTTTTGACTAATTTTTCTTGAGGTATTTTAGTCTTGTTAATCTTCTGAAAAAAGTTTTATTATTTCTTTGTGGGTTTTATTGTTTTATTTCATTAATTTTGATTTTGATTTTTTTCTTATGTTCAGTTTTGGGCATGTTTTAGTTCTTATTTTTCCAAGGCCTCCAAGTGCACCTTTAAGTTATTAATATGATAGCTCTCAACTTTTATTGTTGCTATTGTTTTTTAGGAACTTAGTGCTGTAAACATCCCTTAATTGTGTTCCATTAATTTTGGTGTGCTGTGTTCCCATTTTGTTCAATTCTAGAAACTTTTAAATTTCCTCCATGATTTCTTCCCTAACTGAAATATCACCAGTAATATATTGTTTACTTCCCAAGGGCCTGTATGTATCTTGTAGCTTTGATTGCTTTTATTATCTGGTTTATTTCTTCATGATCAGATAAAACAGAGGATTTTACTTCAGTTTTCCTTTATTTGTTAAGATTTGCTTTGTGTCCTAAAATATGTGGTCAGTCTTGGAAAGTGTTTTATGGGCTACAGGAAAGAAAGTATATTCATTAGTATTTTGGTAGAATGTTCTGTAGATGTTTCTTAGGGTCATTTTACTTATGATACCATTAAACTGCAATGATTCTTCTTTCAGCTTTTATGCAGATAATTAATCTATTGATCAAACTGGAAACTGAAGTCCCCCACTACCACTATATTAGAATTCATCTGTGGACTTTATCCTAATAAATTTTCTTTTATAAAGCGGGCATCCCTGTATCCAGTGTGCATATATTTTAGGGTTATACTATTATGTTGTATTCTTACTTTAATGAATATGAAGGAACACTCTAACTCTTCTCATGAGTTTTAGCTTGAAGGCCAATTTGTCAGATACTGGAAGTACTTTGCTTGTTTCTTAGTTCCAGTTGCTTAGAACAATTTTTTCCCCATTTTTTTTTATTCTAAGGTAATATCCACTGTTGATGGCGAGATGTGTTTCTTGGAGGCAGCAAAAATACATATTCCATCTTATAATCCAGTCTTCTGGTTGTGTCTTTTTATAGGGAAATTTAGTCTCTATATATTAAGAGCTGACATCAAAGATGTGCACTAATTCCTCTCATTTTGTTAATTTCTCTGATAATTTCTTACAACTCTTTCAATTTACTATTCCTGCATTATTTGGTTCCCTGTGCCTTCTTAGTTTATAAATCTCTTCAAACTGAAGTATTTCATCCAGTATGGGTGTGGAAATAGAGTTTTCAAAAGAAGAAATATAAATGGCTGAGAAATATTTTTTAAAAGTGCTCAACATCTACAGCCATCAAGGAAATGCAAGTTAAAATTGTTCTGAAATTTCATCTTCCTCCAATGAGAATAGATAAGATTTTTTTTAAAAAAAAGAAGAAGTTAACACAGTTGTGGGGAAGGTACAATATTTATTCATTGTTTGTGGGAATAGGGAAAACTGATGCATATTATATGTAAATAAGTGTGATTACTCCTCAAAAAAACCTAGGAAATGATTTACCATATGATTTAGCTATATCACTCTTGGGCGTTCACAAAGGATTCTGTATCCTACTACAGAGATATTTGATTATCCATGTTCATTTATACTAGCCAGGGAACAGGAGCAGCCTATATGTCTATCAACTGATGAGTGGATAATAAAAATATGTACTTTTATACAATGGAAAAATTATTCACCTGTAAAGGAAGATGACATGATGAAAATTGCAGATCAATGAGTGGAGCTGGAAATAATCATTCTGAGTAAGGTAACTCAGAAAAGGAAATATCATATCTTTTCATATGGTAATCTTTAGATATGTGTGTTTAAATTGGACTAACCATAGAAGTCAGGAAACCAGTAAGGAGCCATGGGGAGGGATAGGAGACAGATTAAGATACGGGAGAAAGAATACATGGGATATGAATGGTAGATGAATAATGGAGCAAAGGGGATTTTGTAAAGTAAGGGATGAGAAACCAGGACAGAAGATGGAGTATGGGGAGAAATAACTGACACTAAAGAATTTGAAAATGCTAAATGGAAACATTATTGTAGAAACTTTCCAGAATAAGACACATAGAGGTGCATGTGCACATGCACACACATAGACCAAATGACATAAAAGGTTAGCATATATATGATTGATAGATGACAGATAGATAGATAGATAGATAGATAGATAGATAGATAGATAGA
>LOEQ01001228.1:440196-458283 GCA_001685075.1 Bramus lutescens
ATAGATAGATAGATAGATAGATAGATAGATAGATAGATAGATAGATGAGAAAGATTTTAAATAGATTTACCATATATTGGTAAATCTAAAAAATAAGCTATCAAAACTTCCAGTGCTAGAAATAGATTACACTTTTGAAGTTGTTGATATAATGGGGTACCCTAGATCCCCAAACATTATAGCCACTGTGATTTGTTTTGGTTACTTTTCTATTGTTCTGATAAGAGTTAATGACCAAGTCAAGTTATAGAATAAAGAATTTATTTGGGAAATAAAGTCTATGACCATCTTGATAGGAAACTTGACAGCCGGCAGGCAAATATGTCATTGGAGTAGTAGCTTTGATAGTCCACCTTGATTCATAATCACAACTAAGATAGCTAACTGGGAATAGTATGGGTTTTTGAAGCTCAAAGCCCTCCCTTTAGCAATGCACCTCCTCCAACAAGGCCCCACCTCCTTCCTATTCCTTCCCAAACAGTTCCACTAACTGGGAACCAAGTAGTAAAACATATGAGCCTTTGGAAATCATTCTCATTCAAACAGCCACACCACTGCTCTTGATTATCTTCCAGAACTGAATAGTAAGACCTTATTACTTGTAAAAGTATATAGTTGAAGTATAGAACATGGTAAGGTCATCCTAGTATAATCTTCCCAATAGACTAACTTACACAGCACTAGGAGGTGTGACAAACACTATGAGGGAAGAAAAAGCCATCATCAGTCTTACCCATCTGTGGACCCTGAGAGCTACAATATCATCGGGCAAGAAATACTGATAGTGGCATGAATGTTATGGGATTGTATGACCACTTTCTTATGGGCTTTGAGACATTCTCTACAAGACAGAACTCTTGTCTTGTACCAGTATAGCCAAGAACCCAAGGCTATGTAAGTCAAAGGCCCTAGCTGAGATGGTCTGTTCAATAAATATGACATTAAACTGACTAAAAATGACTTACTGCTATAACCATAGATGGATGCATCTCTCAGTCATCATGAGAGAAGCTTTTCTTTTCAGTATGTGAGTATTGAAGCAGAGACTCATATCTGGTCAAGGTACCAAGAATAAAATATTTAGGGGTGATCAGCCCCAAATGGGTCATTTATAGCATCTCCCCTCCTCCCAAAGCTCAAAAGTCATTTCACAAGAGGAAATGGAAAGATTTCAGAGATGAAGGGAATGGATGACTACAAGGATGCTCTACAGACACAACAGGACAATTTCACATATGCTCTGACAGTTGCTATGATTATATACATAAGATCTGCACAGAATCAAGGCAGACAGGGTCCCCACTGAGTGGGAGATTGTCAGAAAGTTTCATCCATATCTGAGGAGCTACTGGCAATTGATGAATGCTGGTAAAAAGAGAGTTAGGTTTTTTTCAGGTATATGGCCCCTAAGAGATTACCCATTCTCTTGTAGTAGACCAAACACCAATCCACTTATTGGCAACACTGTGTAGGCTTGTATGCTTAATTATAAACAGCACATGGAATTGGAAGGGAATAATGGTGGTGGTTATGATGGAGGATTTGGGAAGGGGTAAGAAAGACAGGTGAACTTAATCAAAATTTATGTATAAATTCTTAATCACTAAAAAGTTAGGATATGAAAACACATTATAATGAAATTACAGAACACCAAAATATTGCAAAGTTAATGCTAGCACCATATCTAAAGAGTATAGTTCCTGACTAAGTAGACCTTATTTCAGAAACACAAGGTTGACTTTACAATTCAAATCTTTTAATTTCATTTACCACATTAGTAGAATAGAAAAGAACTATATGAATTAATGAAAAGATATACCATGTGCATAGATACTAAGTCTCAGAGTTTCATTTCTCCTTAAGTATGATACAATTAACAAAACCCCAGGGTATTTCTCAGCAAAGTCATTATACAGAATCAGTTACTTTCAAAATTCAAGTGAAGGAAATAAAATACCTAAATTTTTCAAAATGTATTAGAAGATTATTTGATGTGATGACTATGAAGCCATGATACCAAAGATAGTGAAGTATTAAAAGATAAGAAAAGTACAAGTGAAATAATAATCCCTGGAAACAGACAGAAAAGATCACATTAATCTAATGCATATGTGCTCACTCAGCCAATTTTTGGCTAACATGCAAATACAAACCAATCAGGGAATGCTTTTTCTTTGAAGAAGTGTTGAGGACAGAGGGTCTACTGATGCCCATGCAAAAATAAATCCAGACTGCTGTGGGACATAAAAGATTATTAAATCTCTTTTCTCCATTTTTCACTGCTTGACAGTCTCATATGTTTATATAAGGAATGTTAGTCATTCTTATCCACCAATATCTTCTCATTACTTCACGTCTCCCATTGGCACTCCTCAAAGAGTCTACTTCCTGCTTTCATCTCTTCCTTTTTGGGGTGTGGATCATTGAGTTTAATTTTAATTGCTTGCCTGAACTTGACGGGAAGCTATCCATCAGAAGAAGAGCAATTTATATGTGGCTGCACCCCTGAAGAAAGTAACACCCTTCCCCAGAAATAGAAAGCTTATTGATGTTTCCCTTGGCTATCCCCTACAGATTAAAGGGAAAGGTAAGTTGCTATTGTTGAAGACACCATGCACTTCATAAACTGGTTGCAGAGACCCATAAACTGGAACTGACTACAATGCCTCCTCCCTGTGGAATAGTTTTCATTGAATTATAAGCTGCCATGCAAGCTTCCAAAGGAGGGAAGCAACCAACAGTCCTACCTATGACATCTAGGAAACTCATCAATGACCAACATGGCATGACAACCCTAAGAATGAAGAAGGTGGTAATTACACCCATGGGTTTAATTGTGCAGACTCACTCAACAAAGGGGAAACCATGCCTGGTACTGGAAGCCTAGCCAAGTGTTGGTGATTTCATGGATCTTGAAGGAGAACCCACAACTTCCACTCTACTAAACCAGCATAACCATTAACATAACCTATAAACACTTTCCTTTATGCCCACAGGTAAGTGTAGTAGTCTTCACTCTTCATCAAGAAAACTTTTCTTTGCAACAGATAGAGAGCACAACCAATCAAAATGCAGAGAGGTGAAGCCTAATCTCAGTGGACACACCTACAAAAACAGTCCCATGCCTAAGTCTCAGAGAATATTGAAGAAGAAGAGGGACTGGAAATATTGTGAGGGCCAGGGCATCATGGAGTTTGTTGTGTGCTTGTGTCTTCTAGTAACGCCAGAATTTAGATCCAAAAAGTGTCATTAGCATGACTTCCCAAATGTGAATTGAGCAATTATGACACCAACAGAACGTCAAAGAGGATGGGGAAAAGTCAATGAGGCCTCAACCCTACACAAAGAACTATAGGCAACAGGAAAAAGCAGGGAGCAGAAGAAGTGGCCTTCTCCAGAAAATAACTCATCAATTGGTTGCCCAATACCAAGTGTTCAGCCCTGAAAACATACATGCAAGTGACATTATATGGATGGAGCAAGTCATTTATAGGAATATACATGTATATATTATGCATATATGCATGTGATAACAATGAAATTGCAGGTCATGATTTGAAGGAGAGTGGGGGTGTGGGGAAAAATATATGAGAGTGTTTGGGAACAGAAAGGGGAAGGGAGTAATGTTGGAATTATATTATAATCTCAAGAAGAACCAAAAAAGAAAATAGATTTGGGGCTTCTGGGTTTAAGCATGGGCCTCAGGATTGATGCTCTCCTAATGATTATCTGTTCAGTTCCATTTGGCTCAGACTCAGTAAATATGTGCCAGGGTGCCAGGAATGCTCTTTCAGGCTTTGGGATATGGTAGATGTGGGCTGGGCTGTGAGCTCCTGGAGTCAATAGCACTAACAGGGTGATACTGTGTTCTTCTAGTCAGAGACCTGCACTCCAAGAACTATCGCTTTAAAGTAAGAACTTAGAGCACTTTCCAGATTACAGTTTGATGCTCGAAGCCAGCTAGAACGTGCATATTTACACCAGAGGAATAGACAAACTTCACAGGCAGATTTCTTTTGTTTCTAGCGAGTCTATTGGTAAATGTTTGTCAACGCTCTGAATCAGACATCCTCCTTTTGTTTCTGTAGCTCTTGAAATGGCTACACTTGAGCTAGGCATTCAACAATGGAGTTTTGACTTCTAGACCAGTCCCTATGAGTTCAATAGAAACTGATTAATAAGAAAGGCAAGCACGTTTTAGAGTGCACACAATTATTTTGTTTCAGTAATTGGGGCTGTGATGATTATCAGTGGGAACAGATTGAATGGAAACATGCAATTTTGAGAAATAGTTTGAGAAATATCTGAATAAAGAAATATGAAAAGTGTTACCATAAATGGAAGAAAGCCTTAACTTCTAGATTGAAGGGGAGAGGCTAGGGAAATCTTCTCTTTCCTCATTGTTAGAATCCAACAGGGTTCTGAATAGGGAAGACGCAGGTGGATTTGATGGGAGAGGCCAAAGACTTAGGCTATCACAGAGGAAGCTTACGATATTAGACAGTGTGACCAGATTCACACAGCACAGGACAGCACTGCACATCTTAAACATGTGTCAGATGCAATTTGTCAACCTTGATCACATTGAGAGCCCGATTCCTGCCAGCTCAGACTTCAGAGCTGGTTGGTCTGGTGTTACAGCTGTCATCTCAAGACTCCAGTAATGAAAACAAGAAGTATATGCAGGACTTGGGGTTTGTATAAGATTTCTGCTTCCTTACCTCATTTCCACAAGCAAAACCTTTGTAAAATATGGGATTCCTCATGTTTTTCTATCCATCAACAAAAATATTTATTGGTTCCAGTAATCAGGTCTGATCCAAAAAACTGAAGATGCGGTGACCAAGACTGTTATGGTCTTTTTATTAACAGAGTATATTGATTTGGACCTGCTATTCATTAATTTCCTTATTTAATTATTATTTTTAAAGGAGAAAGAGAGCCCAGAATGAGGGGGCTCATGCAGTTCGAGGAAGTGACATCTACCTTGATGTTTAAAAGATGAAGGTAGTCAGTGGGACATAAGAAAATTATAGGCTCGGGGAGAACCTCATACAAGGGAAAGGTGAGCCAGGAGTGGCTCAGTGCTGTCACTGGCCTGAAACAGGGCAGCCTGAGTATAGATCAGATAACAAGCTGAGAATGACATATGGCTAGGGAGAACAGCTCTGCTGTGATTACATGAATCACGCTAAGGATTTGGGTCTTAATCCGAAAAGTATTAAGGATTTTAAGCAGAGGGTGACATGGTCCAATTTGAATTTTTAAAAGCTCTCTACAAAGAAGGGGAAGTTAGAAGGGAGAGTTGCAAAATTTCCTGTTTCTTTGGAGGATGATGGGTAAAGGAGATAAAGTCAAAGATAAATCCTAATTAGGATGCCACATACAGAGACTCAGAGCACTTGGGAAATAAGGATATGTGGGATCTGGTCATGGCTGTACTGTGAATCTGTAGAGTCTCTATATGTTGAGAACAAGACATTAGTTAGAGATGGGCATGAATCTCAGAAGAAGACTCAACTAGAATGATGTATTTCAGTATTATCAGCAAGTAGATGTCAAGACTGTGACTGTAGATGCTACTGTTGCCATACAGGTGCTGGTAAAGGAGGAGGATGAGAAGTCATCTGAGATGATGGTCAAGTAATTGCAACAAAAGAAATGAGAGGAGAAGTCCAAGAAACATAGGGAGAACTATGGCAAAAATCAGAACCAAAATGTTTCCAGAAAGGAATTGGTAACAGTATCAAAGGAGCAAGGCATCAAGTTAGGCAAAGAATGCAAAGTGTCTAGCCAAATGGAGTGTGTTGGCTTGACTGACACTTGATTGGGTTGAAAGGTATCAGTGGGACAGAAAAAGCGCACTGCTGGACCAGTGTGTTAGGGGGCTTATTTCCAGCAGTGATTAGATTTTGAGGTCTCTGACCTGATCAATAGTTCAATCCATTGACCAAGTTGAAATTTGGATGGACTATTGGGAGATGGTGTCAATTGTAAAACGTATGATTTGGAAGATACTTTCTGTACCTTTCTCCCTTTCTTCAACCTCTCTCTTCTCGCATCTTCTAACACCTCCTGTTTTCTTCTTCTCCTTCTCCCTCCAACAGCTTTCTCCTTGGTTGTTAAATATGAATAACTTCTTCCACTTCGTGCTCCCACTTCACCTGAAGCAAAACAGTGCACCCAACCAGCCTTGGGCAGACAGCTCCAAAACCATGAGCAAAAAAAAAAGCAAAGCAAAACAAACAAACAAACAAAAAACCTCTTCCTTCAGAGTTTTCTATCAGTTATTTGTCACAGCGTTGAAACTTCTGACATATGACCTCAGAAGGAAACCTCGGAATTTTGAATTCAGGAACCTCACTGAAGGAGTGACCTTGAAGGTGGAATTGATCAATTAATTACTTTTCTTTTCAAAAATTTTCTCGTGAAGAGAGACATAGATGCACTGTATTTTCTGTATTGTTTACATTTTTATGGAACCACAATGGTTTGCATTCCATAGTAAGTAACAGAGGCATCAAATTCATTTCTTTTTTCCAGGTTGATTTGCAGTTAATTTTACTTAAAGAGACCAATTTTCAGTGATGATATGTATTCAGAAGTCAGTACCAATGGGGAAAATCAATTATTGAACACTTAGTGCTTGTCTGAGATTTTGCCAGATCTGTTGGTTTGTTGCTGCATCAGCTCCCTGCTGTTCACTAAGAAGTGAGCAAGTGCTCAGTCTCAATGGATGGGATGGCAAGATTGAGGCTTTGCAAGGATATAGAACTTTATGAGGTCTAAAGGCTACCAAGGCATGAAGAGGTTCAACTTGTCTATGCCTGACACCAAACCCAGGGCTCAACAACTCTAATCCCCACTTGTCCCTGTCTCCTGGGAGGAAGCTGACAGGTCTTATCAAAAAGCCTCAAAACAAACCACAAGCAGTTAGGGGATACTTCAGGACTCCAGGAGACAATTCCTCTTCCTTCCTTCCTTCCTTCCTTCCTTCCTTCCTTCCTTCCTTCCTTCCTTCCTTCCTNTCCTCCTCTTCTTCCTCCTCCTCTTCCTCCTCCTCCTCCTCCTCCTCCTTCTTCTTCTTCTGATTTTCAGAGACAGGGTTTCTCTGTGTAACAGCCATGGCAGTTCTGGAACTCATTCTGTAGACCAGGCTGGCCTCGAATTCAAAGAGATCCTCCTGCCTCTGTCTCCTGAGTGCTAGGATTAAAGGTGTGTGCCACCAAAGATTTCTCAGGTATCTGGGAAGCCAAGTATGTTCTGGGAAACTCTGCCCCACCTGCCAGCCTTTTATTTAAACCTATTACTCCATTTGTCAGATTTCACTTTTGTCGTTTGTGCAGGGGACCCATCCCCGGCCATGAGAAGGGAAAGCATCCATTTCTGAGAGCACTCACGTCTCTATGACAATCCTTTGTGCCGTTTATTTCTATCGCATGTAGGTAACTCATACCTATCAGATTTTATCCCGAATCCAGCCTGCCATGAAAACATGCACTTAAGGAGGCAAAATAAGTCCTAATGCTCGCTGGAAACTATAATTTACACAGATTTATTTTCTATTCTGTAAAGAACTAAGGGAGAATATACCAGAGGGTCTGAAACAAAGAAATGCTAAATATCATAAATACTCAAGAGTCTAATTTCATCATTAAATATAATGCACATAAATTAAATGCTCATACTTTAGTTGATAGATGTGTACAGTATGCACAGTGAAGAAATGAATGATGAATTGTGGGACACACAGGCTGTGAGAGGAGGGTGGTGAGGCCAGATGCTAGTATCCTTCCTTTGCTCGTTGCTCTTCCCAGTACAGCATGCAAGACTGGATCATACTCGGTATGGATCCTCTGGCTAAATGAAGGATCTGCCAGTGGTGGTGCAGAGAGGGTCAAACACAGGCACAATAGGAGAAGATTTCAGCTATGTTCCACACTCTGCATGCATCTCAAGGATTCTAAAATTTTGACATCAGCCTGACATGAGTTCCCTGAGAAACAGAAGATCAGAGAAATGAAAAGCGGGGCATGGCATAGCCACTGAGGCCTACAGAAGGTCTTGGTGAGTCAAAGAGCCCAGATGGCTGTACTGTACTTTTAACCCCTGCTGTGGACCTCTGGCTGACACAGTTAATCTCTGGGCCAAAGGGATATTTAAAGAGGAACAATAAGAGGTTTCTGCTGGACTTTTTAAACCAAAACCTGGTATATTTGGTTAGCTATATGCAGGTGTCAAATCAGACTTGCTTGTCTCCATTTCAGCAGGGGGTGTGAGGGTGGCATTACCATATTATCAAGTTAGCTCCTTAGCTACTCTGGAATTCTCCTATACTCACTTCCTGTACCATCTCCTCCTTCTGCTACTGTCCAGGCTCACACATACAGAAGTTCCATTGAGAATCTCTCATCAACTTGCTTTCTCTTCTCCAACCCCATTGCTTAGGCTAAGGCTTCCATTTCACAACTACACCTTTGCCACAACCCAGCATTGGTCATCTGACACCAGGTCCTAACCATTTATATATTAGTTATTTTCATTATTATCAATATATTATTGTTATATTTTCAATCTATTATCATTATATATTGATAGACATGTTCCTTCTAAAATTCCAATCTGATCACATTAGCTCTCTCATAAAGTGCTTCAGGGGCTCTCTAAGAGCCATTAAGTATCTCCAAGGACAGAGTGTAAGCTCTCTGGAGAGGCAATGACATCCCCGAAAGCTGGTTCCATCAGACTTTCCCACCTCATTGCAGGCCATTTCTCTGAGGAACTCTTTTGCTTAGGCCATGAAGTACTTTGTGTCTCTTAACCAAATATACCGGGAAAAAGCTAAGCCTAATATGATCATCATTTTGTTAAGTCATGCTCTAAACCTTAGGGTGGTGAGGGAAGTCCTTCTGTCTATGTGTTGCTTTTATTGGTTTATTAATGAGGAAGCTGTTTTGGCCTGTGATAGGGCAGAATAGAGCTAGGCTGGAAAAAGTAAAATAAATGCTGGGGAAAAGAAGGTGAAGTCAGGGAGATGCCATGGAGTCACCAGAGGGGAATGATGTGAGCCGCCAGCTGAAACCTTGTTGGTAAGCCACAAGCCTTGTGGTAAAATGTAAAATAATAGAAATGGGTTAACCAAAAATGTAAGAGCTAGCTAGCAATATGCTAAAGTGTTTGGACAAGCAGTGATTTAAATAATAAAGTTTCTGTGTGATTATTTTTGGGAGTCTGTGCGGCCAGGAAATGAACAAGCGACCTCCAACAACACTAGGGTATTATAGCTGTATTTACCAGACAGTCAAACAATGGTGTACTTAACTGAATAATTTGTATATAGTGCTTGACTAGAAAAACAAGTCAAGTTTGGGGCATTGTGGCTGGGGAATTGAGAATTTTGAATATGGTTCCATATGACAATCAATTAAATCTAAGCTTTGAGGGGCAAGGGAGATGGCTTGGTAGATAAATGTTTGCCACTAAGAGTGAGGAACAGAGTTTCAATCACCAGTACCCATGAAAATGTTGTGTGGGTGAGGCAATCTCAGTGGTTTGGGGGTAGACACTGAAATCCTCCGAGAAAGCTAGCTAGAGGATGAGACACCATGCCTCAAAATATAAGGTGGAGAGTGACCAATAAAGACACCTGTCATTGATTTCCAGCCTCCACACACAGGCACACACCTATGCACAGACATACCCACATATATCTAGCCACATGCATGTGAATGCTTATGCATGTATAGCACACACATGTATATGCAAAAAGTAAGTAAAAATAAATCAAGGCAATGTCAAGGTTTGACCCTGTGTATGTGAGGAGTAATTTAATCTTTTGTACTTTATATATTTTTCTAAGTTAAGATATAATTATCACTTCATTAACCCATTGCTCTCTTTCAAAATTATGTCCTCTTTAGTTATCTCTTTTTCATTCTCTTTCTCTTACTCTTTCTCTTGCTTTTACTTTATCTCATACACACATACAAATACAATCCATTGAGTTTGTTTAGTGTCACTTATATGTATATGATTTTAGGGCTTACCTCCCAGAACTGGATAAGCAATTGGAAGGGATGTTTTATCTCTGGGGAAGATAACTTCTTCCACTCACAGTATTCCTTAATTTCCTGTAGTTACTTGTCTATTAAGTTATTCCGCTTGGGTGGATGAGACTCCCTCCGAGAGCCACTGAATAGCTAACGAAACCTCCAATACCAGGCATAAAGAAACCCCCTTTAAGTTGGTCAGGGAGTCCAAGAGACTCCCAAATTATATGGGCTATTGTTGCTGTGGTTGCCTCCACAAGTTTGAAGGTTAAATCCCTATTGATAAAGACTTCATATACTTTAGACACAAAACCCACAGGACTCAAGATGGAATGAACCTGAAAGACTCCTCCAGAAGGTTTCTATGCAAGGTAGCTGAAGGTTTCTCTCTTGCCTGCTAGTTCCCAAATATCTACTTTGAGACTTAATATTAGCTGCAAACTGACTGATGGCTCAGGCTTGTTACTAACTAAGTTTTACTTATTAAATTAACCCATTTCTATTAGTCTATGTATTGACACATGACCATGGTGTTACCTCACATCTTGCTTCTCTGCCAGCTGTTGATATCTCTCTGATTCTGCCTTCTTTTCCCCTCTTCCTCTGCTTTGATTTTCTGCCTAGCTCTATTCTGTCTGACTATTAGCTAAATCAGTTTTTTTGTTAATCAATGATAATAAAACATATTTATAGTTTACAGAAGGACATCCCACATCATCTCCCCCTTTCTGTCTAATTAAAAATCAAGGGTTTAACTTTAACATAGGAAAATTACATATAACAAAACAGTTATCAAGCAAATATTACAGTTACAATATTTAGTCTATTTGTATTTGACAAAATTAAAGAAAATATTCTATCATCTATCCTATCTTTGTGAGTCCAAAATTTCATATATAACTTATCTTTCATATAACTAAGGAAAACTATAATTATAACTATCTAGCCTTCACTGTCATTAAAGATTCTAGAAGGATATAATATTACCTAAGTAAACAAGAAGTACATTGAAAGCAACTTCTAAAACTCTAGAAATGACAGAGACATCTGGATGCCTGGACAGTCACCCAAAGTTCTTCTGTAACATTGTGGCACCCATCTTCAGCCTATAGGCCCATAGTATCTGGCAGACTTTTCAGTTTGAAAGATTGCCCCACCTATATTGGTACTTTGTCAGTTACTTTCTTCTGTGTCCTGCAGAGTGTCTGGCAGTTTCTTCTGTGAAGCAGGAACCCTGAAGGACCACCCTACCTTGTTTTGACAAAGTTTAATGATCATTTTCCTGTGGGTCCTGTATGTCCAGTTTATAAAGTATACAGTCAAGCAGTTTAGGCATGAGCAGTTTCTTACCCAAATGGCTAGCCTTGCCACATTGAAAGCAAACTCAATAAGGAGCTTCTTTGATGTCCAGCATCCTCTTGAAGGAATGGGTGCTGCCAGGAGCATACATGTCTCGCTGTCAAGAAAAGTCTAAATTTTTAAAATATTTCAAATGCCATATTCTGTAGATCTTTGAAGTGTTTGAAATATATCTCTGCATATCTAGAAAACTTAACTAACATGATTAGAATTTGACTATTATAGATGACTTTTAATTTGTATTTTAACTATACATTACATTTTTAAATGAGTTGCATAAACATAATACCTTAAACAAGAGTAAAATATACATATAGTATAACAATATTGACCTTAAATTTGTATCAGCAAACCAAAATCCATACCAATGTAAAGTATTTTGAGATTAAAAGTTGTTTTTTTGGATCAAAATAGATTTAATAATCTATCTTTTTTCATTTCTATATCATATCCCTTTTTTCTCTTTAGAAAAAGATTGACTATGACCATTAACCATTTATAACCAACCCCCTTTAAATGAAAACAAATGTTTGTAAATAATATTTGTGAATTGGGGCATAGTTTTCTATACTACATCTTGCTGATTAAGGGTGCTGGTAATCTTATTGGGATTCTAAGAAAACTTAGAATTACGATTAAATCTTGGCTGCAGTCTATGAGGCTGTATCAACTCAGCCAGTTGCCTTGAATCTTTTTTAGATGTTGGATCACCCGGACCGTTTCTCCCATTATAGACCTCTGAGGGTGTTTCTCAATCAAACCATATTAGCATGGAAGGAATATACAGATTTTCATCTTCTTTGGAAACAGAAACAAAACCTCTTTTCTAAAACAACATATCTTTAAGTCCAAATTTTGAAGTCAAGACACCTTTCTGTTGAATTAGTTTAGCTTACTTCATAATCAAATGTCTTCCTGTAGTTATCTCATTCATAGTCAAAAAATTCAAAGAAAACACAACAGTATATATAATCCAGACTCTGCATATTTTCCATTTTATGTGGCTTATTATGATTTTTACTCTATTTCCTTTTTATGAACCTCAGTTTATTATCTTTACGTTATTCTTTTTATCTATGACTCTATCCTTTATCCCCTTTCGCCTAAGCCTATGCATATTTATTAAACACATTGTGACCCATTTAGAGGCCTTTTGGTCTGAATCTGTCCTTATTGTGTATCTGTAATCCTTTTGTGACAAGGAGAGTTTTAAAAATGCTAAGCTGACATGGCTAGGACTAACACTGTGGCTTTGGCTGTTGGCTCTGCCCCCTTTGGCTTTCCAACATGGTGGAGGTACCCAGGAGAGTCACCCTTACCTTCCCAACTCTAAGAAGTGGTACTAAGTAGCTGGCAGCTGTGCTCTGCTCTGCAGTCTGCAGCTGTGCTTTCAAGGCTGCAGGCAGTGGTTGGGAGCCTCTTTACCACTTCCTGTGTAATAGACTTCAAGAACCCACCATGTGGCTCAACACAGGGCATTTGACAGCTGGCCCCATCTCTAAGCCAATTGTTCAGAGATGTGTGTATGTAACATGGCCCGCATAAGAGACTAGGAAGCCCACTGTAGCTCTGTTTCTTTGCATTTAGAACCTGTTTGAAACTTTTTTAGTTCCTATGTGGATCCATGCCCTACACTGGGTGCCATTTTCAACAGAAGGTTCCTCTCCCACCCAACATTTCCTGAAGATCCACTCTGAGGCTTAATATTAACTGAAAACTGTTTGGTCAATGACTTAGGCTTTTTACTAACTAGCTTCTACATCTTAAATTAACCCATTTCTATTAATCTATGTATTGCTACATGACTGTGATATTACCTTACATACAAGATTCCAGAAGAAACTAATAGCCCTACCCAGCTGCAAAATCTGCAGATTACAAGGGTGACCAGCATGGCACCATAACCCTTAAGGTACAGAATGAATTGTAGTGACACTCATATTTTGGTGATAATATGGTATGGAAGGTCCTTCTATTTGTGTGTTGCTTTTTGTTGGTTAATGAATAAAGAAACTGCCTTGGCCTGTTGATAGGGCAGAACTTAGGCAGTCAAGAAAGACAGAACTGAATGCTGGGAGGAAGAAGGCAGAGTCAGAGCCACCATGGAGCTACCACTAGAGTGAGACATGCTGTATCTTTGCTGGTAAGCCACTGCCATGTGGTGATATACAGATTAATAGAAATGGGTTAAACTAAGATATAAGAGTTAGCCAACAAGAAGGTAGAGCTAATGTGCCATGCAGCGTTTTAATTAATATAGTTTCTGTGTTGTTATTTTGGGGCTAAGTGGCCAGGAACAAATAGATTTTGAGGTTATATATTTAATCTATTAAAAGGCCATAATAGCAACCAGTTTATATTTTTGTAACAGAATAAAGAAAGCTCAGAATGTAATTTCTGGTTTATCATCAGCTCTTAGTCCATGCACAAAGGGGTTCAGTCTTGGTAACGCAAGATAGGGTTTATGATATGCTCATCTTCTTTTTCATTTTTTGCTTTTAATTATTTTAAAGATTTGTTTTATTTTACTTATGTGCTTGTGTGCATGTGTCTGTAAGAATACTCACAGAATACAGAAGTTAGTGTTGATCCCTTGGAGCTGGAGTTACAGGAATCTGTAAGCAACCCAATGTGGGTACTGGGATCCAAACTCTGATCCTCTATAGAAGAATGAACACTTAACCATTTAACAATTGATCAAGCTCTCTAACCCGAGACTCATCTTCTTAGCCCTACAACACTATACTCGAAACAGGGATGGATGAAATTATTATGGCATGAATAAAATAAGCATCCAATTAGAAATATAATAACCAAGGCATCTTCTTTCATTTATTCATTTGTATTTGTAGGCTGTAATTTTCCAAGTAGCTTTCTGAAGATGGAAGGATTTGGATGCTTTCCTGGTCAACCATTATGCAATGACTCTGCCATGTCCTTTCATATGTGAGCCAGATATGGAAATACCCATGAAAAATCATTAAAAAAAATAAAGACAGTAAACATCCCTGTGTGGGCTTCACCCATGATCTGGTTTCAAACTCCAAACTCCACCTGCTATAGCCAAAGGTATCAGCAGCAATTATTCCTGCCAGAAAAACAAACAAACAAACAAACAAACAAACAAACAAACAAACAAACTCTTCTAGCTTTCCTAGGTGGTCCTTATATGCCTTTGCTAAAAAAAAAAAAAGATTCAAAGGCAGTCCATTATGCAGATGCTGTTGCCCTGAAACATAAACAGTTGGTCGCTGTGGGACTGTTTATTATGGTGACTGTGCAGGCTGGAGAGAACCAAGACATAAAATCACTATTTCATGCAGAAAGACATTGCCAAAGGAACAGAATTACTATATTAATTCTGTCCTTCAGCCCCTCGCTTGTCTCTGCATAATGACTCAGTCACAGAATGCATTGTTGGTAAGTGACATCTGGAGACATTTCCACTATGATTTGGTTTTGGGAAAAAGTGGAATAATACAAGGCCTTTTATTCCATCCCCTTTCCCTTTGACTTGTTTCTCCTTTCTTCCCCTGCTGGGCCTCTAGAAATTCCACCCAGCCCTCTGCTGGTCTCTATTTCTTTCAGCCTACTCTCATTTCTTCAACTGTTCACTTTAATGTCACTCTTATTTCCCCTTATCTTCCTTCAAAACATAAGTCTCCCTCCTCGCTTCTCTTTTGTCATCCCATCTGCTATTTAATTGTCTTCTATAACAGGGTACAAAGCCATCCTGTGGAAATGCCACACCAGTCTTAAAATCAAAGAGAGAAAGAGAGAGAGAGAGAATCCTTCTTGCCTGTCTTTTAGCATCATCATATAGAGCTATCCTATAGTCACTTTCTACAATCAACACAAGGAATCAGCATATACAGCTACCATTGAATGGTATAGTATCCCAGAGTATGAGTGAAGAGGATGGAGGTGCTAAGGAGGCAGATAGTGTGTCTTTATCCCTATGATTTTAATCATACTCAGTTGCCAAATCATACTTAATGGCAAGCATCATGGACATTTTTACTTCCATGAGAAATTAAACTGCTTTCATGAAATAGGTACTTGAATGTGGATGATAGGGAGTGTGAGGCAGGGGTGAACAAAAAGCCAAAGCCACAGTATCCCAGAGCGAGCTGTTATTTGCTGTCCCATAGCCTCACCGACCCACTTCAAAAGATTTATAGGCTAATTGTACCAGCTGCATGGCTGTCATGTGGAAAAGGAATGTTTTTCATGGTCTGGGATGACCGCAAGTGTCTACTGCTGTTCTACAATTTCTTTCAAATTAACAGCAAGTCTTACAATATGTGTTCAACACCTGGTGTGCTATCAACCACCTAGGGAGCTCAGCATTTACCACATTATTTAATCCACATGGCATCCATGAGTTTGGAAAAAAAACATGTCCTGCTTAATGATTAGCAGGCAAGTCAGAGAGGGAAAGAATTCCCTCAACATTAGAAAGCTATAGCGTATAAATAGTACCTATAGCTATTGCAGAGAAGGGCCCAAAGTGTTCAGGGTCTATGAAAATGGCTACAGACTTTGCTGAGTATTTCATATTTTATTAATTTTATTAGTTCTGTGAGAATTTGATATGCTCTATTTTGATCATATCTATACTCACCTCCCATTTTTCCAAGAGTTCCCCTACTGTACCCACCCAACTTTGTGTCCTCTTTAAAAGCAACATGAAGTAGAGTTGGTGCTGCTCATATAGTCATAGGTATGGCCTTCACCACAGCATGATCGATGTCCCCACTCCTGAAGAAAGCTGACTCTCCCTTTCCTAGCAGCTACTTGTCAAGAGTTCCTCACTCAAGGGGAAGACTTTATGCTTATCTCCACTCTTCATACTATGCTTTGGCCTGGCTTGAGTTTGTGCAGGTTGTATGCATGCTTTTAACATCTGTGAGGTCACATGAATATCTGCCTTGCTGTGTCCTTGTAGTCATCCACCACCTCTGACTCTTATGACCTTTCTCTCTCCTCTTCCTCAGGACCAAACGGTAGGATGTAGATACCCTATGCAGGGGTTAGCCTCTGCAGTCTTTTGTTCTCTTCATCTTGACTACTTGTGGTCTCTGCTAATCAGCATCAACTGCGAAAAGAAGCTTTTCTGCTCTTGTTTGAGAGATGTACTGGTTATGGGTATGACTGTAAGTCATTAGTAGTCAGCTTAATACCATGCCAATTTGGCAGAGTAATAGTGGATGGCTCGTCCCCCCTTTGGGCCTATGACCTGTCTAGTCATAGGGTCTTGGACCCAATAGCAATGCCAGGTGTGAGTTTCAACTTGTGACAAGGGATTTAAACTGAATCAGAAACTAATTGGTTACTCTCAAGATACCTTCGTCACTATTATACCAAGGAACATATGTTGCCAGGAACATTGTAAATTGTAGCTTTCAGGGTCCATACAACACCTTAAAACACTAGGAAAGCCAGCTAGGAAGGATGAAGCTTCTCTGTGTTCTATGACTCAGGTATCCAATGTATTCAATAGAGTCTGCCCATCAGTTTCTGGAGGGTAGCCAACAGCATTGGCAATAGCTGTAATAATTGGGAATCTATGGGACCTCACTTGCCAGAGGCTCTAAAAGGTGCTCCCATCCCTGGAACTGGACTTTTTATTTATTCACTTACAATTTCTAGTAGGGGCATTGTTACACCTTTTTGGGTAACTCTGTACATATACGTATAAATTTTAGGAAGCTTCTGTAGTAACTATTTTCCGTATGAATTTTTGTAAAAGTGAACTTAAAAATATACACTATGTTGTTTTGAAGAATGCTATTTTTAATATAAACTCCCTTGATGTATAAAGTTTCATATAAAAATTATAAAAATTTATTTCTTAGTAAAATGACTCGAATTTATTTGGAACTAGTAGAAAATGCTAATAATCTGTGAGTAGAACATAAATAGAATATTATATAATACCTTATCTGATAATATGCTAATGCAAATAGAAAAATCGATTACAATACTATAACAGTATATAAAATTGCCATAATAATAGAATATAATAATATACTAATGAAAATGTGCTATTAGGTTATAATATTATAATAATGAGAAGTGTATACTCATTAAACAATGTGAAAATTGGTCTGAGAATGTACAGTTTGACCAAAGAAAAGAATATTTTAACTTTAACACAATGAAAGGAATATATTCATATGTTGGATTTACCTCCAGATTTGCGTCAGGACACACATCCTGTGTGTCCTCTCAGCCCCTGTATTCTCCTCATCATGTCTCATCACATCCAACCTTCAGGTCCAGAATACATCTGTAACTTATATATAGGGTTCTTGGGGGAAAATTGGGCTGGATGCTAAGGACTTGCTGCTAATAAGTTTAGACTAATCAGTGAAAAATTCCAGAGCAGTCCTTTCTCAAAAAAAAAAAAAGGAAGTTGGATGTTACCCAAGGAAGAGACCCAAGGCTGTCCTCTGGCCTTTAGACATAAGTACTTTAAATATTACAATATTACTTATTTCTACAGGAAAATGTTTATACTATGGTATATAGAAAGGTGGATTAACAAGTAGAAGCAATACAACTTTTTAAAAATGAATGTATATATGTTTTTCTTTGGGTTGATCTTATTATTTGGCTTCTATAGGCTTGTCAACTATAGGCTTAATGTCCTTTGTTTATGGCTAGAGTCCACTAA
>LOEQ01001228.1:459100-472529 GCA_001685075.1 Bramus lutescens
GAAGCCATTGATAAAGGCACTGGGACTTGTTTCTACTGCATGTACTGGCTTTTTGGGGCCTTAGTCTTTGTGTATTTGGATGCAAAGATTCCTAGGACTGGATGGGGGGGGGACTTGGAGTTCCCACAAGGCAGGGTTTTCTGCCCTCTCTTAAGGAGGGAGGGGAGGGAGGAGGGTGAGTGGGGGAGCTGGAGGGGAATGGGAGGAGGGGAGGAAGTGTAAATTTTTCGAATGGAAAAATAAAAAAATAAAAATTAAAGTATCCAGACAAAAGGGGAGCTCTTGTGAGATACACGACATGCTGCACTCATCTCTTTAAGGAAGACACTGGAGACTTTCCATAACCTGTGAGAAGTTCTGGAGAGAGGAAGACCTCGAGGCCAAGGGCTTTCATGCCCCAACTTTTTAGTTTTCATTTAGTAGGTTACTGAGGATGATGTTTTCAACACAAAAGCATCCCCGTCCTCATGAGTCTTACAGATTCAATCAATCTGTAGCATAAAGCCAGGTATTAGGATAATGATAAATCTACAAAAAGGATAGTAGAATAGAAATATTCTATTTTAGATATGAAGGTGACATTGGTGTCAATAGCATAATGAAGTGCAGGAAATCCACCCAAATACTCAAGAAAGGTGATTTCCAACTCATTAGAAGAGCAAAGCCTCTTGGAAAACCATACTTCTCATCCTCAGACTGCCTTTGGCTGAACTGGTATTATCAGTTTTCACAGTTGCAAGCGGCAAAGATGGGACTCAAGGCTCAATTCTATTTCTTTCCTGAGGCTGTTGAAAGAAGTTCATGAGAAAATTTCTGAAACCAGATTTTCCTGAAGTCGCCCTGACCGGATCTGACCTCTACTTCTCAGCTAGACTCCAAGCTGTTCCAGGTGATGCTGAGCAACATGAGAGCTCATTGCTGACAGCTCTAACCAAACATTGTCCCTAGCTATCACAGTCCCCACCCACTGAGTTTGCTGGTCATATGTTTAGCGGCAGATGCTGTGTGACCCAGTTACATGGTGCCCCACAGAGCTCCGTGACAGACATGGACCTACCTCTGTTTGTAAGTGGAGGTCAGGTTCCTCTTGCTGAGCCTAGTGCTCCTCTCTGAACCCCAGCTTGCTTTGGACTGACCATTGTCATCACAGTGAAGGATGTTATCCATCCCCCAGCACTCATCATACGCCAAGCTAAGAAACAAGTACTGTGGATGGACATTATCTCATTTAATCTTCTCCGTAAATGTGTAAGGCGGGACAATGGCAGGCTCTGTATATATTGAACGCAGTGAATGTTGTACTTCTACGAAGTTTAGGACTGAGAGGTAAACTCAGAATTCCCTCAGTGTCAGAGAATTTTGTGCATTTTCCAGGAAAGTCATCTTTTTGTTCTCTTTCTCCGTTATTCCAGAGACTATCACTGTTCTCCTTTCTCCTGGACACTTCCTGGTGTTTATTTCTGTGTCAGGACAAGAGTGTTTCTAATTCCATTCAGCGCTGGCCTCTGAAGTAGAATGGGTCCATGCCAACCACTGCCCACATAGACATTGCCTTGTTTCTTCCTCACCTATGCCCTTGCAGTGCAATGGAATAGAGGTGAGTCCATAGACAACTGTAAGTGGCAAATGCATGTGAGCAACCATACAAATGATGAGTACCTCCCTAGGTGGAGCACCTCCCTAGGTGGAGCACCTCCCAGGTGGAGAACCTCCCTAGGTGGAGCACCTCCATCTTTTCTTCTGATCCCTGTATATTGCTTGTTCTTCAATGCACACTTAGAACCACATACGCTGTACTTCCCTTGCCTATTAGAGGTCTGAGTTCCTCCAAAGATCCATTTGTTTCCCACCTAAATCTATGCCATACAGAAAAATCACATGAAATATTATTTAAAAAAACACTCATATCAACCCTCACAATAGGAAGTTGAAAACTAGAGAACAATACTGAGTATCTCTAATTTTAATAAACATTGCAAGGAGTTTTGCAGAAGTATCTCTGTGGTCAGACATGCTCTCTGCCTAGGTGAATTATGATGACATCACCATTCAGCTAGCTAGGTCCTCAGAACCTGAATTCTAGACTCACTATCTAGCAGATGCCTTTCCCAGTCTCCCAAGCAACCTCAACCTTCACCCCAGACTCATTGGACCTTAGTGCAATATTTCTAGGATGCTGAATGAATCTGTAGGTGATTGTATTAAGGTCCTTGGAACTTTTGTCATTATGACAAAAAGGTGAATGAATCATAGGCTGCCCCTCTTTCCCTCTGCTGGCTGTTTCTAAATCCTTTAGTTCTTAATTTAAATAATCTGCATTTCACAGAGACTGAATTGGCTTGCTAAGAGTGTTCTGCACATGAAGATAAATTCTCCTGTAAGTCACACCTTGGAGTTTTACTGCCCATGTAGAGTTAGCACCCATATTTGGAAATTGTGCTTCTAAAGAGATGGCTGAGTTAGAGTAGGGCCTGTAGAGACAATGTTTGAATACAGTGTGACTGGTATCCAGAAGAGGAAGAGACAGCGGAGCCAAGTGAAGTTGTCCACCTATAAAATGTGGAAGGTCTCAGAGGCCTTTAACTTGCACTTCCAGCTTCTAGACCAGTGAGATTTCTCTTGCTTCAGGTACTCAGCCCATGGCATTTTTATAGCATCCCTAGCTGCCTGTATAGGTGTCTATAACAAAGAAACATACACAAAAGAAATATTCTTGTCTTACAGTTCAGAAACTATGAATCCAGGGTCAGCAAGGTTAGTTTTTCCTATAATTTCTTCTTAACTTTTGTATTTCCTCTTTCTCCCTGGATGTTTACATGGTCTTTCCTCTCTATGCCTTGTCCTAATTGCCTCTACTTAATAGGGCATTAATTATACAAATCACAACCATCCATGGGGCCTTATTTTAACCAAATCAGCTATCTGGAAGTGTTATCCTTAAAGACAGTCTCATTATGTAGTATTGAAGAGAAAAGATTGCAACACTACAATTTGCCAATTGAGGTAATACAATCCAGTCATAATATTAACATTTAGAAAGTTGTGAAATACAGATATTAGCTTCTTCTGGAGACTGTCCTGTTGTCACTACCAAATGCCTTGGGAGGTGACCACTGTTGTCTCTCATTTAATGGTGAACAAAAAAGGCCTAGCAACTTGGGATCCAGTCATCCTTCATATAGGAAAGTGTTGTGGAATAATCTTTTTGTACACAGTGAGGATGTGTCTTTGCCAATGTTACAGTGTGTTTAAAGAAAATGTGTGAAGGCTTAAAATGAAATGAAAATTGGTATAGATGGTCATAAAAATAGTTTATAAATAATAAAATTAAGTATTTAAAAAGAGAATAAAATAATATAAAAAGGATAAGCCACAAAAAGAAGAAAATACACAGAGAGTCTGGACCCTGCATGGTGTCTTGTTGACTTTAAATTTTTTGATTACTGATGAGAGAATGACAGCTACTGAGAGACATAGGACTATAAAAGAAACTGCTCAATTAAACCAGCCTAGAGACTTTAGGAATGTCTTAACTTCAAAATGGAAGCAAAAATATGTGTATGGCTGTGGAATCTTTCAAGGTTGATAGAGATCAGGTTTGATCAGAGAGACCCCCTGAAAATCCTGGCTACAGACATAAAGAAATAAACCTAAAGAGTATACAAGACAGATGACATATTTTACCTGCTCAAACATTAAACAAAAAAAGTTATCTTTGGCTGGCTTATGTACAACACAGTTCATACTTGTGTTAATGCAGATATGTATGTTACCTTTGAAAGTCTGTGCATTTTCAGGACAAGGGGACAAGATATCAATGAAAATGGGTGGCCCAGGTAATCCAGCCTCTCAGATGCCTCTGATGCAGTTTCCTCAGAGTTCTGCATCCAGAACAGCCTCAAGGCTACTGGCTGAGACGGTCCAGCCTCACAGACTATTCTACACAGGTCTTCATATAAGCCTTGTGCTTTCCCAATGCACAAAGACTGGACAACAAATTTTATGGCTAGTTTTCCCAGTATGTGACCATTATCTCAATTTTCCCAGGTTCCTTAAAGATGTCATTGCTCACAGACAACAGGAAGCAGTCTAGAGAACACAACAGTGACAATCCCAAGAGGTGGGGGTGGGTGGTTTTTGGTTGTTCAGTGCATTTTGAATGTTTGTCATCATTTAGGAGGGTTAGTTACAAATTGTTACTGGTCATGATCAAGGAGAAAACTAAACAAAGGAGATTGGATTCAGGGATATTTTTCTGAAGGGAAAAATGGTGATTTGGCATAGAAATGAAGGGATAAAAGGGTGGATTGTTGAGTCTACTTTTAAACAACCACTAGTTTCAAATATTTTACATTGGTACAGATTTTTGTATATTGTTACAAATGTAAGGGTTTTTTATATTGTATATATGTTTCTTCTCTTGTTTAAGTTATTGTACCTAGGCATCTCATTTAATAATATAATGTAAATTTCTAGACCTTAAAAGTTATTATTACAAACTATGAAGGATAAGAAAGAAATGAGGTTAGTAATTAGTCACCTATAACAATTAAACTTGTAGTCATGTCAGGTATGCTTTCAAGTTCAAACAGAGATTTGTTTTGGATAAACAGGTGGTCTTCAAACACCTCAAAGACCTACATAATATGGCATTTAAAATTTTTTTAATAACATAAGACAATAAAACATGTCTGTTCTTGGTAGCACCAATCTACTTCAGAGAAGATAATGGACATTAAAGAATCTCCATATGGAGTTGGCTTTCTTTGTGGCAAAAGTTAGCCACTGGGCAAGAAACTGCCCTTGCCTTGACTATTGATACTGTGCTGTCCAAATTGAACAAGGAAGACACAAAAAAAGTAACTACTGAACTTGGTCAAGCAAGGTAGGACAGTCCTTCAAAATTCTTGCTTTAGAAAAAAGTCTGTCAGATATTCTATATCTGTAGGTGAATATGGATACCCCAGCATTATAGAGGAATATTGGGTGACTATCGAAGTAGCCAAATGTTTCTGTGATTTCTATAGTTTTGAAAATTGTTCACTCTGCATTTCCTATTTACTTATAATTTTATATCCTTCTCGAGTCTCTGATGTTGAAGAATAGATACCTATAGTTACAGTTTTCCTTATTATCAAATTCAGAAGAAAAAGAATTCACAAAAGAGATATAAAGTGTATAATGTTGAGAGAAATAGAAGATTAAATTGTTTTTCTAAGAAAATGTTTTGAGGTCTAAAGCAATTCATTTTGGGTTGGGAATGCAAGTTAGAATAGAAAGTGAATAAGGTACAAAATTTTGGATTCACCAAGACAGGATAGATAATTGAGTATTTTCTCTGAATTTTCCAAATACAAATGGACTGGACATTGTGAATATAATTACTACCAGATAGTTATATATAGTTTTACTGTGTCAGAGTTAAAACCTTTCTTTTTCATTGAGACATAAAAGGGAAATATTGTGAAATAATCTTTTTGTAAACTGTGAAGATGTGTTTTTGCCATGGTGTCTTCTCATTGATTTAACAAAGAACTGAATGGCCAATAACTAGACAGGAAGAGGTTAGGTAGGACTTGTGGGCAGAGAGAGAGGAGAGGAGAGGAGATGAAGCAAGACACAAAAGAGACACTGCCGCGCCAGCGCTGGCTGGAAACCAATAATCTCGGCAAAGGGTGTCCAGGTTGAATGAATGCACAGAGCGCGAGGTTGAGGTGGAACAGCTTCTTCTTTATTGTTCTGCTGGGGCTGGCTTTTATACCATGGCACCAAATGAGGAGGGGGCTGTGAAGGGACTGTAACCTGACCCTGGCAGGGATTAAAGAATGGTCACTGTGCGCTCAAAATTCCTTCCCCCACTCCAGGAGCAGAGTGTATTCAAACATGTTTTCTTTGCAGATAAGTACCTCAGATGGGGGCAAGGATATCATAATTCAGGGCTGCTGTTCCCACAAGACACTAGAGGACACAGAGAAGAAACAGGAGGCAAAAGATGAAAGAGAAGTCAAAAGCTAGGAGGCAAAATGTGGATTAATATAAATGGATTAATTTAAGTTATAAGAGCTAGTGGAGCAAGCCTAAGCTATGGGCCGAGCTTTCATAATTAATAATAAGCCTCCATGTCATTTTTTGTGAGCTGATGGCTCAAAGAAAAATCTGTCTACAGGAAAGGGCTAATATGTAGGGTTTGAATTTCTTTACAACTTAGTTCTTGGGACTACCAACCAACTTCTTTTCTAGCCATTTACAGCTTTCAACCTGAACTGTCTTTTGAGAGAACTGGCCTAAATTGTGAACCTTAATGGGCCTTAGCTCTCAGATCTGTTGTGTCATGAGATAACCTGAGCAGAGAACATAGCAAAGTGCTCAGATCCAGCAAATGCACTCAACAGAGGGACTGTTTTCATCCTGGTGATTATGTTTAAGCCTTGGAAACCTTAAGTGCATAAAAAAGGCCATCAAATTGGTGATTCTATCATCTGGTTCTAGGGAGCTTAAGCCAATGCCAGGACACTGGACTGAGGATGTTTTCATACACATTAGCAGCCCTGAGAAGGAAGCAAGCATTGCTATTACCCTCTGAGGTGCAAGATGCTCTTAACAGCTGCTAAAGCTGTGGGAGGCCTGGATGAAATGGAAAATGCCTGGAGTGTATGAGCACAGCCAGATGGGCTCCTCTGATGCTCAGCCCTCTACCCTCTCACCTCAAGCCACAGAACTCCCAGGTTTCCTGTCATACTGCTCCGTGTATTCACACTCCTGCGGATAGGAAATCAACCAGAACTACTCCCATCCCCAAACACACATCCTGCCCAGCCCCACTTCAAATCCTCCTTTGGATTTCTCTGGTCAAAGACTCTCAGTCTCAAAAGATCAAACCTGTAGCTTTACCCACAGGCCTACACCAGGTTCTGTGGGAAAATAAAATACTGAAGAAAGAGGGAAACATCTAAGTAATATTCAAGTGATGATAGTCTGTCACATGACTAGTTTCAGCTGTTCTTCAACCTTAAGTACTTAAAAGAAAGTGGCCTGGCAGGCCCCTAGTTTTTCAGTAAGGAAACTAAGGAATACAGACATTCCACGACAGACTACAGAGATCAGTACAGAGGCTCCTCAGGAAACCAAAGGAGCATATGATCCAGCCACAGCATTGCTGGGTGTGTACCCACTGGGTTCTAAACCAGCCCTGCTGAGATTCCTCTTCACCCAGGTGTACTGCAGCAGTATTCACAAGAGCCAAGAGTCTGAGCCAGCCTGAGTACCCTCCGGCAGAGGAATAAAGAAAATGTGGCATATATTCACAATGGAGTTTTGTCAGCCATTAGGAGGGAAATATCACATCAGTTTCAGGAAAATCGGCAGATCTGAAGATCATCTTGTCCTGTGAAATAAGACAGCAAGAAAAATGCTACACAGCTTCTCTCATAAGTAGAACCAAGATTTAAGAAGAAAACATAAAATTTGATGACAATAGGAGAGAAGAGGAAACAGGGGAGCNGAGGGACAATGAGAGCAGGAAGTACCAGGGATGAGTGACATTAAAATATATTATGACTTTCTTAAAAATGTCAGCTAATAAATTCAGTCACATACTAGGGTATCCTTGTCACTAAGGGACAGAACAGGGTCAGACTGACTGACTTCTGAATACCTACTGTAACCAGTCTACCCTGGCCTTGCCGGCCTCGCACGTACTGGCTCACCAACGTCTTGGCCCAGGAAAGCCACCTTAAGCTTCTAGTTAACTTCACTGGTGAAGAACCCGAGTCTTAGTGCAGGCTAGCAGTATAAATCACAGCAGTTAGTTTCCAGGGCTTTGCTGGGATTAGCAACTCATTTTTCTAAAGCTAAAAGACAAATCGTGGATCAATTATTGATTCAACAAAAATAAGATTGAGCACGTAACCTTACACACACTGAGAATTCAGTGTTTTTCTTGACTTTCTATCAAGAGGATGTGAATGTGTAGCAATAAACAAGACAAATAATATCTACATAATATGTTAACTTTGGTAAAAGTTTACCAGCCTTCAGAGGGTCTGGAGAAATGGCTCTCGTTTCAAATGCCTGAGGGTAAACTTAGAACAAGCACAGAAAAGAGGACAATCATGAGGCTCTAGGTATCCCTGAGGGATACTTCAGACTGAAGGCAGAGTGTGGGGCCGCCCAGAGTGCCTAGGAGGAGCTAAGGGCTCAGGATCTGGCCTGTCAGGGATGAAAAGGGGCACATGCCGACAGGTGGGAAAGCATGTCAGGGAACTGACCCAAGAACTTTGGCTCCTGATTATGAGAAACAGTGGAGGCCCATGAATAGCTTCATGCCCCGTTTGGGCAATGGCACCCTGTTCACCTGCATTATCCCTTCAGTAGGGTTCAGTGTTGCTTAGCCTAATCCTCAAGAAAAGTTGGAATTCTCTGTTTTTATGTCTCTGATTACAAAATGAACAATGAATTCCAATTCCTTTTGTATTGGATGCTTTCTCCCACTGCTTCCAACTATAGAATTCTATAGAATTCTGAGAAATGGACTTAGGTGGGGCCTTTGCAGTACACCATGCTGTCATGTAAACCCACTAACAGAGGCACCGTCACATAGCTGTGCGACACACAAAGACTCAAGCTATTGTCTTCATTTCATGTGTTCAGACACACATGACCTTTTAGTGTTAGAATGTCCTGTGTGGCTGGTTGCTAGCCAGCCGGTGGCAAGGATGGAATTTTCCTATACTTCTAACCCCTTAGCAGAAGGCTACACACATAATCGGTTAGGAATTGTTGATTGAATAAATTGACATTAGCAACTGTGTACAAATTGTATATGTATTACAGATAGAAGGGAAAATGGAACAAAATTAAATTTGGGTTGTGTTAGAGGCATTTGAGGAATTTATTTTCTTCTGTGCTCCAAATTCCCCATAGTGGTGTTATATTGATTATAACTTTTAATGGAAGAAAATGGAATAAAAAAATCTATTAATCATCTTGGCCTCTATTTTCATAGACGTTTGCCCTGGGATCCAGCCCCAGCTGAGGAAAGGTCACTGGAGCCACTCTCTGGCCTCCAGTACTTCCCCACTGAAACCACAGCCATGATGTCCATGCAGAGTATTGCTGCAACAACTTAGAACTCGCATGTCCTCACAGCACTAAATCCAACTTCTCCCCATCCAAAGGGGAGCGCCCAGGCCAGAGAATTCCCACTAGAATATCCAGGCCTTACTTTTGCCATTTAAGGAAAAGTTGAGCCTTTGCCCTGATGATCAGCTGCTGGGATTCAGAGCTTTGGTGGCAATACAAAGCAAAGAACTGTGGCCTTACAGCTGGCAGTGCTTTGAACCAAAATGCTGCCCATAGGCTCATAGATCTGAACACTTGGTCCCCAGCTGGTGCTGCTGTTTGGGGAGGCTTAGGATGTGTATCCTTGTTGGAGGAAGTATGGCCTTGGGGACTGGCTTTGAGAATTTGAAGACTCATACCATTTCCAAGAGAGAGAGAGAGAGAGAGAGAGAGAGAGAGAGAGAGAGAGAGAGTTTCTTCTTCATGTTTCTGTTTCACAATGTGAGCTCTCAGACTACTCCAGCTGCCATGGCCACCACTTCCTCACCTTGATGGATTCTTATCTCTCTATAATTGTAAGCTCAAATTAAAGAAAAAAAAGTCAAGGCCCTAAAGTGAGTTCAAATTTCAGGAAACCAGCTTTGTGGAGACCGCAGAAGAAAAACACCTGACCCCAACTCCAACAATATTTGGTGTTGCAAAAAGAGCCAACAGATTCTGCAATTTCAAAATGATCTTATCCTGGGAAAAATGCTCATTTCCCCACTGTGTTGCTAATGAAATCCCTTTCTCTACTCTTCTCTACTCTTAGCTACAAACCCCCCAGCTTCAAGCACATAATCTTCATTCTCCTTAACTCTGTCACTGCATGGCTAGGTCTGGCTCCTAGGTCACAGTGTAGACAGATCTTGAGATTATAACTCTCACCTTAAGTAAAACCACTCTGGCTGTTAAGGTTCTCTAAATTATCACCCTTTATTTCTTCCTCCAGACTTAATTCTTACAAACATACAACAGAAAAGGAACTAATGTACATATCATGGAAGGGGACCCAAATATCACACGAGAGAGGGAGTGTTTATTTCTCAGTCCAGAGTATGCACAGCCAAGACATGACACAACGCACAGCCAAGACATGACCAACAAGCTCATGAGCTATTCAGACGCCCTAGAGGTCAGATGCATGGTAAACCTCCCTGCTTCCTCCCTACGGACTCACCCATTGTCTAAATAGCAAAGGTGAGTATTCGCCCATGAGACACAATGGGCCTATGTGGCCACAGACACAGAATGGAGTATTGACTGGTCTACAAGGCAAAGAGTCTGTCCAGTTCCGACTCTGTCCACTTCTGACTCTGTTGTGAGTATTGAGGAGATAATTAGTCCAGCTTGTGATGACGAGGGCTGTCCTTAAGACCCACGTTAACACTGCCCTTGTTGCTTAGTAAAGGGAATGAGGAAGAAAACATTTTGCTCAATGAAAGTCAGCCATCACCTTTGATGATGCTAACTGCTTCCGTGCCTTTCCCTCTCCAGAGGAAGGCCATCTCCAGATAGTTCATGGATTGGAAGCAGGGCCCAAGTACCCTCAAGATCTTGCTGCAGATCTATTGACAGACTCAGGTTTGACTGACAGTTGGACAAGGGAAGCTGGAGATTAGTTTACCACTACCTCCTCCAGTTCTCTTTCCTCATAGGAGAACTGAGAAACAGAGATGTTGGCATTCAGGAACAGTGACCATACCAGCCAGCGAGTATTACTTAGTAGATAACACATTCTCATTAATCACATCGGCTGCCTCACTTCACTCTTCCAAGGACAAGACAGATTGGTAGAAGCTCCCAGCCCCATGCACATCTTTTCTTGAAGGGCTGGAAGTATGGACAAAAGTTTCCATTTCCATGAAATAAAAGAAAACAGAAGTACACATTCTGTAAATCAGATGCAGTACTCTATGCATTATAAGAGAGCTACCACTGGCTGAGCAATGCCTAGCGCTTAGATGTTTTGTCCCCTAGTCTCTCCTTTTTAGTAGGAGATGACAACGATGAGTAACTAAAGCTTACTGAGGCCAAATGACACCTGTTAATTAGTGTCTGAGTCAATGTATAAACTTAGAGGCTTATAGTCCACCTTGAATGTCTGCACCCAACCAGAGACATTCAACACTCAGACGCTTCCAGGGTCTGTCTGATGCGTGGGGAACTAAGGTTTCATCATGCTACTAATGGAAGTTGAGTGTAGGACAGGCTGCTGCCTGTCTATCAAAGTGCACAGCAAAATGCTGGTAGTAAGTGGTCCCAAAGGGGGGCACAGCTTGTATGTGATGGAAAAGCAGTGTCTCTACCTAAGAATATCTCAGTTATACCTGCCCAAGGCTTCATAACTCTGGCTTATCAATTATTCCCACTGGTGGCAAAGGAGGTAGGAAGAAGGCAAAGGTTGGTGAGTCTGTAGCAAAGAGTGGCCAGAAATGTTGTTTCAATCTTTGGCTGCTTGTGGTAACAATTTGTCATACATTTCTTGAAAAATCCAAAGCTTCCTAGGATTAGAGAGAGGGTTCAGTTGTTAAGAGCACTAGCTACTCTTCAAGAGGACCTGGGTTTGATTCCTAGCACCCACATAGCAGCTCACAACCATCTGTAACTCCAGTTCCAGGGTGCCTAGCAGCTTCTTCTGGCCACCAAGGGAACTGCAGACATGTGGCATACAGACATACCTGCAGGCAAAGCACTCCTCACACACATTATATAAAAATTAATTTTAAACTAATATAATCTAATGGTTAGAATGCAAATGGCATGAATGATGGGTTCTTGACATATATTTTACATGCTTCGTGTAATTCTAATGTGGAGTATTGGTAGGGATACTTTGACTTGGGATTGCTGAACTGACAATTAGAGTAAAAATCTTTCCCTAAAGCACATTTGTCCAAGACACCTGGGGCTTGGCTGGGCAATGACACTAGAAACAGAAACAATCTGCTGTTATTTATACGGCTTAATTCCAGCTCTTGGTGCTGACGTCTTGTCTTTAAAGAGCACTTGGAAGAAGGGTGGGCGGGATGAACTTGAAAGACGAGACGAGGTCACACAGAGGAGACAGGAATCGGCAATGGGCTCTCCCTTGTTTGGTAAACACGCCCAGCGCTTAATGGTGCCTAATGGTGCCTGTAATTGATGTCTAAAGTTATTTAAAAGTAAATTTACTAGAAAATAATTAGCAATTTTATAGTTCACTACTTTCTAATTTTGTGGATAACATTTTTTTTTCCAGTGGTTTTATCTGGCACCACAATACATGCTTTGAAGTCACTTGCCCAAAGTGGAGGTCGCACGTGGGATCACAGAAAGATATGTATATTTGAATGTTTGTCATCCAGGGTATCAACTGGGACATGGACCTTTCTTTCTTCTACCACTGTCTGTCACCTTGTTTCCATTCTCCCACTGGAATCTGTGATAAATTATCCTTAATCAACATCAAGGCAAAGTTGTTGGAAGGCAGGTTGGGCATGGCTTATCTTTGTTTGACCTTGGGAGCTTTTAACCTCCGGAATGGGAGTTTAGAAGAAAATTGTTTTCTCATTAATCCTGGTGCATCTTTCCTTAATGAGCTTGTAAAAATATTCATTACAACACATTAGCTTGCCTCTCTCTCTTACTCAGCTAGCTGAACTACAAGGGGAAAAAAATGAATGATAGAAATTCACTAAAGATTCTGTTGAAGTTTTACCAGAGAATCTGCTGCCATATCCCCTGGTCACTTGCTCAGGCTCAGAGAAAGGATTTGCTATTATTTCCAGACAGAGGATCCCTCTGTCTATTAAAAACCTGAGAAGCAGTGGCTGCCCCTGTGCACTAGGTGTGTGATTCATGGATCTGAAGCCCTAGTGCTGTTGGGAGCTTGACAGACAGAGATATGGAATCTGAAGCAGAACTTGGTCACATCTATGACCCCAGCACTTAGGAGCTGCAGCATTAGAGGCCAGGCTGAGTTACTTTACAAAGTAAGAACTTGTACCTGTTTCAGAGAAGGGAGGAAGTGAGGGGGATGGAAAGAAAGAAAGGATGCAGATTTTCTGGTCTTCAGCTACTCAGCTCAGAATCTCTATAGTGCAGATATTCGTGTTTTCAGACTCATACTAACACTAGAGTTTAGGTCTAAGGTCATATGGGTATGCTGGGAACAGTTAAAATGTTCTACAAGTGTAGCTGTGCTCGGATGGGGGAGAGAGAAGGGAGAAAGGAAAGACTGGAGAGAGCTTGGAGGAGTGGCAGGGTAGAGATGGAGGAAAGACAGATACAGGAACAGGGAAGAAGATGTCTACATTAAGGGAGCCATTTTAGGGTTGGCAAGAGACTT
>LOEQ01001228.1:475829-489512 GCA_001685075.1 Bramus lutescens
CTTGTAGGAATGAGTGACTCTGAGGAGTTAAGAATTGGAATTAAATGACCTCAAGGAACCCTGTAAAACAGTCACACTGAGGATGGGACTGGGTCAGTCAGGAATCATGGGAGAGTATTTCTGTCAGGTCTCATAGTAGCAGGCAGGAATTGAAGAAGGACGCTTAAAAGAAATCCCACACTAGCTCAGAATTGAGTAAAATAGAAAGTTATTCATTTAGGGGCAGACTCACAGAACACAATCCTCTGCTGGAACGGGGAACAGCAACCAAATCCAGCAGCCAGAAAAGAGGCCAGATGAGCACTTTACATAGGCATATATGGTATAAGAGACCATGTTCAAGTGGATGGGTAACTTAAAGGCTACTGGCTGTAGGAATTCCTACAGCACCTCCCCCTTTTGTTTAAATAACAAAGTTCTAAGCCGAATAAAAAATTATATACAATAAGAACAAATATCAGATATAAAAATTAGAATTACAACCAACATAAACAATATCAATCAAGAAACATTTAATAAATGTTTTAATAATTATCCTATCCTAATGAGTTTAAGTCTTGTATAATAANAAAGGCTACTGGCTGTAGGAATTCCTACAGCACCTCCCCCTTTTGTTTAAATAACAAAGTTCTAAGCCGAATAAAAAATTATATACAATAAGAACAAATATCAGATATAAAAATTAGAATTACAACCAACATAAACAATATCAATCAAGAAACATTTAATAAATGTTTTAATAATTATCCTATCCTAATGAGTTTAAGTCTTGTATAATAAATAACTTGGCCAAGTCATGAGAGAAAAGTAACAACAACTATCTATTTCCCCTTCCTTGGAAGATCCACTCTCTATCCTTCAGCCAGGGTCCCTTATTAATCTCTGTAGTCATTAACAGTAAAAGAAACATATCTAAAACTCAAAAGCTAGCATCTACATATAAGGGAAACCATGCAATATTTGTCTTTTGGGGTCTGGGTTGTCTCAATCAGGATGATTGTTTTGAGCTCCACCTGCAATTTTCATAACTTCAATTTTCTTAACAGCTAAATAATATTCCATTATGTAAATGCATCACATTTTCATTATCCATCCATCAGCTAATACACATTTAAGCATGAATGTGAACTGCTCAGGTTTAAACCAGACAAAATCCCAGCACTGAGAAGGGGACACAGACAAAATGTCCCACACCTGAACAAGAAGAAGCTATTTGCAACTGATACCTGCTGGGAAAAGGAAAATCAGTGTTCTTCAGTGGAGTTTCACTTTAGATCAACCACATTCCAGGGCAGACCCTATGCCTAGGAGCAGCTGGCCAACAGAAGAATGTTTTATTCTATTGTTTTGGTATTTTTGTCTTTTTGATTTTATTTTTCTTTTCTTTTTTAAAGCTTTTTTATTTTGATTTTTGTTTTTTGTTGTAGTTCATGGGTTGTTGGGTTTTTTTAGAGAGAGAGAGATTGAGAGAGAGAGAGATTTTGTGATCTGTTATCTGGGAGAATATTTTGAGGGGAAAAGAATGTGATCAAAATATATTACATGAAAAAGTTTTAATGCAATCTTTAAGAAATGGATGTGAGGTTTGGTCTTGGAAAGAAAGTATCTGCTCACTGAGATGGAGAAATCTTGGAAAAGGCTGGAATGGATTATATCGTATGTACCTTGATTCAAAAATACTAAGATTCAGGTGACTGACACACCTCCAAGTTGGAAAGTCAAAGATTAATATGAAATCCTAGAATGCAAGAGAGAGATCTAGGCTAAAAATGGTACACTGGTAGTCAACAACGTAGGGATGATATTTAAAACCATGACAATGTATGAGATCACCTGGAATGGATATACATAGGACTCAGCTCTGGAGATGAATAGTAAGCAGAGTCACTAGCTCTCCAGAGAAGTCCAGAGAGGTACCGCAGGAAGGGAGTAAGCGAAGAGCATGAAAGCCTTTGATGGGTTATGCCCCAAAAGGCATACCAAAGAAATACATTCTATTTCTATTCTTAATATTTATCTTTAACTCAAGGTAAGCCCTTGAGGGTTGTTTAATTCAACAAGGGCTGTTTGCAGTCTGTTTTTTTTTTAATTAGGATTCATTTACCTAAGGATATTCAATATGTTGACCCATAGCTGTATGAGACGATCACCTCCAGATCTGAAAAATGTCTGATCCTCAAAATTTGAGGAATCAGTGGGGATTTTGGAACTTCCAGGTCTGAGGTGGTACTAAAAGGACCCTGGATCCTAAGGTATATCACGTGATGTATCTTTTTCTGTGGGGAGATGGGCAGAATTCGGAGGGTGCAAGGAAATGACTGAAATGTAGCCAATGGAACAGCGTCTCCACATCTGGGGCCAATTCTGCACCTTTCATGTATGCTGATGCACATCCTTCTGAACCCACAATGATGATGAATACTGTGAAATCACAATGGTTTCTCAAGATACTAGGTCCAGTATTCTGTTATCTTTATTGGCTTCCAGTCCCCGAGGTGTCTATGATTTATGATGATTTCTTATGCCAGAAAAAAATTACACAAGGTGTCTAAAGCAACGAAATTCGCTTTTCGCATTTAACAATGAACTTGAAATGAATCATGGTAGTGCATGTCACCACAAGTGCCACACCAGACTGATCTACAGGCCAGCCTGGGCTACCAACTGAGACCCCAACAAGGAGCATTTCATGGAGAAAAAGAAATGGTCCAAAGCATCAAATGTTGAAAGGGTTTTTGTAGGTGAGGGCCAAATGAATGACCTTCAAGGAATGTGAATATGGCTGTCAGAAAAGTACACATAATAGCATGAAGGCCTGGTCTCAATCTTAAGAATCCACACTCCAAGCTGAGCACGATAACATGAACCAATATCCCAGTGTCGTGGAGGTGGAGACAGGAGGATCTCTAGGGTTTTGGTGGCTGGTCAGTCTAGTCAGATCAATGAACTCCAGCCTCAGTGGGAGACTGTTTCAAGTAAGGCAGAAAATAATTGAGGAAGGCGCTGCACATAAACCTCTAGCTTCCATTTGTCCCTACCTGCATACACTCAGACGTGAACATGTACAGTGGCAGACACATCCATGAATGTGCGAACATGTATGCGCATGATACAAATGGCCTCCATGCTGGTGAGAGTGGTCTTAGTGTAGACACTTTGGCTGCATAAAGTTTTCTGTGTGTTAGACCATCTGTGCCCCTGTGGCCCTATCACAGAGGCAGCAGAGCACGAAGTGGTCAGATTGTTGTCTCCGTTCAGTGGATAATGAGGCACAAGTCCAATGAGAGGGATAAAAGGCTGCTCTGGACTTTCTCTGGGAAGTCAGCCCCTCATCCAGGGGGATAACAGGGAGGATGATGCACATTAGAGAAGAACACTCGCAGAGAGAGGGTGTTTCTGAAACAAATACAAGGGGCCTGGGAGAAAGAGCTGCTCAGGGACCAATAAAAGCGATGAATAGCAGAACCAGGGGCCTTCCTGTGGTTAGAAAGCAGAAATTTATAGAGACCCCACTCCGTTTCTTCCCCAGGAGCACCAGGGTAGCAGAGCTGTGTGCTAGGATCTATCTTGTGAGTCTACGATTTAGACCCAGTCCTCAGACAGATTCCTGTGGCATAATCAATTCTCCTTTTATTTCTTCTGTTTTCTTTCCTCTCAACAGAATGCCCTTGGATAATGAAAGCCCTTATTTCCAAAGCCCTTTCCCCACACGATCCAAGAAGCAGGTCCTCTCCCCGACATCCTTTAGAGACTCTCCTGTGAGGATTAAAAACTACACAATATTTTCTTCCTTAGGTGACAGAAAAGAGGCGATCTCCTGCTCGATCGGAAAATGTTGCCTTTGATGAGCAAAAACTCACAGCAGAATGTGCAGCCATCATCTGGATGGTTCCCGGCTCTTTTCTCCCATGATGGAACGAAATCAAAGTGGTTGTTAAATACCACCTTTTCCGTGAGTTATCAGAAAAAGCACAGCACACAGCACTTGTTTCGTAGCATTTATTGAAGCTCTTGGGTGGTTTGAGGGATATCCCCATGCTCTTAATAAACAAACTGGTGCCCAAAACCAGTCCCTTGCAGATATTTCAGAGGAAGTGACTTTGCTCCTGAGACACAGTGGTGAGGAAGTGTTGAGTAAGAAAGTATAGTGTTTGCAGAGGGCCTGGGGCTTTTTTGAAATTTTGAGGGGAAGAAGACCCTGATCTTCCACCAAGCCAGAAGTACAATGGCGGCTACCCATTGTCCAGACTTTGCCTGTATATGTCCCCAGCACAGGAAGCCTTCCAGATTGTCGTATTTCACTTTCTGATGAACAATCTGTGTTTTGTTTCTTCCAGCTACGGAAGTGTGGAAAAGTGAACGGGCTATCAGGAAAATTCCATACCCTTAATATAAACTCATCTCTCCATCTGAGACTAAAGGAACTGGGTGTTTGCTGTAGCCTATGACACTTTTAAGTCAAATTTGATACCCTCTGCCCCTTGAGAAGACATCTCAAGGTGCTTGCTGGACTGATCTTATGCATTCCCATACTGTGAGGGCTTTTTCCCACTGAAGCCTACGTGAACAGATAATGGGGCTTCTTGAAAACCTATTACAGTCATAAGACATACATGTCTGCCAAATGCATGGAATAATGAGAGATTTTATAGCCCCATGGTTTGGTCTAACATCTGTTATTACCTACTACTTGCTTCTCACATTTAATTGATTGGTTCCTGGGTGGATAGAATGACACCTTGGGACACCATCCTATTAACAGTGGCTGTTCCTGCATCTGCGAGAAGATCCTGTCATTTTTGCCTTTAAGTCCATTTAGGCAGTTTGTTACATTTATAGATTTGCACTTGTTGAACCATCCCTGTATTTCAAGGAGATAGACAACTTGGTCACAGTGTCCCAATTCCAAGTGGATGTAGAGATGGCAAAGTGCAGTGGAAAGGTATATTCACTGGCCAGAAAACTGCATGGGGAGGCTCCCAACATGGTTAACACCCCCACAGGACCTGCTGACTTTGAGCAGGTCATTGAAAGTGTGTATATTTCACATCAGCGAGGCAAGCATGGCAGATAGTTCATCACTGCCACTGAGAAAGCCCTCCTGACAGCATTTATGGAAACATTCACTGCAGGAATCAGTTGGTTGGGCTGCTGTATCTCCTGCACTTCTGATAGGAGAGAAGTGGGAAACATTACTGAAGTAGCTTCGAGATAGGTAAAGTCATTGCTTTTGACCCGCCGGCCTTGTCCCCCTACTACTTGTGAGTGCTTCTACTCATTCTTAGTGCTAAGAGCAGACCCTAGATCCCCCAGTCTTCCAACATGGACCGAAAGCCAACAGCTCTCCAGAATACTCTGGCCTTTGATACCTTTGACTGCGGAGGCATGCAGCATTATGGACCTTGTCATTTCTTTCGACCACATGCCAATGCCATATGCAGAAGACCATTCTTTTTGTACTCCCAAGCTTTCACTGTGAAATCCAGTCAACTAAACATATTTTGTGACATACATCCACTCTGTTGGTCCCTTCTCTAGAGAACCTTGACTGGGTTCTCTGGAAGAGCAGATGGTGATTTTAGCATTGAGCTATCTCTCAAACCTCTCCCCGCCCTCACCCTATTTCTTTTTGTTGCCATGTGATGACCCTATAGATGTGTATGGAGTAATAGAGTGAAGGAAACAGACCTAATCTAAAGCCCAGTTGCTTTCCTGTATTCAGGAGTCCCTGCTCATTTCCCATTGCAGATACCCAATGGTTTCTTCTGTATTTCCTTCTTGGATGTCATAGGCCATATCATATTACTGCATCATATTTCATGATTCTAGGATGTGATCTTCTGTACCTTTTACCTGGAAATGAAAATTCCTCATTTCTATGAGAAAGCAGACACACTCTGAAACATACAATCTTGGACCCAGGTTCTCAACCGACCTGGTCGATCATGTAGAATTTAGGAGCCAGAACTTCAGACAGTGAACTCATGACTTGGAAGCTTTTCCTGCATTGTTGAATCCTGGGTCCTTGTAAAATCTAAGGCAATGCCTTTGATATAGAACAAGGTAAAAGCTAGAAAGAGAGAGGTGAACTTCCCTCAAGGTAGAGTGGAGGGAGATTTTGCATATGAATGTGTGAGTTTCAGCCATCTTAGTTCTGTTTAAAGGGAGCTTTTTAAAACATTTCTTGTCCTGAGCTTTATGCAAATCAAGTGTGCTTCACTTTCTCTCAGCATTTTCATGATTATTCAATGTAAGTAAAACAGTGGAATTAATTACTGAACAACACCATTTTAGAACACTGTAAAGATTTATTGTTCTGGAAAGGGTATTGTGAAGCTACCTCCCTCTTCCTCCTCATCCTTCATCATTGTAGTGATTATCATCCTCACCCCCATCACCACCATCATCTTCATCTTTACTCTGCAGCATCAGCATCACCAACACCATTATCATCATTGTCATCAGCATCAGCATCCTTCCTGTCAATGAAGCATTTTATTCTTTTCAGATGCTTCCCTATCTCTTGTCATTTCCATCTCCATGGAAACCTTGGGTAGTACCCAGGTAAGGATTAAATATACTTCTGTTACAGATCTAAAAATTGCAGATAAGTCAGACTGGTAGTTTCTATTGTAGAATTCACACATATAGGCAGTGATAAAAGACAGCTAGTTACCCTTTCTGACAGCATTGAGCCAGTGGAGAAGCTTTCCTTGGGAATTAACAGGGTGGAATAAAAGGAGGGTTCCAGTAAGCCAAGACCCTGAAAAGACAGGAGTTGGAGGTTTAGAAAAGGAAGGCTCAGATGGGTATTCCTAATATTATAGGAATGAGCAGCCACATTCATCTGTAGAAGTTAGTTGAAGATGTTCCTTCCTTAAGCTTGTAGAGGATCCCATAAACAGCCATACCTCCACTGACGTATGGTGTTCATTCACAAGCTAAAGATGCATGAGTCTGCTAAGTAATTTTCTTGGGTTTTGTGTGTGTTTATGTGTGTGCATTGAGCTTTGAACTGGTAAACTTTAGCTACAGTGTCATGGCTTTTATATCTTTCAGGTGTACAAAGGCACTTTTAAGCTGAAATGAACACAGTAGCAATTATACTACATTATTCAAAAGGATGGACTCTTTTCTTTTAGAAACACACGCAGTAGCCATGAATCATCCATTCCTGGGAAGGGCGGGGAGCAGAGCATTAAATATAATTTATGCTTTGCTAATTGAAATCAAATACCAAGTTCAGTCTCTCTGGGAGTTGCCATGCTCACATTTAAATGGGGCAGAAGTATTATTAACCTGACTCTATGTTTTTATGGATAGATAATGATTCCTTCAGCAAGTTTTCACACTCAGGGACAAAACCCAGTCATTCATGGTGAGTCAGAAAGTCAAAGGAATAGTAGCCGCCAAAGAAATCAGACCTTAAACATGCCAAATTTGCATTTCTTTTCAGCATCAAGACTCAAATATATTGCCAAATGAAAGTTTTGTTTTTGCTTTGTTTTAAATCTTCTTGTTCTTGAGGCTTAGTCTTCTGCCCTTTCTTTATACAGAATGGAATATAAATGACTTAAGAGGGAGGGTTATCCAGACTTTTATTTCACAAAGGAAAATGGTTTGTTTACCTCTTGTTAACCATATTAAAATGTTTGTCATCTTTATATGGAATATTTATGTAAGGACACAAACTTAGAGGCTATGTTGTTGGGAAGCATCATTTCAATGTGAATCTTATGGGCTTATGAAGACAGACAGACTGGGGAGACTGAAGAGCTTAATCAAGATGTGTCCATCCGAAATGGGACAGGAAGGCAGGCTGGGAATGGCTGCTCTTAGCCTGTAGAAGAATGTCTTCAGAGGTATTCTAGAACATTTCCTTTGGCAGGGTTATGATGTCACCATAACCTAGCTACTACTGAAACTCCAAACAGAACACATTTCTGCAAGGATGATATATCCTTCCTTGTTGTGTTAATAAAAACCCTGGGACCACTTTTCTTGGAAGTAAATCTCACCACAGGTCTATAGGCTCAGGAAACAGTCCTTCCTTCTTTCCTTACTTCTTCCTTACCTTCCTCCTGCCTCAGTCCTCTCCCCTTCTTCCTTTCTTTTCCCCTTCTGTTTATGTATTTACTGTCTTTTTGCTGAAGTCTCACTGTGTGACATAGGCTGACCTCAAAGCCCCGAGGCTGTCTCAGGCCCGACTGCTGAGGTGCTGAGGTTCAGGTGTCTTCCACTATGCTTGGCTTGGACATATGTGTGTTATAAATTCTACGGGCAATTCAGCGAGGGCTGACACACACTCCCTCTTTGTTCTGCTCACAGAGCAAGCCCCATGTCAGCTCCATGAAGTCCATCTTCTCTGCATGTGTACACCCCCTGCTTTAACCATGTGAGCACGTATCTTTTGATCTGTACCTTTGTTGACTTTGGCACATCTGTTGCCTTCAGCTCAACTTTTCTTATCTGGAAAAAAAATATTTGTGCAGCTGTTTTTGAATCTGGGTTATCAGTCCATCACTTAAAAGGTGATGAAAAACCTAACACCTCCTTCCCAAACCATAGTGTTTGTGTGGTTGTAAGAAACATCCTGCCCTGCATATAAAAACCCCCAAAGACTCAGAAACCTGGTCCCTCTGCTCATCCTGAACAAAGCCATTCCTTGCGCTCCAGTGTAGGGGTGGGGAAGAAGTGACCAACACAAATACACCATTAAAGCCCATCAATCAGGTTGCATTAAGCTTTATAACAACACATTTTCCATTTAGTGGGAGAAATGACAGTTTAATCACAGCTGAACAGATTCCACTCTCCCCACTCATACAAATTTCCAATTTTACTATGATTTCTGGCTTTGGAGATCTGCGAACAAGTGCTTTATGTCAACTGCTTTGTTTTCATCGACCACACTAATGGGAAGGGACACTTTATTTGGCAGCCCTTGAAAAGGATGTCTGCAGACAGCCCTTGCCCTCCCCACCCACCTCACACTGCAAATCAGCATTCTTGCCAATGGCCCAATAGATGCCATCTAGGAGTAGAGAAAAGGAGCCATGAGGTGACCCTGAGGGGGCAGTGGTGAGACAAACACAAAAACGTTGAGTGTTCCCTTCCTCTCTGCATCTTGAAGGGTTACTCAGAACAACTAACAAACAAGCTGTGGTTTTTGTCTCTAGGGCAGAGCCTATCCCCGGAGCATGCCTCAGAACCAAGATCCTTAGGGAAGAGGGCCTTTAGGTAAGGGGGCCTCCCAACTAGAAGACTGGGTTTTCTTCTTATACCCCCCACATATAGACATTCATCTTTGCCAACCTCAGGGCTCAAATCATAGCTGCTGTCTCCCTGTTCTAGAAGCATTCATGTGGGTCAGATTCCAACGTGGGGATGTGTGGTAAGCTTCTCCATAATTTAGAACACTCATGAAGAGAGAGGCCCATCTTGGAAGGCTCTCAGATAGAATGTTCCAGGGGTGTAGGCTATTTTTTGGTGAGGAACATACGTGCATGCCTTTGCCTTCATATTGTGGGGAGGGAGAATGTCAAAGGGTTTTGGGATGAAGCCTTTGATGGGAAGGCGAGACAGGCCTTGGAGGGAGGATATTGGTCCCTGGGAGTCTTGGAGCTCTTAGCCAAAATCAGCATTCTGGAGAGATGCCAAAGCAGTTTATGTACTAGAAATTAAACACAAGGTTAGAATCCAGACTCCCAAGACTACAGTAAGAGCTCCTGCAAAGTACATTTTCCTTCCTTCCTTCCTTCTTTCGTTCCTTCCTATCCTTTGTTCCTTCCTTTTTCCTTCTTTCCTATCCTTTCTTCCTTCCTTTCTTCCTTCTTTCCTATCTTTCCATTCCTTTCCTTCCTTTCCTTTCCTTTCTTTTTGCCACTCATCAACATCATAGCATACGTCTTTGAGACTAGAAGATGTCTATCCTGTCTTCAAGACTCTATTAACTAGTAGAAGATAAATATTCATGGTGGATTCTGGTGGCCATCTTGTCCACCAGGTACAGCTGGTTCTTTCACAGGGATGCCATGAGATCTATACCTTTGCCTAAGCCCACAACATTGGAAGTAACCAGATTGGATGAGGTTGGCAATTTACTTGGCACTCCAGTATGGTCAAAGCTTCAGAACCTGGGGAGTGTGGGACTCTGGTAAAGAGCATCCTTGCTATTCCTTAGCCTTCCCTCCAGACTGTCAGCCTCACTTATCACCCTCTTCCTGTTCCCACTGAAAATCTTGACCAGTCATTTGGTAAAACATCATGTTGAAGGGTTTGTAGAATTTCCGAAGTCTGTGGATGACATCTGGGTCAATGCGGGGATGAGTCCGACCTTTGCTCTTGCCCAAACATCTTGGGGCACTGCTGTCTTCTGGCTTCTTCAGGCAGGGGAATCCCTTGGTTTTGTTGAAGTAAAAGTGCTTCTCTGTCACAACACGCTTGAGGCCTAGGAAATCCTGTACTTTGGCCATCTCCCCTGCAGGGTCCACTATGAGCCGCTCTCCACTGACGAACAGGATCTGAGAGAGGGGGAAGTACTGCAGCCAGTTCTCCAGGTGCAGAGCATAGATCCCGATGCGGATGGCACTCCACGAGGCATCGATCAGCCCCAGGGTCCGGTTTTTGAAGGCCAGCACCTCAAAGGTAGGAATCTCTGGCTTCTTTGACAGTGTCTGGGTATAGTCAGAAATGGCCCTGGTCACCGGGTTTCGCACCACCACAATGAGTTTGATGTCCTTGGCCATAGAGTGAATGCGCTTGGGAGCCTCATTTGTCACAAAGTAACTGGGCGTCTTCTCCATGGTTATTTGCCCGTCCACTGTCTTGGGCATCACATTTCTAGAAGAATGAAGAAAGGGGAAATATAGTGATTATTACCATACCCAAGATATTTGAATCTCTTTCCACAAATTCTATGCAACATATAACAAAGGTGGGAGGAACCAAATAGAACCAATAAGCACTGAGGTTTTTTTTTATGTACCAACTGTAGGCTTGACTATGCAGTTATTGGAAAAGGCAGCCTAAGGCTTACACATTATTCTTTGGGAGTCTTGTGTCCCTGGATTTAAACTGCCTTTCTACCTCTTACCAGTTGTGTTTAACCTAGATTTCTTTATATATTAGTTTTAAAATCTCTGAAACAGAGGTAATGATAGCACTGACTTCACACTGTAGTGTGCGGATTAGGGGGATAATGTTTGAAAAGCATTTAGCATGGACTCTCATGTGTGCAAGAGCTTAACAAATTAAAGGTTTTATTATTGTTGTAGTAACTTTCAGGAAATGTTTGAGCTCAACACGACCTCAAAGATTATCTGGTCCAGGGTTGGCAAATTCTCACTGCCTTCTATTTGTCTGTGAGTCACAGTTAAGGATTTATAATCTTTAAATAGTTGTGGGGAAAACCCAAATGATAGTGATAGTAGAATTGTGTGCTACATGGAAATTATGCAGAATTTAAATGTCAGTGCTTGTAAACAAACCTTCATGGGGACACAGCCACACTTACTCACTTACAGATAGTGTGTGTGCTTCTTTTGTCAAATAAACAGCAAGTGGAGTCGGTGCAACAAGCATATGACCCACAGAACCTGGAATATGCATTGTTTTACTTTTAAGGAGTTTTTTTTGAACCTTGACTTCTTACTCCAAAAACATGGTTGTATAAGTGGTGAAAGCGAAGTCCAGGGATAAAGAAAGGACAGAAATCAGACAAGCTTTGTGTCCACAGAAAACTTAAGCACATCCCTGGGCCATGACATCTTCATTATAATGTCCTAACACTCACCTTAAGTTCGTTTGAGAACAAAGTGACGCATAGAATACAAGCATAGGTTGGGTACAAGACACACGGTTTTCTTCTTTCTTTGCTTCTGAGTTTGCCCTGTAAACTTCTCACAGAGCCTGCTCTAGCTGGGATCTTTAAAAAGCCCCCAAAGCCATAGGTTAAAGGGCTTGTCTCCAGCCTGGGTAAGGCAGTGGAGTCTTCAAGGGTGGAGCATTGGAGGGGAATTTAGGTCCTTGGAGTCATGCTTCGAAAGGGCATATTAAGAGACTACCAAATGGGTTCCAGTGGTTGAAAGCACTGGCTGCTCTTGCAGCGGACTGCATTTGTTTCCCAGCACCTTCAGGATGGCTTGCAATGAACTGTATATCCAATTCCAGGATATCCATCACCCCCTTCTGATTTCTGCAGGCACCTGGCCCGCACTCGGTGCACAAACATACATGCAGGCAAAAGTACACCTACATATAAAAAGAATAAATCTAAAAAATTATTTTTTGAAGAATAGGCATATTAAGACCCTAGCATCTCCTCTCTCTAATCCTCACTTTTATGTCATGGCCATGAGAAGAATGGGCTTCTTCCACCATATATGCTTTCTATGATAATCTGTGTTGCCACAGACCCAAAACCAATGAGGCAAAGCAACCATGGATTGCAATCTTTGGAACTAAAAGCCATAATAAACCTTACTTCTAAGTTGATTGTCTTAGATGTTTCTTAAAGTAACAGAAAGATGCAGGTAATACACACACCATCCCACAGCTCTTGTCTACTGGTCTCCTTGACAAAAACATTTTCCAACTCTATCCCTCCATTCACATTTTCCTCTGGAGAGACAACCTGATGCCACTTCCTCCAGCCCAAAGCAGAAGACCAACCAGTGATTGAAAACGAGGCTCATGATCCTATTATGCAGTCAGTTTGCCATAGGCCTATGTAGACCAGTGCTAACTGAGAATAAACATGTTTGATACCTGATGGTATACATGGGCCACCTGCCACCAGGTGCTCCATTAAGTCCATTCACTTCTAAGCCCTGCACTAAAGTGGTACATTCAGGATTACACAAGACCTTTTTGTTATGATGACATGCTTTTAAATGTCTCAGCTAATCAAACTTAATACAGACGAAGATCCCTTAGCCTCTCCTACCATAATTAAATTTATTTACTATCACTTGCGTGGAGAAAGAATGACTTCTTTTTATCTCTAATTCACATGCTCTGTCAATAATTAATTGCTGCTGGATTTTCAGCTTTCACTGCAAGCTCTTTTATTAAGCAAGAGGAATTTGCCTGGTAGAAAAATTCACTAGACCTTGTTAGAGCACACTGGTTGGGCAGAATGCAGTTTTCAGATCAAAGCCCAAGGCATGGCCATGAGTAATCACGTTTGTTTAGGGGGGTGACAGGTTCTCCACAATATCTAGTGTCTATGCGTGTGTGTCAGTTTGAGCTCACTAACTGTGCTGGTCTCCTCTGGAAGGTGCAGCTAAGAAACAGTCTTTGATTGTAGCCCTGTCTAATCTGATAACCTGAAAGTTCTAATGACAGTTTTGGTCTCACTGAACCCCCTTACCCCATTCAGAACCTCAACCCCTCACAGAAAGGACGGGGCTAATAAAACTACACGCTCGCAGGGCTGAGATGAAGACTAAATGAGATAATGTGGGTGGACCACTTGGGAGAGTATCTCATGAATGCCAGAATCTTATTTTCACTTAAGCGGGCTGTCTAGGAGCATTCTCCGAGCAATTCTTACAGAAGGGCAGAGGGAAAGAAATTACATTTGACTGAATGGAAAAACCGAACTGAGGGTCTGATCTAGACTAGAATAAGGCAAGTTGTGATTCACACCAATGTCATCAACTGCTTCTTGATCTAGAGGCT
>LOEQ01001228.1:509180-519332 GCA_001685075.1 Bramus lutescens
GTTGAGGCACCCTCTCCTCAGCTGCTCAAAGAACAAGCTGGGGCCATCTCCTTGACTCTAGAGGGGATCCCAGGTGTCCAAGGAGATGGCCCCAGCAGCCTGTTTTAAGTGGAGGAAATAAAGGTTCTCAAGTGGAAGGAGGTGGGTGTGGCTGGAAAGAACAAGAGAGGGGGAAGAGTGACAGGTGACCCTATGAGAAGTCATGGTCCCGTGCTGAATGTTCTGAGGATGACGGGAAATTCCCCGTGGTTTTTAAGCTGAGAGCAAAATGTTAATATCTGAGTTGCAATACCAAAGGGCCACTTCCAGGTGGCCTGGAAAAGGCTGCAGGGAGACCATCATAGCAAAAGAAGCAGAGGGGGGAAAAGCTCCATAGGCGGGCTCTAGACAAATCCCAATGTAGACACCCATGAGCCAGGTGAGGAGAGAACCTATGAGTTGAAACACCTGAGCTGTACAAGTATTTGTCATTGGCCACACATACAGGCAGGATATACTGGGGTATGTAGGGATGTCAAAAGGTTTAAGGACTGAGTGCTGGGGCACTTCTATGTGGATTTCTCCAATTTTATGACCACACCCGGGGGAAGTGAGGGAAGGAGGCAATTTCACGTGAACAAGACTTTTCTTGCCAGTCTGTGTGTTAATTCCTCATCTCCCCTCAGGTCGCTGGTACACTGTGAGGAGCCTGGCTGCTCCCACTCCACTCTCTCTCCACCCTAGATGAATTACTAGCACTAGTAAATGTTTTCTCTGGCTCATAAATGCGTAATGCCTGCCACACAAACCTCAACTGCCTGTAATCGAGGCTCACGCACACGCGGAAAAGAATATGTGTGGAAGATATAAATGAAGCTGTCGCCTGAGGTTGCCGCAGAAAGTGGGGCCACTGAAATGGAAATTACATCTTGCATTTACTGCCTAAACAACCTGTCTCCCTTAGCTACCACCTCCCTGGAAGGTAGAGGGAATTAGCTGTAAATATTTTACATTAGGTAATTTGCTGGAGTAAATCACAACACATTTTGCCCGGGTCTGAAGGGATGAGCACGCATTTCTTTTCCTCCTGAGGGATTATTTGTGTGATGTCATCTTCTTAGTTTCACCCCCTCACCCCACATACACTCAGAGACACACTTGTGGCTCTCTATCCTGAGTTATTCTGTGTCTCGACAATGAGAAGGGCAGTAGGGTGGAATGGACATTTTCGTCCATTGCTTGACACATATTAATTCATCCATGCTCGAAGCAATTTCTGATTGATTACTGTATGCTAAATGCTCTGTGAAGCCCTAGACTATAAAGATCTGTAACATGAGCGAGGGCCTGCTTGTTGGGGTTTCTGTCCTGCTCAGTACCCCACAGCCAGCAAGCCCCAAGGAAAATCACACAGGTATCTCTGTAAGTTATAAAGCTGATTGGCCCATTAGGTCAGGCTACTTATTAGCTNCTTATTAGCTCTTGTAGCTTATATTAACCCATTATTCTGATCTATGTTAGCCATTTGGCTCAGTACCTTTTTCAATGGGGCATGTCACATCATGCTTCCTCTGTGATCTGGGCAGGAGTGGGATGAATCAACTTCTTCCTTCCCAGAATTTTCCTGTTCTCCTTGCATCATTTCTACTTCCTGTCTGGTTTTCCCACCTATACTTCCTGCCTGGCCAATCAGCACTTATTTAAAACATGATTGACAGAATACAGACAATTCTCCCACACCAAAGATCAATATGACTAAGTACAGTTTCTGGCAACAGGGAGTTCATAACTTGTTTGGGCAGGCCCTGGCAATACCTAAAATTTATCCAGACCAAAAATGTTGAATATTAAAATGTATTGAGACCCTATTACATGCCACGTGCTATTCCAAGAGATTTTTAAGTCTGTTTAATCTTTGTGATAATCTTATAGTATGAAAATTGCTTTATCCACATATTCCAGTAGGGAAAGTAAACACCACATAGGCTGAGTGACTTATTGAAGGTCTTGCAGTGATTTCAAGCAGGACTACTCCCGCTTCCTGCTACCTTACTTTGTACAGGTGAATAAGCACGGGAAGGTGGTTTCATTTTGATGAAGCACCTATTTCCTATGCTTTTCAGTACAGACTTGTTACTAGCTGATTCCTATGGGCAGCAGGTACTTTTATTCTTAATTCTGTGAATTGAGCTACAGACTCCCATTTTTCCAAGAAAAGTTGAGCTCAGAAAGCAGCTCAAATCATATGTCACCAAATTACCAAATTATATGTCACCAGGCTGGGATTTAAGCCAGAAGTATCAGAGTACAAATACCAAGCTATTCTCACTTGGCAAGGTGATGAGAGCTGACGTAGACAAGAGTCTGTTCGAGGCACTGTGAGGCCAAGAGAGATAATAAGAAACTCCTCAGCAGGATAAATGTAGGGGAGGAGGCAGCTAGTTTGAGCTGCGCAAACAGGAAAAAAAATCATTTAAAAGCAGCAAGGACTGTGATGGAGAAACAGCAGAACCACAGGTGAGCAGCAAGTCATGATGTGCAATGTGAATGCATCTCTTCTTGATTTGCTCAGACTCCTGCACACAAGAAGGGACAGCTCATCTTTCTCTCAGCAGAGGCGAGGAGGGGGGAGGTGACCCAGGAAAGGTCAAGGATAAATGAATTTCGAACAGCTCACATCAGATCTTTCTTCCCCCTCATATATACTAAGGGACCAGCCCATGAAAAGAGGTCATTTTGATTTTTCTACTACTTATATTTTTGCTATGAATTTTAAGGGAGGGCATGGGACTCTCGTGGTCCTTCATTCATTCCATCAAATATTCTCATTGCTGTTTGAAGGTTGCTGGGTGTACTGGTCTGTGTCCTATCCTGGTCAGAGTCAACACTGCAGGGATATGAGTGTAGCCCCTGGGAGTTCCTGGCACATGCCCTCCATTATGCTTGAACACTCAGTTCTTGACCTCTTCAACTTTTGTGCATGCACTTTAGGCTATAACTTGCAGCAGGTTCCCAACAACCAACGGAAGCTTTTCCTGGCCAATCGTTAGAAACAATTTACTTGGAGGACATACAAGATAGAGCATAAGGAATTGTTCCTGAATACTATGGAAGAAGCAGGAAATGGGACACTTTGGGGGCAGGTTCCAACAATAGATCAGATTGGCAGTGTTGTTGGGTTTACACCACAGGAATTAGATTCAGGGGACACCTTTCTCATTTTCTACTTCATCCATTCATTATTTATCTCTTATTATTCTCCAACCTCATTTCCCTTCTCTTTCTGTATTTAGATAAACAGACTAAGTCCTAGTAGAAAATGTCTACTCAGCTTTCTCAGAATACAACTGAACAGGATCTCCGGATGATACCTAAGGGGTGGAGGGGGGCAGAGGTGACACCACATGACACATGAATAAGGAAGTGAGGAAAGATAAACACAATATTCTGAAAGTGGAAGTCTGTCTGGCACGGTAAGGATCCGAGGAGAATAAAACTAGAACAAAACACAATTGGGAGGAAAGGAGACAGAAGGCTCATGGGTCCCACAAAGTCAATATGTTCCATGGCATCCTGAGTATGAACTCTTCTCCTTTTATGGGGAATGAGAAGGAGCCTCCCATGATTCGCTAGAAGGCAGGGGTATCATCAAACTCACACACTTGGGTTCATTTTATTGTCACGCAGAATAGAGGATTTAAGTAACAAAGTTTGAAGAGGGGTGGTCAATTAGGTGGCTGCTGACATAATCAATGTGAGAGGTGGAGGCACTGATCCAGGCACAATCCGAACAGAAGAGGCTGGATTCCAGCTTTGAGAATGGAAGAGCAGAAATGGTCCTGGTTTCCCCCGTGGATGAAAGGCCTGAGCTGTTATTCCAGAGAAGAGAAAGACAGCCAGGTGGAACTGAGACATCAAGGTTTAACTTGGGAAGGTTCATTCTTGGGGGTTAACCAGGCTCACAAGTGGAAATGTCGATGAGACACTTTTACAAAACAAAGTTATAGGTCTGTACTTAGACATGAATGGGAATTTGTTGTCTAAAAACTGGCCATGACACTAAATGGCTAAAGGTGGGATCCAGGCCCTGTCTGTCAGAACTTTACTGGTGGAGCTGATATCCTTGCTAAGTAGCACAGTGTGGAGTCTCCCTCCAGATGCTGACCCCCCTGGCCCAAAGTCAACCATTTTCCCCCAAATCAGCAGCTGGTGAGCTACAAAGACCACCATGACAACTTGTAACATCTTTCCCGATTGGCTGGGTGTGGAGCTTCAGTCAATCAGGGCCCAGATGGTTCTCAAAGAATATGACTGTCTTGTGGGCTTCCATACACACTTTGGCAGAGGTACTTGTCCAAAAGAAGCCATGGGGATTTCAGGGCCTGGTTCTCTGGCTAAGACTGCCCCAGAAATGCCCGCCACTACACTCACTGGAGTCAGGAGGCAGACTGTTGCTGTCCCACAGGCTTCTGGCCCAGCCAGAGGTTCTCAGGAGATGGACTTTATAGCTTCCCCTGCCTGAGGCTTCTGTGCAAGTGCTAGCCTGCGCAACTGGCCTAGTGAGTACAGGCTAAGTGGACTTGTTTCTTCCTCTGAGTCTGCCTTATTGGCCCCATGTTTCAGCTCTGGACAGGAATCATTCCCTAGCAAGTTCCCTGCTTCTCTGGCAGTCTGAGTGGCAGTGTTTCTCAGATGGACCTGTAGACAGACTCACTCTGTGAGGGGATGGACTCTTTACTAGCACTCTGACACCTTCCAGAGCCAGCATCTGTAATACTTTTCAGTCACTGGGGCTCTTGGCTAACATCTTGCTGCTACAGAAAATTCCCTCAGTGGACCTAAATCTCACTTAGCAATCTCATTTTAAGTTGTTTTTTTACTTGTTTACAATCAAGGATCTCCTGTTTATTCTCTTCGGTCTTTGTCCACTCTATTCTTGGAGACAAGAATTGGCCCAGAGATAGGGGTCAGGAGGGCATCTCTACTCACCTATCTTTTTAGATGGTTGTGCCCATGGGTCATTTAGTAAGTGGATCCAACACAGGATAGTCATTTTGGTCACCTAAAAAAAGAGAATCCCATCCTCTTATCTTCTAGTCAACTGTGTCAATCAGGTTCAGAAGTCAGGGCCACCTAAGGCTTCCAGTGGGTACAAGATGGGATTTAGAATGGGCTAGTGGCAGAAGGAGCTGGATTCCCAAGCTTCCAGTAAGAACCTGGCCCCTGATAGACTTAGATAGGTATGGAGTTGTTACCTAAGAATTGAAACATTTAAGGAGAGAGGCTCATAGATTCAGGAAATAAAAATACAACTTTCAGGAAACTAATGAAACTTAGGAAGCTCAGAATGTTCCAGTATTCACAAGGTGCCTCCCAAATGGGATTAAAGCAGTAAATAACCACTAGGGAGTGAGGATCTCAGACCAAGAGAACTACTGCCTGCATGCTGAGCAGGAGTTCTGGGCGCATGGCTTTTGTGATTGTCACTCGCTGGGGCAGGCTTTGTAGCAAGGTAGCGGCCTTTCTGTCACCCAAGCTCCCAGAAGTGGCTGCTGCAACTTCACTGGTTGACAAAGCCAGACTAAGGTGCAGACATTTCTTTAGTCATCATAGATGAACATCTCCTCCTGAGAAGTCACACAGGAGGGAATGCTGAGTTCTACCTAACTTAACAAAGCTAATTGACCACAGGGGCAAGGCACCCATTGGGGAGGCCATTGACACCCATTCTTTCATTGTAAAAATAAATATAAATCCAATGTGCTTAAAGAAAACTATTTGATAGCACTTTAGAATATAAACATCTTTAAAAGCCTCCTAATCTAATATTTTCTTTCTAGCATATAGTCAATTTTTTATATTTTATGGAAATCATGCTTTTTCCACAGTGGTACGGATGTCATATGTTACCCACTTTTAAGCAATAGGGAGGTTTTATTGATACTGATAAATACCTAGCATCACTAAACAGCCTTGATTTTATATGAAGAATTAAAATGTCCCTTCCTTTTGGCTTCAGTGATATGAACCAAGCCCAGGCTACACACTTGTACAGCAGCTACCTACCTATGAACTGTTCTCCCACCTTAACAAAATAAGCTCCTCTTGTTTTACTCTATTTCAAGCAATGTAGATAGAACCTGTACTCTGAAATGATACCTAAATGTCCACTTTCTTTGACCCCCGCGCTCCCTTTTCAGAGCTGAAAGCCACAGGATACGCGAGGGAGCGTGAGACACGGAAGAATGCCAAACAGTAACTGCCTGAAGTAGTCACTGGGCAAGGTGGTGCTGAATTCATTAAGCTGAGGAGAAGAGGACAGAGACCCTGACTGACTGTTCAACGGTAGTCTTTTATTGTTATCAAATACAATATAGTCAATGTGACTCCTGCCTTGTGAGGCCTTTTACAAGCATATTCGACACACATTTTCCATGTATCAAGTTTTATGGGCTATATTGTGAACTCCAGGAGGAATCATTTTTATTCCATAGGGAAGAATTATAATTTCCGGAAGAGAAACTGGAGTTGGCATCCTGTGGACTTGCATTTGAGACAGACTCCTCAACCTACAAATAATTATAAATAAACGAATAATAAAACAAATAAAATAAACTCCCTCAGCCAGTAACTGAAAACTGCCCGACTATTTACAAGAGTTAAAAACTAAACTTGCACCTTTTTTTTTTTTGCAAATGCTGGAGATTAAATCAAGGGCATTGTGCACTCTAGGCAGGTGCTCTATCCCTGAACTATTAAAACTCCAGCCTAAAGCAACACAAAACCTGGTACCCAGTAGGAACTGAATAAATGTTTGTTTTCTTTCATCCTTCTAGTCAATAAAGAAAATGAGTAAATGAGCTGAATTCTGGAGAAAATAAGTCATTTTTAAACCTTGTACAGGTAGCCGTAATGCATGGTGATTGCCAGATAGAGGAAGAGTGATTTCCAGCCCTGCAGGTCCTGAATAACGCAGTCTCAGGTATAGTATTTTGGTTTGCTTGCTTTATTGTCAAGTGAGGTAGAGGATGGGCAGAAAAAGGCAACCACCACTTGGGAGACAGATGGAGGAAGAAGAGAGCAAGCGGAGGGAGGACAGAAATCATGTGGTTCCAACAGGAACGCAGGGGTCTTTTCTTTACATCCCTGTTGAGATTGCCAAGGAACACAGGACTAAAGACCCGTGTCCCAGCAGGGTGGAAGCATCAGAAACAGGCATTCTGGGTAATGGTGGCCTGACTAACTCGCAGGCTTCCTCCATAAGAAAGATCCCCTGCTGTGCTAGAATCATGGGGATTTTCAAAGGCTGGACTTCTGTATGATTTCTGACTTGTAAATGCCCACTCTGAGATTTAGGATGAATGTTTGTTTGAATTGATACTCCCACCATGGACTAAATGTCTTCCCCGTCTGCAGGTCCAAAGTGCTTGCAGGAGGGATGCAGCTTTGAAATATACCCCATCTTCTTCTCCTTGAAGACTGGAACTATGCCAAAGTGGAGTGCACTTGGAAAGCAACCCATGTTACTGCAGTGAGGGTTACTATAAGGTTTCAAAAGAACAGTTTTGTCTATAAGGAGTCTAATCCCAAGGGAAATAGAGGGGACATTAGAAAACAAATTAGAGGTGGAGTGCAGGGGATAAGTTCAGTAACTTAGTTATGAAAAGTGAAAAGAAATGAAAAGAAAAAGTTGTAAAAATCTAAAAATAAACCATACACGTTACCTCCATTCTGTGCTCTCACTGATGTAATAACCACTTGTTGAGGACCCTGTTACATGGAGACTCTATGCAGGTAAGTGCACAGGGAAATGGATCTAGGCCCTCCAGAAAAGGACCCAGACCATCTGCTATCATGAAATAACCAACTTTGCATCCCCTTTTGCCCAGTTGTTGAAGAGTCCTTATTCTCCAGGTGCTCAGCCACCATTTCTCAGACCCAACACACTGGGGCGACAGACAGTTTGCCTCCTTGGAAGCCACACTCCAGCTGGTCCCTGGGATGTTACAGTACAAACCACTTAAACATCTGTAAACACACTACAAAAAGATGACTAGGAAGTTACAGCCTTGAACGAAAGAGCAGGAAGAGGTGCCATTCCCATCTAGTCTAGGTTACTGACATCTAAACTGGGATCTATAAAAGAAAAATAAATACATAGAAACAGAGGCAACGTGTTTCAGGAAACCAAGTAATGAATGTTTGGTCTTTTTAATTCAAGGAAACAAAGAAGAGCCAAGTGAATAAGGCATAAATAGCCAGGAGGTGGATTTGAAATGTGGCAGAGCTGACACAGTGCAGAAGGGCCCCAAGAGTTTAAATCTTACTACAACAAGCCTTCAAGGGGCAATGTAAAACGACCAGTTTCTTTAACCTTCCCCTTAGTTCCTACAAGGGCATGGGTTAGAGATAGGAGAAGGGGTGACAATGGGAAACTGGCAGCCATTTAAGTGGGAGACGGTCGGAGTAGGAATTTTGCAGAGATGTAGAGAAGCCGGTTACAGACACAGATGGCAATCAACAGATTCTGCTGACAGCCTTTCTATGAGCATCCAGGGATGTGGACAATGATGATGCACAGGCTGTGAGCATCAATCACTGGGGAGGGGGTGGTACCATTAGCAGAGCTGGGAACAGCTCTGGGGCTGAGCGCCTCATCTCCGTCTGTTGAGGCCCGTGGAATCAGAGAGACAACACCTCTAAGATGAACGCATCTGCAAAATGTGGGTGCTAGTAACTTTCTTGACTACTTTATCAGAGTATTAGCACGGTTGTGAGGCTCTCGTGAGGTAATGCGATAGTGAGGGGAGCACTAACGAAGGGATCGTGGAAGAGCAAAGCGCTTTATGATGCCAGGTGGCAGTTCAAACAAATTTCTCTTAAGGGCCGTACTGATGATTCCATTTCAGCTGAGGGAGATTTATAAGGCACGAAAATAATGCATTGGGGTTACTCTTCATAAACCTGAGCCAAACATTTGCTCATTATTAGCCGTTTGCTCTATGAGTTCAGAGCAGAAGGAAGGGAAGGCACACAGGAGTGACTCACACACTAGTACCAAGAGTGCTGAGTCCTAATAACTAAGGCAAATAGGAAAAAATTCTTCAAATGGTCCAGAAGGCTGAGAAAACAAATAATCTAGAATCAGATGTGAGGGGGAGAGGGGATCCTAGAGGGAGGGCCTTGTATAATGTTTGTAACAGAATGTTTTCATATACACCCCTGCTCTGTGACTTAGACCTTGAAGTCAACATTAGTGTTTAGCAATCATCTTTTTATGTAACAGTGGAAATAATAATGACCTGCCTGCATCATTGTTGCAAGAACTGGATAATACAGAGGATAGGAGTGCCTTCCTCATGACAACCATCTACTTTCTCGGGAAGCTGCTTCTTCCTACTGGAATAGGCTATATCTTTAATCATCCAGTCTCTAAAAATGTATCACCATTGACTTGTATGTATATTTATGTATTTTCTGTATGCCTCTCACATAATAAGATATACTTCTTGAGGAAGAAATATGTATTGGTCCTATTCAAGACTCCATTCCCAAGAGCCAGAGATATTGTCCATTAACAAATATTGTCGAATGAATGGATGGATGAACAGATGGATAAATGATAGATGGATGAACAAAGGGTAATTTATTTTTCTTTTGAGTTTTCCGGTATTAACTGCAGGAGCAGTGTTGACCTAAAATCTTGGTCTCATTTTTCTGCCTTCAAATTTAAGTTCAGCCACTTACCCAACATTTGACCTGAGAAATTATTCAGCAGTTCTGAGCCTCTTTTATAAAAGAAGGGTAACAATAGGACCTATCTAACTGGGTTATCTGTGAGTTTAAGGATTCTATTGCCACTGACAAGAGTCCCAGGCGCTGTTGGAATAGTGCTCAAATTACACCTCTCATTTAGTGTCCTGTGCCCTTTGGTCTTGGATTTCTACATTGCCCATTAGTCTGAATCAAAACTGCAGGTTGCCTTAGAATCATTCAGTTTGGAGTTTGTTCTCAATAGTAAAGTGTTTTTGACTCTTTGCTTCCTTCCTCTGATGCCAGTTAGTTCCATAATCTGTCCATGTGCACATCTGTCTGTCTGTCTGTCTGTCTGTCTGTCTATCTATCTATCTATCTATCTATCTATCTATCTATCTATCTATCTATCTATCTATC
>LOEQ01001228.1:527032-553750 GCA_001685075.1 Bramus lutescens
GCAGCTTTTGCAGCAGCGTCTGGTCCGCGCCACCGCCAGTTGCATGCATCGTGGCGCACACGTCGTCTAGCACGCTCATGACGCCTGGAGGGTTCTGAGGGGAGCAGAGGTTCGGCTCAGCCTGGCTGGGGTCCTCCCTGAGAGAGTTGGGGGGGGGCTGGTAGGGGACTCCTTTCCTTTCTCCTCCCCTTCCCTATGCCCTCCACCCTGCGGCCCCCCCAATCTTTCTTCTCTTCTCTCCTCCCCCTTCTGGAGTTCAGGGATCCATGCCTTTTCTCCTTCCCCACAGTGATATAACTTGGGGGGATCTCCGTGAGTCTGAAAATGTTAGGTATGGGAGTGTTTGCTGAATGAATAAAAGAAAGGTGGACAGAAGAATCAATGGATGGGGTGGCTGGAAGATTCTCCCTCCTAAAGTCAGCCCAGTCCTCACCAGCTTGTTTTCGATGAGGTCACACACGACTTTGTTGTTAAAGTATTCGATGGGGGTCCAGCGGATGCCCTCTTGCACATACTCCTCCTGGGGGTGCAGTAAGGCAATGTGCCACCTGCCCTGCTGCCCCCATTCCCATCTCGTCACTCATCCTCGGGAGGATATACCTGCCTCTGGTCCACACTGGCCTACAGCCAAGGGAGTTGTAAATACCCCGGAGCCTTCATTCCTTTCCTAGACCAACTCTGGTGTTTTGTGACACCTTCTCGGGGACTAAACAGAATCAGGGAACAGTTGCAAACACAACCTGCTCAGGAAGACCTCTTTGGGCTTTGGACTCTCTATTTTTTATTTTTTGAGACGGGTCTCATGCAGCTCAGGGTGCCCCTAACTCAATATGTAATCATATGACTCCTCTTGCCTCCATCTTTGAGAGCTGGGGTGACAACTGTACACCTTCGCACCTGGTGTATTTTGTTCTGGGGATGGAACCCAGCGCTTAGTGTGTGGGAGGCAAGCCATTCTACCCACTGAGCTACATCCTCAGCCTAAGGACCTTTTAAATTTTACTTTAAATCACCTTTTGGTTGCCCTTTCTTTTGCCTCATGCTGTGCATTTAAAAGAAAGGCGAAATCAAAGCAGATTTGTTTTCCTTTTCAAATGCTGGGGCTGGAATCCAGCAAGCCAAGCTGTTCTACTACTGATCTGTATTACATACATGCTCAAGAGTCCTCGACAGAGATTTTGCGTTGTCCCTAGCAACTCTACCCATGTGTCAAACAGTACCTGGCACAGAGCAGTTGCTCAAACAACTGTCTTTTTTCTTTCTTTTTCTTCTACTTTCCTTCCTTCCTTCCTTCCTTCCTTCCTTCCTTCCTTCCTTCCTTCCNNCCTTCCTTCCTTCCTTCCTTCCTTCCTTCCTTCTTTCCTTCCTTCCTTCCTTCTCTTTTTATTTTGAGACAGGGTCTCCCTGTGTAGCCCTGGCTGTCTTAGAACTCTCTTTAGATCACAGAAATCCATCTGCCTCTGCCTTGTGAGTGAGTGTTGGGATTAAAGGTGTTCAGTACTACACCCAACTCTATTTTCCAAGATGGGGTCTCACTAGACACCCCTGCACCAGCTTCCTGAGTGCTGGAATGATAGGCATGTGCCACCACACCCAGTTTATCCATCTGGGGATGGCTTCATGCATGGTCTCTACAAACTGAGCCACATCCTCAGCCTCCCTTTTCTTTTTATAAACTTATTATGTCTGGTATTTTGTTATAGTAACGGTAAACTGTCTGTGGGGTCCCAAGTGGCTTGGTGACCCTTATACTTGAAGTCCTGTCTCCTGTTACTTGACTGCCCTGCCTACCTGTTCCGCCTTCAGGGTGAGCTCAATAAAAATCTGTTGTAACTTCTCGTTGACGAAATTGATGCAGAATTGCTCAAAGCCATTTTTCTGCAGAGGAAAGAAAAGGGCCTTTCGTTAGTGGACTATGCAGACACTGGGTGAGCCCAGGATGATAGGTAGAATAGGGTTGGGCTGAAGATGGGAGGGGGAGGTCCCAGGCCAAACCTGGAAGATCTCAAAGCCGTAGATGTCAAGGACACCGATACTGTACTCTTCCTGAGGCTTCTGCATAGCACGGTTGATGGCCTACAGGCAGATGAAAACAGGGCCAGCGGGCATCACCCTCTTGTTATGTTTTGAAAACTGCTTTTTTCTAATTTGTGTGTGTGTGTGTGTGTTGTGTGCATTTGTGCACATATGTGTGTGGAGACCAGGGGAGGGTACTCGGTGCCCTTTATCATGCTCTGGGTTATTCCTTCGAGAGAGGGTCTTTTACTAATCCTGGAGTGAGGCCGACAGTTAGCAATCCCAGCAATCCTGTCCCTACTCCCTTATAGTACTGGGTTTGTGGTTGGATGAGCACATACCTGGCTTGTTATATGAATGCTGGAATCTGAACTCAATTTGACATAAATAGTCTGTGTGTGTGTGTGTGTGTGTGTGTGTGTGCATGCTAGGGCATGTGTGTAGAGGTCAGAGGACAACTTCAGGTGTCCATTATACACTTCTATCACGTGGGTCGTGGGGCTAGAACTCATTGTTAGGCTTGGCAGCAAATACCTTACCTAGCTACCTTGTCAGTCCCCTTGATGTGTTTCTAGCTAAATTGTGACTCTGTCCCCTCCTGACAGATTTTCTCTACTATTTAACTCCCACCTGAAAACCCCAAGTGCAGAAATATCACAGTTCTTGACTCTAGAGTCAAATATTTCCACTGTACCTCAATTTTCTCATCTCTAAAACGGATCAATAGCTGCATATGGTGGCTAGAGCCTGCAATCCTAGCACTCAGGAAGCTGAGGTAGGAGGACTTGTGAGCACCAGGCCAGCCTGAGCTGGAGCATGAGTTCCAGGACAGGCTGGGATACAGAGCAGGAGCTTGCCTTAAAATGAAATATCTGAAGGACTGGGAAGATGGTTCTCTTCTAGAGGACACAAGTTCCATACCCAGCACCCACAGCCACCTGACATGACAGTACCAGAGAATCTGATGTACTATGTGGGCACCTGCACATATATGTCATACATTTACTCCAGTCCAGCCTGGATTATTGGAGATCCTGTCTCAGACAGACAGACAGACACACACACACACACACACACACACTTGTAATAGCAGTAGGGTACTTTGCATAGTATACTTTAATCCCTGGATTCCATCTCCACTACCACAAAATTAATTAATTAAAAGGCATTGTAGTTTGATGATCTGTAATTGGAAATGTTTAGAGCAAGAAGTGTTTTGCATTTCAGTTCTGAGAAACATGCAATATTTGGAGCATGAGATCAAATTTTGTTTGTTTTTTTATTTGTTTGAGATAAGGTCACTCTATGTTGTGCTGGTAGCCCTGGAACTCACTATGTAGACCCTCACAGAGATCTGTCTGCTTCTGCCTCCTGTGTGATGGTGTTAAAGGTATGTTCCATCATGCCCAGTGAGACCCAAGTTTAAACATGAAATTCACTTACACTTCATATATACTTTATACACTAATTTTAGTGCACATTTTTTGTTTTAAAGATTTGTTTGTTTTTATGTTATGTGTATGGGTGTTTTGCCAACATGAATGAATGTCTATGCACAATGTACATGCAGTTCAAGAAGAGGCCAGAAGAGGGCGAATGAGCCCCTGTAACAGGAGTTACAGGTGATTGTGAGCCATCACGAGGATACTGCTTATTGAACCTGGTTTCTACAAGAGCAGTTCTCCCTCTCTCCCTCCGTCCCTCCGTCCCTCCGTCCCTCNCCCCCCCTCTCTCCCTCTCTCTCTCTGTTTTTTGAGACAGGGTTTCACTGTGTAGCTCTGGCTGTCCTAGAATTAGCTCTCTAGACCAGGTTGTCCTTGAACTCACAGAGAGCCACCCACCTCTTCCTCCTGGGTGCCACTGCCTGGCTCAGTACTCTATCTTAACTGCTGAGCCCCTACAGCTGGGTTTTAGCTGAGAGCCACACATGGGATCTGAGACAGAATTTTCCACTTCTAGTTTTACATTGGTGTTCAAAAGTTTGGAATTTTGAAGCATTTTTGCATTTGGGATTTTCAGACTAGGGATGTTCAACCTATACTTTATAGGAACTTCCCCCCTCCTTTCTCATGTGTGAGTATGTGTGTACGCTCATGCATGCATGTGTGTGTACACTTGTCATGTTGGAGAGAGAACCAAGGACCTCATGAATTTTATTACTGAACAACACTTTGCAACCTTATGGAATTAGAAAAAATGTACATTTAAAAAGTTGCTTTATATACTTAATATACTGGGGAGAAGGCTTGGGCAGATAATTTTGTGTGTGAGTTTGTGTTTGTGCATAGGTGTGTGTGTATGTGTTCAGTGTGCATATATACATACACATACATACATACATACATACATACATACATACATACATATACATTTGTGTGCATGTGGAGGCCAGAGAACAGCAAACCTTGGGTCCTGTTTCTCAGGTATTTTGGTTTTTGTTTTTAGCTTTTCATTTGATACAGGCTCTCTTTGAAGTCTGGAACCCTCCAAATAGGCAAGGCTGGCCAACAGGGATCCTCCGCCTTTTCTGCTTCCCAGCTCTAAGATTATAAATGCACCATGTCTGGCTTAACAATTTTTGAAATTACATTTTATTTATTGGGGGAGAAGGAGAGAAAGAGAGAAAGTGCACACTTGCGTGCCATAGCAGCCTTGGTGAGGCACTCCTTTATCACTGAGTCCTCAGCTTCATGCCTGGCTTCTTCTTTTTTTTAATAAACTTGCTGGGATGACAAGATGGCTCAGTAGGTAAAGATGCTTGCCGACGGCTGGATGATGTGAGTTTGATCTCAGGAACCCATATGGGGGAAGGAGAGCACCAGGCCCCTCAAGTTAATCTCTAATACCCACACACATGTTGCAGCATGGACACACATATGCACATGCACACAAAGTAAAGAAATAAATGTAATACATTTGAATGCGGGTCTGGTGACAGAACTCATGTCCTCATGCCTGCAAAGCAAGCACTTCATCGACAGAGGTCTCTCCACAGCTCCTACTTAAAAAGAAATGTCCGGCATAGTGGTGCATGCCTTTAACCCCAGCATTCAGGAGACAGAAGCGCTAATATCTGTGAGTTTGAGGCCAGCCTAGTCTCAATAAGAGAGTTCCAGGCTCTGTGCTACATAATGATATCCTGTCTGAAAATAATATATATATATATACATACATACCATAGGGTCATTCTATGTAGCCCAAACTGGCCTTGAACTCTTCCCGCCTCAGGCTCCTGAGTGCTGAGATTGCAGGTGTACGTCACCATGTCTGGCCCCACTAGCTGTTACATGTTTGCTAGCACTGTGATTATTGCTGGCTCTGACATACAACGTTCCCCTCCACTCACCTCACCCAGCTCCATACCTATCCCTCTGTCTCCTTGACAACATATTAGCTCTCAAACACACTCAGCCTTCTCTATCACCATCACTGCGATGGGGCTGCACTTCACCTCCTTATGAATTGGTGAGATGGGCAAGTCAAGCCTGCCTTTCCACTTGTCTGTCCAAATGCTGTGGGCTTGTGAGGCACCAGACATCCAGCGCTTTCTAGCGCTGGTCCTACTCACCTCCACCAGGAAGTCGAAGAGGCGGGCATAGAGTCCCTTGGCCAGGGCATCACGAGTGTAGGCTGCCTGTTCCACATTGAGGGTCACATCAATGGACTCACTGCGTCCACCCCATTTGCTGTCCATCTTACGACTGGTCAGCTTCTCTTGCAGTCGCTCACTGTCTATGCCCAGCAGGTAGGCTGGAAAGGCCAAGACTGCCAGACCAAAGCGAAAGGAAGCAGCTGGTCAGGCTCTCAGGACATAGGAGCTTCCCCAGTGACACCAACATGTCTCTCTTGGGATCAGAAGGGGGAAGAAGCAGTCCTAATGCATGAGCCTCACACCCAGCTCTTGACAGCACCCACACTCACGGTCTGAGCTCTCCACATTGGCATAGTTCCCTTCTTCACAGAAGCTGATGTTCCCCAGGTGCAAGATCCCTGCCACGAGCTGCAAGACAAGCCGCTGTACACTGGTTGGAATCCCAATGACTTGCATGGCGTTCTGTGGGCACAACAGGGACAGCTTATGCCACCAAGTTTGGTTTTCACTCTAACCACAGAATTAGATTTCTGGGTTCACAGCATCCTAACTGCAGAATTAGACTCTTGGGCTCACAGCATGGACTTAGGGAGACCAGACATTTGGATGCCTGATTTTGCTTTGTGTGTGTGCTCTGCATGTGTGTTCATGTATGTGTGAAGGCCAGAGGTCAACCTTGGGGGTCATTCCTCAGGTACCATATGCCTTGTTTTTCTCGATAAATAGGCAAAGCTGTATTTCCCCAACCACCTGATTTGCCTTGTGTGTGTGTGTGTGGTGTACAGATGTGTATGTGCTTATGCATGTGTGTGTGTATGTTTGTGCATGTGTGCATATGATGGCTGCACATGTATGTGTAAATGCAGGTACATTTGAAGGCTGGAGGTTTACACTGGGTATATTCCTCTATTGTTCTCCAAGTTTAAAAAGTGTGTGTGTGTGTATGTGTGTGTGTGTGTGTATGTGTGTGTATGTGTGTGTGTATGTGTATGTGTGTGTATGTTTGTGTGTGTGTGCCACAGCATGTCTGGAGATCAGAAGGCAATCTTCGGTTGTCTGTTCTCATTTCCCCCCGCAGTTTGAGACAGACTCTCATTGCTGCTGCATAAGCTAGGCTAGCTGGCTCCTGAGCTGCTGGACATTCTCCTATCTCCCTCTTCCATTCCCCACAGAATCACTGGGATTACACACGCTTGAAATGCAAACTCAGCTCATCGGACTTGCCTTCCAAGTGTTCTTACCTTCTGAACCTTCTTCCCAGCTCTTCACCTTATTTTTTTTAGTTTCTTACTAGTCCTGAAGCTCACTGATTTGAGCAGACCAGATGGCCAGTGAATCCTGGGGATCTTCCTGTCTCTGCAGCACCAGTGCCAGGACATAAGCATGTGCTGCCATACCCACCTTTTTAATGTGGGTTCTGGGATTTGAACTCAGGTCCTTACGCTTGTACAGTAAACACCTTACCCACTGAGCCATCTCCTTAGCTCCATAATCTCCCTTTTTTATCCAGTTGCTGTATAACCTTGGATAAGTGCCTGCATCTGTCTGTGTCTCACACAGAAAGGTTCTCTAGGTCAGCCAGAGCCATGGTTGGTGCTCACCAGGGTCTCACTGAAGTCGCTCCGGTCATCAGTGCCTTCCACCTTGTAGGTGTCTGATTGGTTTAGGTAGTAATAGTAGTCTGGTGTCATGAGTCCTAGGTTCTGCTGCTGCTCCTGGGAGGCCCCTTCCAGAAGCTGGAAGATGTTGGAAGGTCATGCATCTCCAGCTGTCCTGGTGCAGCTATTGTCGGTGCCCCACCCTCGCACACACTGCCCCTCCCACGTTGCTTTCCTCCGTTCCTGGGATCCAGATGGGTCTCCCTCTGCCTCCAGCCCCACAGCCCACTCCCTGCACCTGGTAGTAGATGTGGAAATTCCTCTCATTCTCATTCTGCATGACCACACGAGACTTCTCCAGCAGGAAGTTGGAGATCTTGCCTCCATCTGGTTCCCCGCCTCGGCTGAACTGGATCTCAAAGTACTTGCCCTGAATCCCAGAGAATCACATTAGCCCACCCCAGAGTCCCTGGAGGAGTATGGACAGAGCAAGAATTATCATCTCCTGAGCCTGACCTTTCTCCTCTTCCTCTTTTGACCTGAACTTGCCTTTCTCTTGTCTCCACTCACTTACTTTTTAATTGTCCGTGTGTGTGCGTGTGTCATATGCCGTGAACACATGGTGGACACATCTGAGGACAATTTGTGGGAGTTGGTTCTTTACCATGTTGGTCCTGAGGATTGAACTTGGTGGCAGCGTCTGCTGAGCCATTTTTCTGACCACTCCTCATGTCTGACTAAGCTGCTCTTTTCCCCAGTGTCTTTCCTCTAGGCTGCTCAGACTGTGTGGGGCCAGGCATCCTAACCCATACATCTCCTGTGGTGCCCTAAACCCCTGCTAACTGCACTCAGCTCTGTGCTCACCTCAAATCTCCCCCACCACATTTCACAGGTTTCTGTGCCTCTTTTGTGTGTGAATACATGGGTGTGTTGCATACACGGGTACGTGCATGATTGTGTAGGTGAAGGCCAGAGGTTAACATCGGTATCTTTCTTGACTGCTGCCATCTTATACATCAAGGAAAGAGCTCTTAGGCCTGGAGCTTGCTGGTTTGACTAGCTTTAGCTAACCATTTTGCTTCAGATATCCCCTGCCTCCACTTCTCATGTGCTGGGATCTGAACTCTGGTCCTTACACTCCTAAATGCCATTACTCCAGCCCTTCTACTTCATTTCTTGAGACAAGGTCTCTCATCGAATCTAGAGCTCACTGATTTGGATAGACCGGATGGTCATTATACTTCTGGATCCTCCTGTCTGTCTCCTAGTGTGGGAATTACAGGTGCATGCCAGAATATTTAGCTTTTTGTTTGTTTGTTTGTTTTTCGAGACAGAGTTTCTCTGTAGGTTTGGAGCCTGTCTTGGAACTAGCTCTTGTAGACCAGGCTGGCCTCAAACTCACAGAGATTTGCCTGCTTCTGCCTCCCAAGTGCTGGGATTAAAGGCGTGTGCCACTACCTCCCAGAGCATATTTAGCTTTTACATGGGTTCTGGGGATTAAGCTCAGATCTTTCTTGGATGACTCCACATTCAGGGAGAGACCTTGTCTCAGAAAATAAGACAGGGAGAGGACTGTGGCTATAGTTCAGGAGTTAAGAGCACTGATTCTCTTTCAGAGGATCTGGTTTAATTTTTTGTAAAAAAATTATGAATACATTTTTTGAAATTATTTATTTTTATTTTATGTACATTGGTGTTTTGCCTCCAGGTATGCCTGTATGATGCCATCAAATCCCCCAGAAAAGAAGTTAGAGACAGCTGTGAGCTGCCATGTGGGTCCTGGGAATTGAACTCGGGTCCTCAGCAGCCAGTGCTCTTAACCGCCGAACCCTGAGGACTTGGGTTCTATGCCCAGAACCCACATGTCTGCTCAAGATTGTCTGTTACTCCAATTCCAGGGATTTCAGTGCCTTCTTCTGGCTTACAAGAGCACATGGTGCATAGACATACATTCAAAACGCTCATCTATACAAAATAAATATTAACAAAAAAAGTAGGTGAGGGAGACACCTAACGTCAGCCTCTGGCATTCACACGCATGTGCATAAATTTGCATGTGCACATACCCATGTGTACCTAAGCATGCATGCACCCACACACAAAAAGAAGCATGGGGCCTAGGGAGATGGCTCAGTGAGTAAAGTACTTGCCACACAAGTGTGTGTGTGTGTGTGTGTGTGTGTGTGCATGTTTGTGCACATGCATGTGTGTACGTGGGTGTGTGCATTGTTTGCATGCATGTGCATGTGTGTATACACATGTGTGACTGTGTATCTAGAGGGAATTAGATCAAGTGAGGTTATAGTGACTCACAAAGCGGCTAGAATTGTTGTTGCGCGCCGTCTTGGCATTGCCGAAGGCCTCAAGCAGTGGGTTTGACTGGAGGATTATGTCTTTGACGTGCTAGGGTAGAGCCAGGTAGAACGAGATCAGTCTGGGTCAGATGGATGTAACTGAGGGAGACCTGATGTGTCCTTCTGTTCTTGTCTTACCTGGACCTTGTCACCCCCGCCAGACACCTTGGAGATGTAACCCATGATGTACTTAGCAGCCACTGTCTTCCCAGCTCCGCTCTCCCCACTGGAGGTGGTGGGAGGAAGGAAGAGTTAGTGGGCAGGGATAGTGGGAAGAATCTTTTCTAATGCCTAGTCATTCATTAATTCATGCATGATTTCATTCTTTTACTGAGCACCCACAGTGTACCAGACCCTACTCTAGGTTCCAGAAATTCAGCAGTGAACAAGAAAGATTTAGAAAAAAAAATCCCTGCTCCAGGGGCTGGAAAGATGTCTTAGTGACTAAACAGCACTTATTGCTCTTGCAGATGACATGACTTTGCTTCTCAGCACCTACACGGTGGCAATAACCAGTAGTATAACTCCAGTTCCAAGCGATTCAGCAGCCTCTTCGAGCCTATGAGAGCAACAGGCGTGATGTGGCGCATAGATATGCATGCAGGCAAATCATGCACACACAACATAAAAATAGTAATTTTTAAAATAAAAAATACTTTGTTCTCTTCCAAAAAGGAGGGGCTGGTGAGATGGCTCAGTGCATAGAGACACTTGCTGCCAAGCAGAGTTTCATGGAAGAGATCTGATTCTTGAAAGTCGTGCATTGTGTGGCATGTGGCAACCCCAGTAAATATAAATAAATAAGTAGATATAGGCTCAGGTCCCGTTGTCAGGTTTGAAGACCTGAGTTCAATCCCTCCGATGGTGAAAGGAGAGAATTGACTTTGGGAAGTTGTCTTCTGACTTCTACATGCATACTTTGACACGCATGGACCCACATACACACACACACACAAAATAATGAATAAAATTTAAAAATCCTTGCCCCCACATTTCTTTATGTGTCTGTGTATGTGCTATGAGCATGGTATATATGTTTGTGGTGTATGTGCATGTGCCCATACACACAGATTGGATGGAGGACATTTGGTATGCTGCCCCATCATTCTCTGCCTTATTACCTTGAGACAGGGTCTCTCACTGAATCTGGAGTTAGGCTTGTGGCCTGAAAACCCCAGCAATCTGTTTCAGTCTCCCAGTGCTGGAGTTATAGGGGTGTGTCCACGCCTGGCTTTTTATGTAAGTTCTGGTAATTTGACCCCAGGGGTCTCATCCTTGAGTAGCAAACATTCTTACCTACTGAGTCATCTCCTCAGTCCTGGAGCTGATATTTAGGAGGAACCAATGTGTAATAAATGAGTAGATATACTGTATCAGGAGCCATATCAGTAGCCAAGAGATATAAAGAAAGGAGGGCAGAGGAATAGGGATAAAGGTACATGACCATCATGACAAACAACCGTTGGTGGTGGGGTTTGAGGACATGCCTGGACAGAATGTTCTTCACCCTACTATACCTGATAATGACACACTGGTTCTCACAGTCGATCAGCATATTCCGGTACATGTTGTCGGTGAGGGCGTAGATATGGGGGGGATTCTCATACTGGGCCTAATGGGGGCAGTCAGGTGTCAATCCAGAGCTGGATGCCTCAGAGGGTATGTGTGGGCATACTTCTACCCATTCAACCCTGGACTTACCGCACCCTGGTAGAGGTCAATTTCTCGGTCAGTGAAGTAGGGCATTTGCTTGAAGGGGTTTACAGAGATAAGCACGGAGCCGATATATGTCTTGCGAGGCAGTTAAGAACCATGCAGTGGTTTGCTTTGCCTTTTGAATATTTTTTTCCTTACTAAGACTATTCCAACAAAACTTTTCAGAACCACTTTGCTTGGAGAGAGAGGTGAAATACTTCTTGAGTCTCTTAGGAAAAGAAGGCTGGATGCAGAAAGAGGGGACTTGGTGGTACAGTAGTTTAGCTGCTCCAACGCAGAGGTGCAGCGGCAGTTACAGCATCTCAAACCACAGCACTATTGTTACTTGTTCTATTCTCCAATCTGCCCATCTTTCCCCCACTTATTCATCCTCCCCTCAACCCTGGGATGGACTTCCATTTGCCCCTCTGCACTGCCATCCCTTTGGCAGCCTTTCCTGTCCCAGTACACCATCCTAACTTCCATTGCCCACATCCTCCCATGCCCCTGCACTGCTTAGGATACGAAGATGTAGTCATCCATGAAGCGCTTGCGGAGATTGCTCACAATGGCATCCTCAGTAATCTGGGGCAGCAGCACCATGTCGTCCACTCCACTCTGCTTCACATTGTGACTCTGCCAGTGAAAACGCTCCTTGCTGCCCTGTGGATGGGGGTGGAAGAATGGAGGGTGAGCCCTTTCAGGGGAGCATGGTTGGGGTGGGGTATCCGGCTTACCTCCACCACAGCTTCGGAATCGACCTTCCTCAGATACCCGTGCAATGGCTAGGTTTTTGGTTGTGATTTGTTTTTGGTTTTGAGACAGCATTTCTCTGTGTAGTAGTCATTGCTGCCCTGGAACTCGCTCTGTAGACTAGGCTGGTCTTGAATTTACAGAGATCTGCCTGAATGGCTAGTTTTGATTGTCAGCTTGACACAATTTAGAATCACCTGTTAAGAGTCTGAATAAGGGACTGTCTAGGTCAGTTTGGCCTGTGCCATGTCTGAGAGAGATTGTCCTGATTACATTAATAAAAGTGGGAAGACCTGTTTGCAACCCAGCCCTTCACTGGGGGATTCTAGGCTCATATTATACACAGTCTTGCAGAGGAGGATTGGATACAATTAATAGCGCTCTCTCTGTGTCTCACTATGCAGCCCTGGCTAGCCCAGAACTCACTGTATAAACCAGGTTAGCCTCTAACTCATGGAGATTGCCTGCTTCTACCTCCTGAGTGCTGGGATTAAAGGTGTGTGCCACCACGTTGGGTTCTCTATGCTCTTGACTGTGGATGTGGTCAAACTAGTTGCTTCAGGTTTCTGCCTTGACTTCCCCATGATGGGCTGTAGCCTGGAACTGTGAGCCAATGAAACTCTTCATCCATTAAAGTTGCTTTTGTCAGGATATTTGATTACAGAAACAACAACAACAAAAAAATAAAAGATGACAATCTCATTTCTTCCTCACCTCTTAGGAATACCCAGGAGGTAGATAAGGCCATTAGAGGCTCCCTGTCCAAAGCAACATGCATTCCTGGGTCTTCTCTTTGGTCCTTCTTTCCACCCATGCCCTCACTGTTTACCTCCTGCCACAGAGAACGGAGTCATCTCCTTGCCATGCCTTCCCCACCATGAACTCCCTTGAAGCTGTACGCCAAAACCAACCCCTTCTTATTTACATTGTTTCTGGAAGGAGGGTATGTCACAGTGCTGTGAAGGTAGCTCATACATGTGACAGATTTGGTCCCATGTCTCTGTGTTAGAGAACCTGTCCATGGCTTCCCATCACTGTCCTATTCCTCAAGGCTATAAATAATTGGTTTGCTTTGAGACAGACTCTTGTAGATCACACTGGCCTTGAACTCACTATGTAGCATGACCCCTCTGCCTCTCTCTGCTCTTGACTGTGGATGTGATGTGATTTCCTGGGTTTTTGATTGATAAGTGTGTGCTGTTGGGAGCATAGCATGAAGGTTCTTGTGCCCACAGATCTCCAGGAAGACCAGGAATGCTAAGCACACATGATTGTCTTTCCAGTGGGAAAGATGAAATACCCGTTTTTCCATCCAGAAAGCTGGGAATTATAAGTGATTAATAGCCTGGTGATCTGTGTTGGGCCAGGCCTCATCAAGCTTCTACAACCAGGACCAGAGGTGCCTAGAAATCTAAATGACCCTTGTAGCCAGGGGCTCCCCCAAGCTCCCAAAACCAGGAACAGAAGTGGCTAACAGTCCAAATGACCTCTGTGCTATCTGTCTGACCAAGACCAGGCCAGAGCCTTCTCTAGGCCCTCAAGCTAACACAAGAAGCCTATCTCTAGACCCCATTGTCTTGGAAGAAATGACATGTACCTGGGTCAAGTTTCACTGTAATTACGCTTCCTTGTGCAACAGGGATTGCATTACACCAGGAAACTTTTTTTTCCCAGACTGTACTGTTTTTTAAATATGATGATGATGAACTGCCTGTCTTAGAGTCTTTAGAAGTCTTGATCCAGGCTGATGAAGTCAATTTGAATTGAGTCTTCACACTCGTCTCTTTGAGGTTTGCTTCTTTGCCAGACACATGCAGAGACCCCATCAGTGTGTCACCAAGCACAGTTTATAAAGTGCTGGAGAGAAAACCCAGCAATCTGGGCATGTAGGCAAGAACTCTTGTAGGTGAGTTACATCCTCAGCTCCCAGTGGGATCTTGCTGAAGAATGGTACAGGACAGGCATGGTGGCATGCTGTTAATCCCAGTACTTAGGAGGGGAAGTTGGGAGAACTTTCATGAGTTTCAGGTCAGCTGGGATATATATTAAGACTCTGTTTCTAAAATAGTCTGTCAATATTGCTCAGTGTGTAAAGGTGCTTGCTACTGAGCCTGATGACCTGAATTCAAGCCCTGGGATCCATGTGGTGGAAGGAGAGGACCAACTCCTGGTTCTCTGGCCTCCACACATGTGTTACCGCATGTGCAAACTCTCTCTCTCAATCAATCAATTGGTATAATTAAAAAATTAAATATATATGTAGTATATATACAGCATACATTTAAAAATGTGTACATGTAGTACAGATTATGAGCTCTGTAGCTCTCATGAACAATGCTGTCAAGTTCACAGCCTGAACAATGAGGGACGAATCCTGTGCTTTGACATTCAGTCCTACGGGGTGTGGACCTGGCTAAACTCACACTATCCATTCATCCATGCCCTCTTCCCTTCTCTCCTTCATTCAAATGAGCTCTCACACCTATAGACCAGGCTTGCAGGACCCTCATATCTTCCTGCCTCTACCTCAAGTGTTGAGATAACACGGGTGCACAACTGCACGTGGTGTATGCAGTGCTGGGGAGCTCCGGGGCTGGAGTAACGGCTAAGCAGTCAAGAGCATTTGCTGCTCCTGCAGAGGACCTGACTTCAGTTCCCAGAACCCACATGGTGGTCTCTAACTGTCTGTAATTCCAAACTCCCAAGCTTGGAGGGCCCAGTGACCTTTTCTGGCTTTCACACAGTGCATAGACATACATGATGGCAAAACATGTACACCTTTAAAATTAAAATAATAATTCAAAGAGTAAAAAGAATGGATGTAACATTAGAATCTAGCTGCTCCACAAGCCACGTGCCTTTCAAGCAGCCTTCTGCTGTCACAGATGCCAGCAGGCACCCTCCTGAGACACTTGAGCCCTTAGCCAGAAGAACACCAGGTACTAGGGCTTCTCACCCGAGGAAATGAGTTTACATCAATGATCCCAGTTACACGTGTGCTCCACCCCTTTCCCTGTCTCTTGGCTGAGAATTAGAGAACCTGGCTGGAGGCTTGCGCTGTGAAACTTCCTCTATGCTCAGAAGCGGATGACTGAGACTCCTACTTGTGCCATGGGACCTTAGTTTTCTCTCTTTAGAGACCCTACCATGGTGTCCGTCTCTGGTACTCGGGCCTGAACTCTTCTCAGAGCCTGGGTTACACTTCTGCAGCTCTGCCTGTCTGTCCATGGACAGTTATTCCAAAATCACAAAAAATTTTTTTTACAGTTATCATAGTATATTTGTTTAAAATGCCATCCATTTTTTTCTTTTTAATTTTTTGAGACAGGGTTTCTCTGTGTAGCTTTGGAGCCTGTCCTGAAACTTGCTCTGTAGACCAGGCTGGCCTTGAAGTCGCAGAGATCCACCTGCCTCCTTCCCTCCCAAGTGCTGGGATTAAATGTTTGCATGGCTATCATCTGGCTACATTAAAAACTTTTAATAAACACCTTACTCCCCAACAATATGTCTTAGTATCCCTCTTGAGCCTGCATTTGAGACCTTTTATAGGTGGGCACATCTGGTGGCTTCACTGCATTTTGGGGCCACTAGTGTGAGCACTTTCATTATTTTCAGATAAAAATGTGAGCAGGCACATTTTTAGTATTCATAACTTTTCCTCTTCATTACAGAGGATTACATAATTCCTTTTCCTTCCTTCCATCCTTTCCTTCCCCCTTCTTTCTTTCTTGCTGAAATGGGATGAAACCCAGGGCCTCGCACATGCTAAGCAGGCATTCTACCCCTGAGCTCCTCTCTGGGGGATTCTGGGTTCCACCTGTGAGCCATGCCTCCAGCCCCTCACCGGGGGAGTCTAGGTAGGAGGATACACCTCTGAGCTACATTACCCTTGACTAGACTCAAGATCAGCCTTGCCCCCAGGCCCTCCTTATTGGGTTTTATGTTTGTCTTACAAGCACAGATCCTGAGTTCTTCCCTGGCACTGCAAAAAAGAGAGTGCCAGGTTTTATACAAGAACTCTACTTGAAGGAGACAGGGCAAGGGGAGGAGCAGCTCATGGAATGCAACAGGGTGCAGCTGTTAAAGGTGACATGCCTGGAGAGGTTAAGACAGAGCTGCCTGGAAGGTCAGAGGTATCCAGGACAAGCGGTGGCCCAGGGGGGATGTATTGGGAGCTGCAAAGAACTTTGGGCCATCTGAGCTACTGAAACTTGACAGCACTCTGCGAATGGCCCCAGGGAGGGTATTGGCAAGATCCTGGAGTCATAGTGGGAGGTGTGGAAGGCTGGTGAGGACCCACCATCACCCATCTGCCTGAGAAGAGGAAGGACAGAGGCTGGGAAGAGAGGTCGGGTCACAGCAGTCAGTGCTTCCTGTTTGCAAGACGGGAACAGCAGAAGTGTTGGTGAGGACAGATCATGAAAATTAGGGGTGGAGTCATTCATAGGTTATTTGCCATTCTCTGTTTGATGGTTGGGGTGGGGTATGAACAGGCAGGCTGTGTAAGTGGCTGACGAGACAAGGAGTGGGTTATAGCTCTGCAGAGTGCCAGGGAGGGGCTTGTGTTTGGTGACCACAGTACATAGCAAATGGTTAGCTTTCTGACATTCATTTACTGCCCAGGGTAAGCCTCTTGTTTGGGTGCAGGGTCTGTCTCAGAAGTCCCAAATGGACTGGAATTGTAATGTAGCCCAGGCTGGCTTTGAACTACTGACCGTTCTGCTTCGACATCCTGAGTGCCATCATTTTTAATTCACTTTTCAGTGCCAGAAATGGAATCTCAAGACCTACATGTACCATGTGTGCTACCACTAAGTTTCACTTTCAGTCCTTACTAAGCTTGTTTTGCTTCTTTTGTTCTAAATGTTTGTTTATTACATTGTATGTATATGTGAATGCCATGCATGGGTGTGCATGCGTGAAGGCTGCAGGACAGCACTGTGGACTCAGGTCTCTTCAGACACTTTTATGGAGCTCTGGGGATTGAACTTGGGGAACTAGGGTTGTTCAGCAAATGCCTTTATCCACTGAGCCATCTTGTTTGCCTTTATTTTTTTTTAATTAAGGGCACCACCACACCCTTAATCTCATGCACTTAGAGGCAGAGGCAGAGGTAGAGGCAGAGATCTCTGTTAGTTTGAGGCCAGCCTGGTCTACATAGTGAGTTCTAGGACATACAGAGAGACCTTGTTGTAAACACCTATCTATCTATCTATCTATCTATCTATCTATCTATCTATCTATCTATCTGTCTATCTATCATCTATCTATCGAGGTAGGATCATATAGTCCAGACCAGCCTCACACCTCTTATGTACCCAAAGATGACCTTGTGATTCTGATCTGTCGCCTCTATCTCCCAAGTAGTGTGAGGACATATATGCACTACTGTACCCACTAACTGGGGTTTGTGAAGTGCTAGGGATCAAACCCAGGACTTCATGCATATGAGGCAAGCCCTCTTCTACCAGCTGACCTCCATCCTCATGACTAAGTCACGACCTATATGACTAAGCTTAAAAAATTAGTGTATGTGTGTTTGTATGTATATATACACGAATGTGTGTCCAAGGTTGCGTCTATGAGGGGTTTGGGTGCTGGCACCTGCATGCATGCACACATCCAGAAGTGGGTGTTAGTTGGCTCTTTAGGGCCTGGAGCTAGAAGACATTGGGGACGTGGATGTGGCCTCTTAACGTCCATTCTCATGATGGAGCATCACTGTGGTTCACTGCTGAGCCCTGGCTCCAGTTCTGTGATGGGGATTTTTTTAAGTGGGTTACTTCAACTTTTCCTTTCAACACACAGAGGGTAGAAGTATTAATAGCTCCATTTTTCAGAGAACTCTGGTGCCTCCAGGCCAGAGGCTGCAAGGCCAGCTGTGGTTGGCCCCTCTGGCCTTTCTAGCCAGGTTCCTCTTTCTGCTCTTCCCCTCTTCACAGTGCTCACTGTCTTCTGCCTAATGGCGTTCATTCCCGGTCTCTCCTGCCTTCCTCCAGTATCTGAGCTCTGCTATGTCATAAAACCATCCATGTATTCTTGTGTGTATTCCTGGCTTCTCATGAGGTGGAGGCGGGGTCTGGGGGTGGTGCTCAGTTGGCAGTGTTTGTCTAGCTTCCATCTCTAACACAACATAAACTAGGTTCTATAGTGTATGCCTTGAACTCCATTATTTATGGGGCAGAGGCGGAAGGGTCAGGAGTTCAAGAACACCCTCAGCTACATAGTGAGTAGGATGGACTACATGAGACTTTGTCAAATTGGCTCTGAGGTCTGGTGGCGCTGAAGAGGTGGCTCAGCAGTTAGAGTACTGGCTGCTCTTGCAGAGGGACCTGGTTTGATTTCCAGAATCCACATGGTGGCTCACAACTCCAGCTTCTAGGAATCTGACACCCTCTTTTGGCCTCCTAGGGCACTGCATGCACATGGTACACAGACATTCACGTTGGCAAAGTACACATAAAATAAAAATAAATCTTAAAAGTAAAAAATAAATTAAAATAACCCCCAAACCTAGCTAACCAATCAAAGAAGTGAATGAATAAAGTACCCTGGAGGGGAAATTGTTCTTCATGCCCCCTGAAGAATTCCTTGTCTCCCTGGTTCAAGTTAAAACTATGTGTTCCTAAGTTCCTTCCTTGAGCTGTGGGTGGGGGGAGTTACAACAAATAGGTTTGTGGTCTCAGTTGACCACAAGCTAAATATGACTCAATCTGCTGTCTCTTGTGAAAGATACTGGGGGCTGGAGACGGCTATAGTGAGAAGTGAAGGCAGATTCTTCCCCTAGCTCTTCAGCTCTGCCTGCATGAGAGGTGGGGTTATGGGGGAGGAGGTGAGGGTGGGGTGGAGATGACAGGACAGCCTTCTTGGTGCTATTGAGGGTGGGACTGTTTGTGGTCAAGGTGGTGTCTCTTGTAGGGCTTGGGCTGTAAGCCCTGCAGTGTAGTGAACACACTTCCTGATTCCTATCAGTGCTCAGAGGAGGTACAGGCCCAGCCTAGGTCCCCGCTCTTGAAGCTCTTAGTGCAAGTTGATGAAGCTGGCCCCCAGGGAGAGGCCATGTTAGAGGGTGCAAAGGCTAGGTGGGTATATCACCCAAGGCTAAACTTGCAACTTGACCTCAAGGGCCTGTGGGTGTGAAACTCCAGGTCCCTAGCTTCTTTGAGTGGTAAGCCGAGGTTTAAATAGGACCAGAGGATGCTCAGAGGCTATTTAACAGCAGTGAAGTTCCTATGTGAGCTCACATTTTCTAGGAAAAGGAAAGGAAAGCCATAGTCAAGGTGACTACTAAGAGAAGTGACCTCTTAAAGGGGCCAAGCTGAAATCACCTTCCACCTTTTGTTTATCCAGCAGCTTTGCTAGGCTTCCCTGCCTTAGTTTCCTCATTTGAAAAACAAGAAAAGACAGAGTTCATGGGGCAGCTGCACAGATTCAACAAGGCAAAAGGCAAGGTTGTCATGTAATACTGACATTCCTCATCAGCACTGTGGGTGTCAGCCCCAGTGGGTCCAAGGCAGGAGGAGCCGCATGATGGAGCTTGGAAACTCACCCCAGACGTGCTAGTTGTGACTGGCTAGGCCGGGTGAGCATACTTACAAAGACACTGTGTGCCTCACTTTGGTTATTATACTATTGAGTCAGTGGACCCAAAGAAACTGGAATTTCTCCTAGAAATATCATGCAGGGAGAAGAGAGAGCTTAAAGCTAGGGCCAGCCAGCAGAGCCTGACTTGTTAGACAGCCTTACAACAGAGACATGGATGGGTCAGTGGTAGGTAGGACCACACTTTCACTAGGAACTACACAGACAAGCATAACTCTGGCCTCTAATTAAACCTAACTGGGGTAGGGTATGAGATATCAGTATTGGCTCAGGAGCCACAAGACCAAGTTCTTAGCACAGAGGACAGGGACAAAAGGCAGGGAATAAGACACAAAGACAGGAGCTAGAGGATGAGGGAGAAGGGAAGGGAACAAGGGAAAGTGATAAGGGGCACTTGTCCCAGAGAGCAGCAAAGGGTTATCTCTGGGTACAGAGGAGACAGATGTGGCCCAGAGGAAAATGGTGGTTTATAACGGTAAAAGGGGAAACCCTGTATTAGGATGAGGTTTGATTTTAATTGGGCATGTTAGTTAGGGACCCAGAGGTTCCTTTTAACCGCTGGACTTTAATACTTTCATAGCACCTTGGTAGTCAGCCTCAGGAGAAGGAAGTGACCAAATAAGGGAACAGACCTTAGCTAGCTTTAGGAATGCAATCTAACATTTTTTTTTTTTCAAGGCAGAGGGAATGGGGGAGAAGGGTGAGGCTTCCCAGAACCATGCCGGCCATGATTGCTTAGTCTGCCAAGAGTCCCTTCAGGTGGTGTCATTGTCTTTCCTTATCTCTCTTCCCATCATGGCCACACTGATCGAATTTCCTTTTTCTGCTTGTCCCTCTTAATCTGGCTGTTTTAATTGGTTTATGGAGGACTAGTGGCTGGACCTGGATGTGACCCCAAATCTGGTAGCAAAGCTCTCTTAGAATTGGGTGGTGATGAGCAAGAACTTCAGCCTAGAGAGAAATAGAACAGCCACTTCCTTCCTCACCAGGGTCCTGCGAGCTGTGCAGACTGTGGCTCTTGCACCTCACCCTTGGCCCTCAGGGGTTGACCCTAGAATCGTTGTCCTGTCTTACCCCAGCCAGGGGGGCATTGGCCCCCACCCTGCTGCACCTCTGAACTGTGCAAACAACACGCCTACCTCCCAAAGCTCTGAGTGTCTCACTTTTTCTTCACAGGACTGGGGTTGGGGATTGTGTTGGGTGGGGCCAATGACTTTACTTCCTTTTGGCTTAGTTGGAGGCCAGCCAACAGGTAAAGACCTTTGTCTTTCTGGAGGCAGCTGGGGTCTATTGCACCTCCTCAAATTCTCCACCCAGAGGCTGGAGTTGGGGGAACTCAGGTCTCAGTCTTTTGCTCACTAGAGAGGAGCCTAGGGGCTCTGATGCCCAAAGCTGATGCTTGCCTGTCCCTCCCTATCTTTCTTGTCCCATCTGTTGTTGGTTTATTTTATTGTTCATTATTTAAAAAATAATACCATACTGCTTCCTGCAGTCAAACCCACATGGATAAGGCCTGACATATTTAGTACAGTTTGTTACCTCTGTGAGTTCGTTAACTCGGTATGCTTTTTAAAAAATTAAAATGACATGTATTTGTGTATGTGTTAGGAGTGTGTGCTTGTGTGACACAGCACGCCTGTGGCCAGAGAGCAACTTGAAGAAATGAGCTCCAAATAGAGCTCAAGTATCATGCTGGCAGCAGACACTTTACCCTCTAAGCAATATCAACAGCCCCGATTTTTCTCTTTTTGAGATTGTGTTTCATCATCTAAGCTACTCTTAACCTCCTGATTCCCAGCTCCATCTCCCAAGTTCGGAAAATTACTGGTGTGCTATAACACTCCCAGCTTAGTTATGGGTACTTAAAAAAATAAATAAAATCTTGTGCCAGTGAAATGGCTCATGGGTAAGGGGCTTGCTGCCAAGTCTTATAACAGAGTTCAGTGCCCTGGATCTACACTATGAAGGGAGGGAACAAATTCTTTCCAGCTGCCCTCTGGCCTCCACAAGTGGGCCATGGCTCACTCCCCTCACAAGAAATAAATATTATTTAAAAAATTAATGTTGTTTTAGTTTATTTGTGACTGGGTCTCATATAGTCCAGACTGGCCTCAAAGTTGCTATATAGCAGAGAATGATCTTGGATTTCTGAGCCTCTTGCCTCTACCTCCCAAGCGCTGGGATGAGAGACGTACACTACTGTTCTGATTTATATAGTGTTGGGATGGAGCATAGGGCTTGACACACAGAAGGCAAGCACCTCACCAACTGAACTACAACCCCAGCCCTACAGTTGGGGGTTTTGTTAGGTCTCTTTTTGAAATACCTCCTTTTTTGGTTCATTCCCCTGGCCACTGGCCTCTTTGTTCCTCCTGTTTTTTTTTTTATGAAAGATTTATTTCATTTTTATTCATGTGTCTGTATGTGTTTGTGATATGTGTGTGTACATGTGTGTGGGTACCCATGGAGACCAGCTGGATCCCTAGAACTGGAGTTACAGGCAGTCCTAAGGCACCCGATGTATGTGCTGGGAGCTAACTCTGGTCCTCAGCAGGAGAGCACCGCTTAGCCACTGGCCCATCTCTCTAGTTTCACCTTATGTCTTTTGTTTGTTTCTGTGGTGTTATGCATGGATCCTAGGGCCCTGAACTTGCTAGGCAAGTGCTCTGCCCCTGAACCATACCTCCAGCGCTGTTTCCTTCACTTTGTGTCTCAACCTTCAAAGCAACCACCTTTACCCTCAAGTCACCACTGTTATGAAACAACGATGCCCACCTCATACCACCCCTCAGACCCCACAAAGTCAAACAGAAACTGCTACAATCTTCTGAGTCAGTGCATCAAACAGAAACAACAAACAATTCCACCACTAGCATTGCTTATATATATATACCACCCTTGCCAACAACCAGGATCAACTAACCACCACCCACAATAACAAACAGATGCAAGCAGAGAGCGTGCCCGCAGTCCCAACATTTTAGAGGGTTGTGAGTTTGAGGCTAGGCTGAGCAAAAGTAAATAAATAAAAAGTGTCCATTAATAGCAACAAACAGTCACAAAACAATAACCATCATAAAAACTCCAGGGGCCAGAAAGATAGCTGAGCGGGTAAAGGTGCTTGCAGCCGAATCTGGTCACCCAGAGTTCAGCGTCCAGTACCCAATGGTGGAAGGGGAGAATCCACCCCTGCAAGTTGTTCTCTGACCTTTACATATGCCCATTCCAAAATAAATCAACGTGAGAACAAACTCACACCCAGGGGCTGGGGAACTGGCTCAGTAAGAGTGCTTGCTATACAAGCATGGGGACCCGAGTTTGAATTCGCAGTGTCCACGGACACAAACTCACCTAGAACCCCTGTGCTATGGAGGTAGAGACAAAGGCATCTGTTGGTTTTACTATCTGCCAGCCTAACTCCAGATTCAATGAACGATCCGATTCAAGCAGGACATCTGATGTTCACATGTGTTTGATCAGCACATACACCTGACACACACACTGCACTCACACTGACACATAGACACTGACAACCACACATAACCATATCCCATGCAAAATCTGAGAGTGAGTTGCTAGACCACCATTACTAGAAGCTAGCAGAAGACAACCAATGGCAAATGAGTATTAAGCATTCAAGCTCCTGATAACCAGCATAGGCAGTGTCCTGCTGGTGACTAATATTAAACACTAGCGACTCCAGCATAGTGGCATATGTCTGTAACTCCAGCACTCAGTAGGCGGAGGGCAGAAGGATCAGGAGTTTAAGGTCATATTGACTATATAGTGAGTTCAAGGATGACTTACAGCATATGAGACTCTGTCTCAAAACAACAATGGACGGGGTGTAGCTCTTGCCTAACGTGCAGAAAGTCCTGGGCTCCATTTCCAGGACTGTACACAGCAGGGCAAGGTGAATCAGCTAGGAGGTAGAGGCAGGAGGATCCGATTCCCAAGGTCATCCTTGTCTATATCCGTGCCTTCAAGACCAGCCTGGGGATACATGAGGCCCTGACTTAAAGCACCAAACCCTGGCACAGGCTGAGAGGATGGCTCAGTGCTTAAAAGCATTTGATATCTTTTCAGACAGCGAAAGCTGGTTCCCAGCACCCACATGGTGCTTACAACCAACAGTAAATCCATCTCAAGGGAATCTGATACCCTCTTCAGGCCCCCCCAGGCACTTGCATGCACATGACATACAATCACACTGATGTGTACACATAAATCAAACAGAAATATGTCTTAAAAAGTAACAAAACTAAACACCTCCTTGCCATCATAGGTGACCACCACCTCCAACCCACCCATGAGAACTATTGTAAGCACCAATCTTCACAAAGTAACAGCAACCCTCACCATTACAACCACAGCAGTACTCACTCAACAAGGAATACCCAGTGGCTTGTCCAGCTGCCAAGAAGGAATGACCTGCACCCATCTCTACCACTGAAGCCAGTAATGTACAAACCTCCCAGGCACCAGCAGCTCCTGGGCATTTAACATAAATGCTCCATAACAGACTCTCTTTGAACAGCATCCTGGCAGAACCCTCTGGGAAGTTCTCAGTATTCCCAGACACAACTATGGTCCTCATAGATAGTGTCAGCCTTTTCCTTTCTCTCTGCTGTCCCCTTTGCCTTGCATTTCCTTTCCTCTTGCCTGCCTGTCTGCCAGTCTCTTAGGACCCAGGCAGGACTCAAATTCACTATGTAGCACACGATGACCTTGTACTGATTCTTTCTTCCATCTGCAGGCAGTTCCAGAGTTCTGGGCTGACAGACTTGGTTTAATGCAGTGCTGGGGATAGAACGCTGCTTCCTGCACGCTAGGAAACTATCGGCTCAACTCCAGCTTTGGATCTATTTTGGTTTCATTGAGAGAAGGTCTTGCTAGGTAGTCCAGGTTGGCCTCCAATTCATGATTTTCTGCTTCAGCCTGCAGTGGTGTGCCACCATACTTGGCTCCAGGTTTCACCACTGTTCGCTTTGACTCATTTCTCCCCTCAGATCTGTCTGCTGAGAAGTCCATTGACTAAGCATTTCACAGTGCTGGCAGCCTAGGAGGGGTTTCCCTTCCTTTCAAGTAGCAAATCTCTTCCTGTTTTTCTTTTTTTTAAAAGACAGAGTCTCATGTAGCCCAGGCTTGCCTTAAACCTGCTATATAGTCAAGGATGACTTTAAACTCCTGCCTCCACCTGCCAAGTGCGGGGACAACACGCCCAGTCTATGTGATGCTCTGGATGGAACCCAGGGCTGTGCATGACCGAAGGAGCACAGCCTCATCCCTCCTGGCTTTGCTCTGTCACCCCAACTCCCTGCTTCCACTCCAGTCATGTTTGCTGGATCTGCCAAGGACCCCAACAGCTACCCCTCTCCTGGAAGCATATCCTTATTCCCATTGACAAAATGACAACAAATGAAGGCTGAAGTGGACTGTGGGTTTGTGGAGCCATGGGGGTGATTTGTGTGACCATCGCTGCCTTTTATTGTGTATGCCATGATGCTGCTGGGTTTAGACAGAATGTCTAGATGCTGGTCATCCTCCAGCCTCATCATCGTCAGCAGGCCTTGACTTGCAGTCCATCTCTGGCTGCAGTATCTCCATTGCCACCCCCATGTAGTAGCAAGAACACAGCCTCTGGTCCCTTGTACCCTCCATGCTTTGTTGTCTAGTCCTGTCTCCTCCTCCTCTCTCAATCCCTCCTCCCCATCTCCTCTGCTTTCCTGTTTTTCTCCTTTTCTTTTTCATCTAGTTCCTCTTCCTTCTCCTCCTTTGTTATCTCCTGCCCTACCCCACATCTCCAACTCCTCCTCTTTAGGAATACTGACTGAAAGGTAAATGATGGTGATGATGGCTGATTTTCAATGCTAGAGATGACACTCAAGACCTTGAGCAAGGGCCCTACACCTGACCTCCATCTGCCTCTGAGTCTGTTACAATGACACCACCTGTCCTCACTTGCACTGCTATCACACTCCACAGCCCTCATGTGAGACACAGTCAACCCCACCACTGGTGGACTCACAATAGTCAAACCCACAGACCCCATGAATGTTTCCAAGGAGAGCTCCCCCAAACACTCCCATCTCTAGACCAACTTCCAAACATGAACTCCGGAAACAGAGGCCAAGCATAGGAGAAAGTGCTTGTTTCAAATCTAGGATCTGAGAGGACTCTCTAAGCCCCTGGAAAGGGACATGTCTCTTCCTGGCAAACTATGTAATCCCCTTAGGGATACCTTCTCCCTTCCTATTACTCTGCAGACTTGGTCCCCATAGCCAATCTGGCACCCTTAGAACTTGATTCCTGGTGGAGGACCATGGGATACCCTGTGCTGCCGTGTGGGAGTCCCTCCCCCAAGGCTCTGCAATTCTCATAACCATCGCCCAAATTTCTGAGGGTGCTCAGGGCACTGCCACCAGGCCGTTACTCCCAGAGCCAGCGCTAAAGAACTTACCATGGTGGGGTTGGTGTCTGGGCTCCTGTGGGTAGTGACAGGGGCACAGGCTCAGGGGGTTCCTGGGGGTGGCTCTGGCATGGCCCTGCTTCTTCATCTACTCCTTCTGCAGACTCCTAGCCCCAGTTCCTCTTGCAACAGCCCCTCTCTCACTTCCTTTGATAGGAGGGGCCATGGCCACAGGGGAGGGAAGCTGAGGGCGGGGACAATGCTCTGCTCTGAGCCTTAGCAGCAATGACCCTGCTGAAATTGGAGTTTGGAGCCTAGAGGGACAGGTTGAAGATGTCTGGCAGGTGCCAGACAAGAGAAAGTCCCTTCTCTATCTACCTCCCCAAGAAAAAAGGCTACAGCAAAAGGCACCCAGGTCAGTTGACTGCAGGACTAGCCACCTAGTTGAGGTCTTTCTCTTCTGAGTCAAGAAAGGGAAGTGCTGTTTCTGATGTGTCTGCTCTGGGTGTTCTTGTGTAAACCCTTTAAGACCCTCCCTGTAGACTGTTCCTCCAAAGCCAGTGTGTTAGTAAGGACAAAGAGAGTGGAGGCCACCACACGCCTTATGCCCATGTAAGATTTCTAATTTTGTATGTCAGATCTGGACTTCTTTTTTAAAATATTTATTTATTTATTATGTATACAATATTCTGTCTGTGT
>LOEQ01001228.1:562653-573877 GCA_001685075.1 Bramus lutescens
AGAGAGAGAGAGAGAGATGATAGATGCATGAGTACCGTGTGTGTAGTTTGGAGGGCAATTTTAAGAAGTCTGTTTTCTCCTTCCACATGTGGGTCCTGGGGATTAAATTCAAGTTCCCTTGCTTGCATTTTACTGACCAAACCATCTGCCTCTCTCATTGTGTTCATTTACAGATTATAAAACTGGGGCTCAGGGAAGCTATGCAGTTCACCAGGGGTTTACAGGCAAGAAATGGCTGGCTGGGATTTGAACCCAAACTTGTCTGCCTTAGAATGGGTGAATCTAATTCCTCATGCCTCATTGAGCAACGAGGTTGAACTAAGGCAGAGGGAAAAGGGTATCATGGAAGCTGCAATCCATATAGGTGAATGAGATTTGAACATCATAAGGCACCACCACTGACTGCCCATCTATGACCACTACATCTTTCCTCACCCATTCTCCCAAGATTCTTAGCGTCTATACCTGGACCCCCACATTGTCCTGTGTGCTGGATCCTGCAATCACCTTCCCTTTGGGTTGTATTTCTGTTTCCTAGTCTAGTCCATGTCTTTTTTGTTTGTTTTGTTTTGTGGGACAGAGTTTCTCTGTGTAACAGCCCTGGCTGTCCTGGAACTCACTCTATAGACCAGGCTGGCCTTGAACTCAGAGATTCGCCTGCCTCTGCCTCCTTAGTGATGGGATTAAAGGTGTGTGCCACCACTGCCCAGCTGGTCAAGTCAGTATCTTACCACTAGAGCACTTGGTGCTGTGGACACTCCAGGGGTTGGGATCAGGGGTTCTTAGGCCTAAGAACCCCTCAGACTTCCCTCTTTTTCCTCATTCTCTTATCACTTGAACATCCTATGAGATCTTCATTCTGTCTCCCAACCCAATGCTTTTTGTTTCTCTTTAGAGACAGCTTATTGCCTATCCCAGGTCACCTGGATGCCTACATTGACTCCTCTTGCTATTCCCTACCGCACATCTCAGAACCATGAATGGCAGACACCCTGCCATCTAACTTCTAATCTAACACTTTTCTATCTTTTTTTCTGTATTCTATGTGTATGTGTTCATGGGTTTTCAGGTGTGTGTATGTGTGTGTGTGTGTGTGTGTATGTGTAGGTCTGATTCAGCCTCAGGAACTGTCCCTCAGAAACACTTTTTCTTTTAAACTTAACATTTAAAAATTACTTATTAATTATGTAAAAAGAGTTGAAACTGTAGACTTGTAGACTTAATTCTTTTTTTTCCCCCTTGGGGCTAGTGGCATATGACTTTATTTCAACATTCCGGAGGCAGAGGTAGGTGGATCTTTATGAGTCCAAGACTACATGAGTTCCAAGGACAGTCAGAACTACACAGTGAGATCCTATTTTAAAAGTATATTTTAGAGTGTATGCGCATTGTGCATGTGTGTAGACTAGAAGAGAACACCAGAACCTCTGAAGCTGGACTTACAGGTGGTTGTGAGCCAGCAAATGTGGGTGCTGGGAACAAAAGTTGATTCTCTCTATAAGACCAGTAAGCTCTGGTTAGGGTTAGGGTTAGGGTTAGGGGTTAGGGTTAGGGTTAGAGTTAGCTGCTGAGCTGTCCAGTCCACCTTGGTTTTTGAGCAGCATTTCCCCACCAGGACCTAGTACTTTTGGACTAANAGCAACTCTCATGGATCCTTCTGTCTCTGCCTCCTCAGCGCTGTGATCACTAGCACATGCCACCATGCCTGTTTTTTTCTGTAACAGGGATCAAACTCACGTCCTCATTGTCTTTACTGATCAAGCTATCTATCTCCCCAGAACTTTTCTCACTTCGTTGCCAGACTCCCTTCGATCAGCCAGGTTGCAGGTGTGTACCGCTATGCTCAGCTTCTCTCTCCTTTTGTGCCTCCCTCTCCAAACCTAAGTCTAGGATATGCTAGAATCAAGAGTGTAAGCGTGCGTGCGCGTGCATGTGTGTGCGTATGTCGGTAGGTAGATCAGGATAACACATATTGGCAGCCGGGTATTCCCTTCCACCTTAGGTTCTGGAAATCGTTAGGCTTATGTAGCAAGTGCTTTTAACCATTGAGTTATCTGGTCTATGCCCAGATTTTTTTTTTTTTAATGTGGGTTCAGTGAATCAAACTTAGGTTTTTGCGCTTGCACAACAAACGCAATACTGATTGAACATCTCACTAACCCAGGCGTTTTAGTCTTTTGTTGTTGTTGTTTTGGTGTTTCCTGGCTGGCCTGGAACTCACAGAGATCTACCTGTCTCTGCCTCCCGAGTGCTGTGATTAAAGATGTGTGCCATCACTGCCTGGCCAGATGCTCTATTCTTAAACCAACCAATGAACCAACCAACCAACCAACCAAACAAACCACCTCTAATCTAAGCGTGCCTAGAGAATGACACACACATTCTGCAACTTGTGGTCCCTGACAATCATCTATCACCTGGTCACAATCCCTCTGTAACACTGTCAGCTCCGTCATCCTTCTACAACCCTCTCACTATCTCATTCCTACTCCCCGGGCATTCTCTTTCTCAGCCTGACAGTAAGACCTCCCATAGACTCACAGGATAGGAAGTGACTGCCTGTAACCATCTTGAAGCCCCCAGGACGGTGGAGGGAGAGATCTGGAGCCTCAGTCCCAATTCATAGGAATTTCTTTGAGTTAGATCCCAAGCCAGAAGCTGAGACCTTTCCTAATTATGACTGCAATGGGCTGACATGCGAATGTCACAGGATCTAGAATCTAGAATCACTTGTGTGCTTGTGTGGATATTTTAGATTGGGTTAACTGAGGTGAGAAGGTCCATGCTAATAAGCAGCACTGGTCCAGGGCTAGAGAACCAGACTGCATATAAAGGAAGAAGAGAACTAAGCACTATGATGGACTGTGTCTCTGAAAACTGCAAGCCATATGAAATCTTCTTTATTTCTAGTGAGGTATTTTGTCTCAGCAATAAGAAAATTAGGGGCAATTTTGTGCTCCCAGGACTTTGGGGTTACCAAAACCCTACTATAATTCAGATTCTGCAGGGTCCCCAAAGTCTAAGGAGTTACTGGTCTTAGCATCTATAACAAAGCTAACCCAGATCCCAGCCATGGGAAGGAAGTAGATGCAAGGATTCTTACCACTTCCTGGCAAAGCTGGGCTGAAGACCCCCTCGATGGTCTCACAGGCACTGCCATCACCCCCACACACTCTGCATTTGTCCTCTCGGAGATCAGAACCCAGGACCCGGTCACAGCCCACATGCTGCACAGGAAGACAATGGTGGGTTGATGGCATCATGGAGACCTCTCTCTCCCCTAAACTTCTCCCAGCCTCTCTTTCCTCCTCCCTGGAGTCTCCTTTACCTTGCACTCGCCGTTGACACAGATGTCCACAGTGTCAGGGCGGCAGGGTGTACCATCCACCACAGCAGCTGCTCTCTCCGTGTAAAAGTTGAAGCCTTCTGCTAGGCAAGTCAGTGAACAGGCCTTCACGCCCCCTGGGGGCATGGGGAGGTAAGGACAAGAGCAACAGACCCCAGACTTGACACCATGGGCAGAGGAAGTAGGGATGTTCCCCTACATATATATAAAGCACCATTGAGTTGTATCAAGGACTGAGTTATATCATTCTTTCCTTGGGCAAAAGATGAGACGCTGTGAATCTATAAGCCAACTGCTGTCATCCTCAGTGGTTCCAGGGCGTCTGGGAAGCACACTCACCTCCGCGATACGTCTTCCATGTGTAGAACTTTCCACGGAAAGGAACACTGTCAAATTCAGAGCACTGCATTTCTCTGAAGTCCTGGGAGCCAGGGGGACAGTCCTGGGGCAGGTGTGAGGAAGAAGTCAGGGTAAGGAAGTGTTGCTCAGAGTGGCGGGAGTCCAGGTTAGGATGCTAGCCACGAAGGTGTATAAGAGATGGTGTGTGTGTGTGTGTGTGTGTGTGTATGTGAATATTTGTGTTCATGTCTGGGTGCTGGACATCTGAATTTGGTCCTCATATTTGCACTCAAGCACTTACTGCGTAAACCATCTTCCCAGCCCCTATGTATTTATTTTTGAGACAGGCTCTTGCTGAGTTGGCCTCAAACTCGAAATCCTCCTGCCTCAGCCAAGTGCTAGAATCATAGGCACGCACCACTGTACGCGGCTTATGAGATGGGACCTGGGTGATTCACTAAGTTAAGGCTGAGCTGGGGGTAGATGCCTGGGTTCTGAGTTTAAACTTTTCTTGAGACAGGATGGAGCTGGTTTGCAGAAAATGACTAAATTATTTTGAATGTGAGTGGTATGTAGATGCTCTCTCTGGTAATCTCTATGCAGAGGACCACAGAGGTCACTGCTCATTCCCAAAGCTCTCCCTGATGTCTGAGCATCTCTTCTGATTTGGTGGCCTGCACACCTAAACATCTCCATGATTAGGCAATAGAGCCATCGTTAGCCAGAGGGAACCCTAACATTTAAGGAGGAACCAGTGGGAAGCTCCAGAGGGCAACTGTGATGAGGGGAACACTCAAGATGGGCTTTGGAAGTATGCTGGCTTGGTGATAGCAAGCTTATTCAGGTTTTGACGGATAACAATGGGTCTTGATTCTGGGGGTAACTGAGCTGTGAAGGGGGAAGACACTAAACTGTATTTGGAGAAGGGTCAGGGGAGGGAGGGAGCTGACATCTATGGTGAAAACAGTTTGAAGACTAGATGAGGGGAGGTGCTAGGTTGGAGGGAGGGTGATAGGATGGCGGGGTGGGGGATGGGGTGGTATGTCTGGGGCAGGACCATGGAGAACTCACATCGGTGTTGCAGGATCGGTGCCTCCGTCTCTCGCCCAGACAGTACTTGCCCCCAATGGTTGGCCTGGAAGGAGCAGGGAACAGTGGAGAGAGATGAGGCCATGGGGGTGATGGATGCTGTGGGTGGCCTCACTGTTGGGATAGGGTCCCGAGAGCTGACCTGGGGCTGTCACAGTGCCGACTGGAGGATGACACACCACCACCACATGACCTGCTGCAGTCGCCCCACGGAGTCCATGGGCCCCAGGCCCCATCCACACCCTCTGGTCGAGACCCAAAGGGGACACACACACGTTTGTAGCACCACTGGGTGAAAAGGGGCGGGGGAGGGAAAAAGGGTGTGACTTTGTAAAGCTCTCGGTTCAAAGCTTCTTCTCTGTCTACCATCCCCCAAATTACAGGCATAGTCCTCTCTGGAATTGGGGGTGTGTGACATGAGGAAAGGCCGGAGCCGAAGGCAGGATGTCTGACATGCTGGGTCACAGCTTGAATCCAGAGGCATCTTACTAGCTTAGGTAGAAACAGTACCAGGGCCTACTAAACAAATGTGAGGGGCATGGCTTAAGATACCAGGGACTGTGGCCTCAAGCTGGGCAGGCAGGGCCCAGGGGAAAGCTCTTAGCCAGTGCTCACCCCTTTGTCGATGGTGTGTGTTTGGCATAGTGTTCCCTCAGCAGCTGGGATGCTATTGGTGATGCACCGATTGCTCTTGCTCAGGCACCATAGTTCACTGCAGACCTCCTGCAGAATGGAGACCACTCAGGCCCATCGTCCCCCACAGGCATGCCTTGGGGGACCCAGTACCCTCTTGGGTCTTAATGATCCCCTTTAGGATCATGGCCTGACAATTCTCTTTTGTCAGTACGAATGGAACACTTATGCTTACTATAAAGACTTCTTTGGGCATTGGGACCCCTATTTTAGTGTAAGAAAACCAAGATGTAGAAAGACAAGGTCCCTCTAGGCCATGAAGATGGCTCATCAGATAAAGGCATTTCCTGCCAAGTCTTAACACCTGTGTTTAGTTCCCAGGATCCACATGGTAGAAGGAACAGTTCCTGAAAGGTGTCCTCTGACCACACACATGCAATGGAATAAACACACCCAAAAGAAATAGACGTAATTTTACAGAAAAGGAAACATGGCTACTAGCTAGATGTAACACCACTTTGGTGGGACAGCCTAGTCTAACTCAGATCTTTGAAGTAGGTGCTGTATGTTACTGATTTCAGGTCCTTCCAAAATCTGGGAGCTACTATGGAGGACAAGAAGGATTTTCACTTCCTTTATTGGACCAGTGAAACAACGCAGGAGAGAATAATTTGAAAAGTCAGGGTTGGCTCAGGGCAAGAGTTTCATCTGCCGTTTTTTTCCCCCCAGCGATGAGTGAGTGTGTGTGGCAGGCTCAGACTGAATCATTTGTTGCACAAAACCAAAGCAATCCCAGAAAACTGTCCTAACCGTTTAGGTCAGTGGTTTTCAACCTGTGGGTCATGACCCCAGGGGTGGGTGTTGAATGACTCTTTCACAAGGTATCCTGCAATCAGATATTTACATTATGATTCATAACAGTAGCAAAATTAGTTATGAAGCAGCAATGAAAATAATTTTATGATTGGGGGTCAGTCACCACAACATGAAGAACTGTATTAATGGGTTTGTTTGCAGATTTAGGAAGGCTGAGAACCACTACTTTAGGTAAAGGTTAGCATCCCTGGAGAGAGGCACCACCAGATTCAGATATGGCCATGTCTCACATTCACCCTCTCAGAAACTCGCCATCCAAGGATTCATCAGGAATCTCCTTTGAGCAGATCCCTTCCAAGCCAATTCCCAAGTTCCAGGCCAATGAGAAACTTGGATTTGAACTAAGCAATGGCTGCAAGAGGCCTTCTAGGGTCAGCTCCCCTCAATCCTAAACACTCCTTCAACAACATCCCCTCCAAAGAATCCCTGACTTCTGCCACTCACAGGATATGCCAGGTTTCCCGGCTTCACCTACCTTGTATTATGGCCACTTATAAAAAATTATCAAGCCAGGCTGGGCAGTGGTGGTGCAAGCCTTTAATCTTAGCCCATGGGAGTCAGAGGCAGGTAGCTCGCTGTGAGTTTGAGGCCAACCTGGTCTACAGAATGTCCAGGGTGACAGCCAAGGCTACACAGAGAAACCGTGTTTTGAAAACAAACAAACAAACAAACAAACAAAGCAAGCCATTCCAGCTTCAACCCTACTTCTGAGACTCCTTAAAGGATACTTATTCCAGTGTTGCTTTTGGCCTCCACTCCACAAGGAGGCACTGTTGTATATGTAAAAATCTCCTATGTCACTCCAGATTTCAACTTTGCACTGACTTGCATCTCACCGCCTTCTCTGAGCCTGTTTTAGCATTTATAAGATGGCCAGTCTAACGGCTGCCCCTGACAATATCAGTGAGATCATTTACATAAATGTCCTCTGATTGGATTAACAATGGACACAGATGACCCATGACCAGGACCTAAATTCTTTACATATATCAACCTAATATTCTTATTGAGAAAGGATCTTCTGTAGCCCAGGCTACATCTTCATCTGACGTGAATGCTAGGATAGATAAAAGCCAGGCTTCATACATGCTAGGCAAGCCTGCTACCAAATCAACCCTAGTTCCTATCAACCAATTTCCATGCAGTAAATGATTTTCTGTTATGCCAGAAAGATATTTCCCCCCAAATATAAAAGGCTCAAGGTCTGGGGACTGCATGTGGTGTACATACAGATACATAGTCAGTGTTTGCCACAGAAGCATCAAGACCTGAGTCTAACTCCCTAGAACCTAGTATATAAGCTAAGTGAGGGAGCTGGAGTTGGCTTAGCAGTAAAGAACACTTGCAGGGGACCTGGGCTTAGGTCCCAGCACCCACACAGTGTCTCCAACGTTGTCTTCTGACCTCTGCAGAGACCAGGTACAAACATACAGGAAGAACAAAGACAGTGATGGTACTTGTTTGTGCTCAGCATTGAAGAGGCAGAGACAGGTAGATGTGGGTGGATCCCTGGGGCTTGGTGGCCAGCCTAACAGGTGGGTTCCAGGCCAACGAAAGACCTTGCTTCAAAAAGCAAATAAATAAATGGTTCAGTTTTAACATATTGCTGGTCCCAGTTCCAGCCTGCTATTCTGACAGTTCCTCTGCACAATGTCCTTTTTAAATATAAAGTCAAAGAGCGGTCTGGGGGCGAGGAATCGGATGCTGGGGCAGAGATGGGTCAGCAGTTAACAACACTGGATGCTGATTTTGAGGATCAGAGTCAGGATCCCAGCTCACAAACGCCAGTAACTCTAGCTCCAAGGGATCTGGTACCCTCCTCTGGTCCCCAGTCATCTGTGCATGCTCACACATGCATGCAGACACATAATACAAGTAAATCTAAAAGAGAGAAAGATATTGGGAGATAGGGACAGACAGATATCTATGCTGGAGCAATGTCTCATGGGTAAAAGCACCCTGACAACCCGAGTTTGATTCTTGGAGTCTATGGTAGATCTGACTCCCACAGGCAATCCTCTGGCTTCCAAATGCATGTGTGTCTTTCACATATTACATACAAGAAAAATGTAAGCACTGAAGCAAAAGGCTGACTTAAAAGAAGGTTCAAAGAACATGTGCAATGCACAGCTGCTCGTATCCTTGCAGTTGTGGTCAGACTCACGGCTCTCCAGAGCCGGCTCTTCATCCGGTACTTGGGATAGTATCTTTATTGGGAGTTTTAAAGGATGCCTACTGCATGCTTAGCACATACCAAGTGCTTGGTAAGCATCAGCTACTATCATGTTAAGTTCCAGGACACAAAAGACATTAGAGGTGGGTCCAGGTTTACTAAAAAGGTTCTGTGGTGACCAGCCAAATCAGTGTTGGGGGTGGGGCCAGAGTAAAAAAATATCTGGTAGTGCACAGTGGCACAGATCTTTGATCTCAGCAAGTGGGTCTCTGTTAGTGTGAGGCCGGCTTGACCTACACAGCAAGTTCCAGGCCAACCAGGGCTATGTAGTAAGACCCTATTTCTTTTTGTTTGTTTGCTGTACATTGGAATCTTGTCTACATATATGTGTAAGGGTGTCAGATTCCCTGTCACTGGAGTTACAGATAGTTGTGAGTTGCCATGTGGGCTCTCCAAACCACCAAGTCAATAGCTCTTCATCCCTCAGGAATTGTGGGGGAGCTGGGAGTGGGCTCCCCTGCACCCTAGTTTGTTCTTTTCTCCTGGTGTGTCACTGTATCACTTTCTTCCTTAATCCCTTGACACAAGGCATCTCCTGTCCCCACCTCCCACAGCACTATGGGTACTAAGGATAGATACACGGCTTCACCCAGGTTTTTGCACATGGGTCCTGGCATTTGAACTCAGACACTTGTGTTTATGTAGCAGGTGTTCTTTCTCACCAAGCCATCTTCCCAGTTACTCAGCTCATATTTTTGAGACAGGGTCTTACTGTATATAGCACTGGTAGGTCTGGAACTTGTTATGTTATGAAGTCAGACAAGCAGGCTGACCTCAAACTCTCACAGATCCGTCAGCCTCCGCCTTCTGTGTGTTGAGATTAAGGTGAGTGTCATACCACCACCCCTGCCCCAGCTCCCTTATTGATGCCAAGATGAAACTTTGAGAGTCTGAACCTCAGGGAAGACACAGAAGTTGGTCAGAGTTCCTGGAAGGTTCTCTCTAGTTCATTACAGCCCCATCTCTAGGGAAGAGAGTAGACAGCCCCATCTCTAGGGAAACTATTTCCGTCAAGAAGCCAGGACATGTTGCTCAGAACTGCCTAGAGACCTTAGAACCTAGGTGTTGTTACAGTCCTCAAGTAAATTTTTGTGTGGAACAGAAGGGGGCTCTCCCTAGTCCAGTCCTCAGATTAACTGTCTGGACACGTAATCATCCCATCCTCTGCATGTATGTGTGTGCTGGCAAGCCCAAGGGCGAGTGACCCACATGCATGTTGCGGTGAGAGGTCAACCTTGGCTATTGTTTATTAGGAGCTGTCTAGCTGTCTTTGGTTTCTTACTGAAACTGGAATGTATCAAGGGGCAGGCAGTGGGCACCAGGAGATCCGCCAGCTCACGACTCCCCAGTGCTGGCTTTGTAAATACCACCCCAAGCTTATATATTGTTCTGTTGATCAAACTTGCAAAGCAAACCCTTTCCTGGCTGACTCCCTCCCCCAAGCCCAGGATCATTCTGAGTATCATATTCTCAGTCTTTTTTGGTCTGCTTGGCATCTGGATAACACTCTGGTCCTCCTAGATCCCTACAGGGAGTAGGGGCTTCATTTCACTTCTTTCCCTCTGCTTCCCCGGGAGGGTATCCGGGAGAAGCTTCCCACCCTGTGGCCACCTCCTCTACCCAGGAAGGAAAGCAGGAAGGCTCTCTCTACCCCGTATTTACACTGACGCGATTTGACTCCATGCTGGAATCGGCACTGCTCATCGGCATCATAGGCCTGGCCGGGAGCCACCGTCGGGTACACGAAGTCCTGTCTGGGAGGCCGGTTATTCAGGCAAAGCCCCAGGCCCGAGCTGTGATAACAAGAAAACAGCTATAATGCCAAGGGACTGCAAGGCCATGACCACAGGGTTATTCCCAACTAGGTGGGGTGGGGGAGTCAGCTCCCCAACATGACTGTGCCCCCGCTGAGCAGGCGATGTGGCTCACTCCAGAAAGCTGGTGATGTAGTCTCGACTGCACGATGACCACACGAATGGATTAGTCTTCATGGTAATGTGGGCAGCCATGAGTTTTGCTGGGTCTTGACCACGGGCCCCGCAGCCATTCCCCACACCATCGTGATTCATGCCAAATCTGAGGAGAGGGGTGTCAGTTCCAGGCACTGAGGGAACCCACCCAACTCCTCTCACCCTCCGCTATCCCGTGTCCCCTGGCCTCACGTGTGCCCGATCTCATGGGCAATGGTGAATGCCGTGGCCAGGCCGATATCTTCATTGATACTGCAGCTCCTCTCCCGCTCACACATCCCACCCACAGGGGCCAGACCTGGGAACGGGAATGTGGGAGGGGTCAAAGGACTCAAGGTTGTACTGGCTAGGCTCTATCCACCACAGGTCTCACCCCAGGATCAAGGCCACCCTCCCTGGTGCCTGCAACGGGTTAGGGTTAGGGTTAGGGACGGACTCCGTACCTAGAGTGCCGCAGGGTTTGTTCTTGTAGATGCAGATGTCATAGCTGTGGAAACAGATGGCAGTGAGGTTTGGTGGTCTCCCAGGCTGATGCCAGAGTGTAACATGAGGGCTGGCTTGTTTGTTGGGGTTTTTGTCCTCCCACCAGGTACCCCACAGCCAGCAAGTCCCAGAGAAAAATCACACAGAGATCTTTATAAGTTATAAAGCTGATTGGCCCATAAATTCAGGCTACTTATTAGCTCTTGTAGCTTATATTAACCCATTATTCTGATCTATGTTAGCCATGTGGCTCAG
>LOEQ01001229.1:0-11458 GCA_001685075.1 Bramus lutescens
TGTGTGTGTGTGTGTGTGTGTGTGTGTGTGTGTGTGTAGGTCAGAGGATAACTTTTGGGAGTTGATTCTCTCTTTCAACCAGTGAATCCAGATGTCAAACGCAGACCATCAGGCTTCAGTAGCAAACACTTTTACCTTCAGAGCCGTCTTGCTGGACCAATTGCACAGTCACTGAGCTTGTGAAATTTGTAGATGAAAGTGTCACTACGTCAAATTTTAGATACACATGATCTATTCTCAGAAGCATGTAAGCGTGTGTGTGTGCGCGCGTGTGTTGCATGTGCTGTGTGGTGCTGATGCCTGAGGACAGTCTATGGACCTTATTCTTAGAAGCTCAGCAGGGGACCACCTTTCTGGTCTTTATTGAGCATACCAATCCATTGCCCTAAATATCAACATCCTCCTCCACCCACCACACAATGATTCTTCCCTGCAAAGCTTAGAGCTCTGGAAAGCCTCAGTTTCCATGATGGAGCTCAGCCTTCTCTTGTCTGGAACTTTAAGTAGTCTTTCCTGTGGCTCAGAAACTCTCCCAACATTGGCACATCTCACCAGTTTCAGACACCACTTAGTAAAGAGCACACTGTAGTGCTGGCTCCTCTTATTCAGGACTATGGGGTGTCCTGAGCACACGATCAGGCTGTATCAGAAGGAGCTTGGGTTTAATTAATATCTGTCCCTCTCCCTTTTCATGTTTGCCTCCATTACATAGTCTCGAGCCTGCTTTCTTACTCAGTACACATCTGGAACGTTGAACTTCATTTCCCAGTGGGAACGCAGTGCTTGTTTATATTCGGCCATTATGAGAGGTGAGTGGCTACTGTTACAGATTCTGTGTGTATTCCAAAGAACACTTCCTGCTGTCCCACTCGGTTTTCTGTTCTTTAAGTACACAATATGGACCAGAGACTGCTATCTTGAGGTTGCTTCAAATTATGATGCAAAGGAGATGATCTCAAGTTCTGCCCCAAGCCTGTTAAAGTGGACTTTTACAAAACCCACAGGTTATTCTAACATGTTTTGAACTTTGATGCTCTGATAGCCAATTTATTTGATGCTTGTTGCTTCCTTTGCCTATGATATGAGGATCATATCACATGATTTTCCTACACTATTGGGCTTGACAAAAAGAGTATTTGTTTCCTGCTATACTGAACCTCATTCAAAAAGCTTTATCTGTTTTTCTGTCACAATGTTAGAGTGTGTACACAATGTCCACCAATATTACAAAAGGGAAGTTCTCAGTATTTAGGATTGTGGCAGGCACTTACACACACTTGTGTCCTTTGCAAATGTTGGTCAATGTGTTTTTCACATGAAAATAGGAATTACTATGAAGATATGGAACTGCCCATGACCTTGAGTGCCTACTTGCCATCATTTCTCACATGATTATTTTGTCATTCAAAAAAAGTGCAAAGACTAATTTCCAAACATCGCTCAGCATGAGGCCTCTTGGTGTTGTTGCTGCTGACTTTTGAAGACAGGTTAATTCTTTGATTTGAGCTCCTGTCCCCATTAGAGGACAATAGAGAATGAGTCTCTACCCATAGCATACCACTTTACCTTACTAAGACCAAACTGCTACAACAAAAACATCTCCAGGGGTCGTGCAATAGCCCCTATAAGGAGAAATGGTCGCCAGTCGAAACTGCTCATTTAGAAGTGTGGAATTTTGCTACCTTTTAATTCTACCTTTAATGAGTTCTCTGCCAACTCACTCTTCTTTTTAATGCGGCCCCTTTGGGTCAGTTAGAGGACAACAGGCTTTAAACCATGCACAATTAGTACCAGCTTGGTTTTTCTACTTTCCTGGAGTTTGTATTTCACTAAAACAAAATTAAGACAACAAGATGCATTCAACATCTGCATAATTATCTTAGCAACGGCAAGGAAAGGTGTATAATTTTCATGGCTCTACACTGGGAACACTCGCTATAGGAAGACAGAGACACACAGGTGCTAAACTCTGCTGCCTTTTGATTTTGAGTGAAGTTGGGACTACAACCTAGGGCTCCGTGACTGATTAGATACTGCTCTACCACCAAGCTAAGTGCTCACCCCAGCTGCGTAGGCATTTTCACCCCGTTTCCTTTTACCACGCCCTTGCTCTGTGATCATGGGAATGCTATCTCCACTTTGTCCTCTCTGTGAGAGAAATTCTACCTCAACTTACACGAGACGAATCCCACGGTCTGTCAGTGCAACTTAGAATCTTACCGGCCACAAAGAAGATCAGCAGCTGCTATTTACTTTCCATATCTCTTTGAGTTTTATCTGTGCCTCTGATCTCATGGGGAACAGAAGGGAGTCCTGGATTCTTGACAGAAATTCACACTCAGTATCTAGAAATGATATATTTAAATTGCATGTCATCCTTAGTTTCTATTGTGAAATATTTTTGACCAACAGGAGAGAATATACTAAAACAAGGGGCAGAATTGTTTAAATTGGTTTCCTTTAATTCAACTCATAAAACAAGCTCAAAAAAAGCAAGCAAAAATAATAAGTATGCAAGACTGGATAGAGGAGGGTTTTGGAAGGTCGTAGGTGTCAATCAAAGCGGATGCCACTGACTCCTGTGGAACTGTCTGTGCTCGCTTTCAAATCTGGGAGATAGCTAAATAGAACTGCTAACTTTGCGAAGTTCGACTTTACTCTTCTCTCATGACATAGTCATTTTATGTAGAGTTATGTAAAATTTCCCACACTCAGATCATTTATAGAAAAATGAACACCCTTTTTATCTCTAGAAAGTAAGGACTCCCTGAAATGTTTCTCTTGAAGCATTCTGTTGAACTACTGATAACAATACACGGTTTTCTAGAAACTTCAAAATCCACACGCTCTGTGCTTGCGCTACAAATATAAGACTGGAACGAAAGGAACTTGTTTACATTAACGTAGTCCAAGACAAACTTGCATTTTTTTTCTAACCCAGAAATAATATTGAGAAGTGCTCCTTGAATAATGGCAACTCTTTCTTTAGACACTCATGCTTTTGTTAATGTGAAAAATATAAACTAAATTCTAAGTCCCTCATTTTCATCATGAGACAATTTCACAGCTGTCAGAAGAATTGTATTTCACACTTCCCACATTCATGGGGCTACGCTGCACTAAGGTCTGTAAGTATTTGCTTGGTCTTATATGTTGCAAATTCATAAGGATCAATAGACCACACAAAACTAAGACAGAAGCATAAACGTCAGAGGAGATAACATTAGTTTATAGCATGCACAGTAAATAAAGAAGCCAGGTGTCTTATCATAGCATGCTTGAAATTCATCTCCAGGACCACTGCAGAGGCATCAGCTGCACTCATTCTGCCTCTGTGGCTATTGATTGCTTCTCTTTGTTCATAGGAAAGTACCAGATACAGAGTCAAGGTAGGAGACAAGGACAAAGACAGACGGTGAAGAAGAGAAGATACTTTGCCAATCTTCTGCTCTCAGTGAATCAAGCACCTTCCCCAAACGGAGAATAGGCTGCCTGTACCAACTTAGGGGAACATGGTTAGTGCCAGTCCAGACTTCTTATGGCTTTCCACAAAGGAAGGGAAGCATAGTCGGACAAACAGAAGTAGCCTTGGCTTGGTTGAAAGGCTAAATACTGGCTTCATCCTTGGGGCAGAGGGTGGAACTCTGAATACAGTATTGTCTATACCTATATAGCCTCTGTTTACTCAGTTTGAAAGGTTCTTATTAAATCCTGTAATCAAGCATTAATATAAAATATATGCAGAAAGCTCAAAGTAGAACCAAAGAGGAGAATGAACACACAGGCACACGCAGGGAAAGCAGAATTTTAAATTCACAGATAGCCTCAGTTAAATGAGACATGTTATCTGTTGTGAGACTGTCCTTAACTAAATGAGACCACCAAAGGTCAACATGTGTTAGTGACAGAATGGCTGTATCTGACTTTAACCTAAACGCTATACAAAGATCAGAATCACCAACTATGCGTGCATCTGTAGCATACAAATCTCTATGCCAGAGATGTGTGTATGTGCATTAGAAACAACTGCTATGTACATTATCACAGAAGTGGAAGGAAAAAGTAGATGAAAAAGCACTAAAACAAATGAATAAAAAATTAGTCATGTAAGGCCAATGACCTGGCAAGTTTGGTTAATGGCTGAACTAATGACAAATCATTTGCTGATCAAATCATTGCACTTTTGTCATTTATGGTATGACTCTGCCTGTCATTTGGGGAATACTCCTTTTTTGGATATCTTGATTTTGTGAGTTTTCTATTTCAACCTAAGGTTTCCACATCCCTAAATAAATTCTGCCTCTCTCTATCCAATATCAGTTGACCACCATTGATCTTATTCTCTAAAATCAGAGGACAAAACAAGCAAGGCAGATGAGAGACTAACTTTCCTCCATGTCAAACCTATTGGTCAGCGCTCCATTTTCAGATTTTGAGAGTAACTCGGGGCTCTGACATCAGCTAGCCCCAGGGCTATCTCCCTGTCGTTCAATAACCTCTGTTTTAGCTTTCCAAAATGTTTCTCAGCTCAGTGCTACTCTGGAGTGATACTCTGTCATTATGCTATATTTAGGCTCTGCGGGTTGTAATTAGCTTTATTCTGCTGCACACTGATCCAACCTCACAACAATATAAAAAGGTAATAAAGTAAGAAGACAGAGATAAAAACGAACAGGCCTCATATGGAGGAAAATTTTCATGGCTTTTAATCTAAAGAACAAGAGTTTCTGTGGCTTGAAAACCAGGGAAGGAGCTAGAAATAATTGGGGTGGGGGTTTCTGGGTCTCCTGGCCTTGCCACGGAGCTTCCAATCATCTCCCATAGTTCCGCTGGCATTCTGCAGCTCTGCTCCACTGCAGAGACTGCTCTGCATGCAACTCTCGACTACCCTGTGGGAGCTGCTTATGTAACATAGTGCTTTGCAGTCGCCTTCAGGAGAGTGGACTTCCGAATGCCGCCATTCTCCGTCGTCGTTTTACAAGTCCGAGGTATAGTTTAGGCCTAGAGTGAATCTTCCATCCTATAACCCAGATTCTTGTGCATGTGTTTTAAAGAACAGACTCTCTTTATGAGAAAAGAACTCATGGCAGGTTCAAAACAGGGTCTCCATGGTGACAAAGTCACCAAATGGTAGTTTGCTCATCCTCTTTTATTCTCCAACTCAGATAAGATTTTCTCCTGTTTACTTTGTGGAGGCTTTGTTAAATATGCGATAACTCTGTTATAACTAGTGCTTACTAGGTCTTTAAGGTGATGGGCTTAGAACCAAGGAATCTTTCTCAAGATATCCTCTGGAAGTTTGGACAAGTCAACTCTGTTTCACTGTGAGCTCTCGACAATGCTTTAAATTGTGACTTTGTTCTGGTCTCCTTCTCCCCAATTTTCCTGCCCCTCCCTCTCTTCTCTCCTGCCTCTCTACCCCTCATCCTGACTTGGAATATTTTATTATTAATTCCCCTTTCAAACTCTCCCCATGTTTCACGACTGTGATAAGACCACCGAGTTTATGATGGCAGGAAAATGTGGGAGATGCAATGGGAAAGAATATGGGGGGAGGAGAGAAAGGCAGGGGAGCACTTTGGATAATGTTTTCTTCACAAACTATCAGCTTGGTGATCCTTGTGCCATTCTTATCAGAAAACAACATAGCCAGTTAGCCATACTCTACGATCTAACTCAGATCTCTATAGTTCATCTTTTTCCTTTAAGAATCTGAACATTCTTCTATTTAAAAAGATACACAAGGATGGCAAGATGGTTCCGCCATTGATACCACTTACTGCTTATCAAGAGGACCCAGGATACATAATGAGTGACTCACAACTGCCTGTCACTCCAGCTCCAGGAGATCGATGCCTCTGGCCTCTGCAGGCGCTGTACTTCTGTGTATATATACGTACATGTAAATACATAAACAAATACTTTAAAAAATTTAAATTCTTTGAAAGCATACACACATAAATACTACAGACAAACACAATGGATGGGTACTGAATCCTAAGAAAACCAGTCTTATATATGTGAGAGGTGTTTGGAAAGTCTGATATATGCCTACAGTGAGTGAAACAGGCTTTGGGGTAAAATTCTGTTGTAGTCACTGAGAACATTAGCTTTCTTTTTCTACACTTGGCACAAAATCCTGAGAGGTGGTTATAATTAGACCAAGGAGGGACAGTGGCTTGTCTGACTAAATCTAGATCTTTGGCAAGAGCAATGGAAAAAAAAAAGCCTGTTTGCCCTCTTAAAGATTGAAATCTTGTGGGGACCCACAGATGTGAGCCTGTTCCACCTTGACTGGAGGTCAGAGAGTTTTAGCTTATTTTTTGCTCTCTCAAAGTTGTTGACAACAGGTGTGGCTACAAGCAAGAGATCCTTACCTAGGGTGTGGTTAATTAGTATTTTGGGTATAGAGGTGGATCCATTCCACCTAGACCAAAGGTTGGAAAATTCAAGTCTGTTCCTTATATCATGTTAATGAAGTCTGTTGCATCCCCTCTCCCCTTTTGGAGTGAAGTATATAAGCATGTGGAAAATAAACACAGGTGGTTCAGTATTCACTGAATTTCCCTCCCGGTGCTGTCCTGTGTTTCTGTCTTTTATTTTTCTCATATCTCTGCGCCTGTTGCTTAATAATTCTAATCCTCATGCTCCTACCCTGCTCATCAAAACTGGTCTTCAACAAAATCTCTGTTGAGACAGTTCAAGAAAATGACGCTTGTGGTGAGATGCAGAGTTGTAGCCCCAGTGCCCATGCGCAATTGTTCTGTAGGGAATAAGAACAGTATAACCACCCAGTACCATGGTTCTTGCTGCCTGCATTAAATTCTAAGCTTCTCCAAGAAAGTTTGGATTCCTTTTCTGCAGTGAAAATGTCCACTGTGGCATCTAGAAGGAAAAGCAAAACAAAATTCACCCTAAATTCTAAATATGCTGTTTATAAATTTTCTTATTTTACAGAACAGGTGAATGACCATTTGAAAATCTTAAGTCGTATCCTAAAGCTGTCACTGTCTTCATTAAATAATTAAGCAACAACAGAAACCAAACATTTCTCTGATTGGAAAATTCTCTTTCAAGACACTGTCTAAAATGAAAATGTTTGCATAACTTCTCTTCCTTGTATATCTATTCCAAACTAATATAATTTTTCTCCCGGTTGTGCTCCTGTTAATTGACACTAATGGTTTAGGTAGCAAACACCCTATTCCATACCAAAGAAATATCTAAAGAAATCCATGCAGCTATCTGGATTTAAGGGGATACCCATGCAGTATTTTCATCCCTACTGCAGAATTATTACACACATTCCTGCTTCTGTACTAGGACCCGTAGCCATTGGGATGAGTTATGTTAGCAACCTAGCCTACGGCTGCCTTACTTCTTCCCTGTTAGGGTACAGCATCTGCCTGGAGGAAGGGAGAATTCCTCTGTAACCCACTCGTATGTCATAGCTCTACTGAGAAGTGAAAAACATATGAAAATAAATATCACTTATGTAACTATTACTTCTTTTGCCCAGTTTTAAATATCTGAAAGTATTTTTTTTATCAAAAATGTTAACTTTGAACCATTTTCCCCCAAATTAGAGATGAGGACATCCCAGCATGGATATCATCTTTTATGTTTTGCTAAACATGAACACTCAGTCCATAAAACACGCATGTTCTTAGCTGGCCAACCCAGCACACACTGATAGGGGCTTAAAATTGGAGGGAATGGGGCCATGAATGATGCCCAGTACAACTCAGACCAGCTTTTCTCCCTATGGCTATAGCTTGACTGTGAAGATGCTCTCTTCCACTTTTGAGATGCCTGTCCTGCAATACCGGGTACAGTAGGAACAAGTCCACTTCTTATGAAAGATGCCTTTATTTTTGACATTCTGATGGCCTTGATTGCAGCTGTCATTGCTATTATTTTATTTCACATTAAACTGTGCTTAAATTCAGGGTACAGAGAACAGTTGGGGTATATTTCCTTGGAGGAAACATTTCCCCTAAATTGGAAAATTGAACAGCGAGAAGAAAAGCAAATCACAGCTGTCTGTAAGCAGCTGTAAGTGCAAATTTCCATGTTCAGCAGCTCAGATTGATCTCTGACCCATTCTCCCTGAACTTTTCTTCAGTCCTTAAAGTTTATTGATGGAAAATGTTTTTTACCAGTTTAACGCAAAAGTATTTGCTTTTTATTGGCAATCGGATTCTGAATGGTGCTGATCCTCCCAGGAAAAGCCCGGGAAAGCCTGTTAGGCACTTTATCAGTGACCACAAAGTTACTTCTGCCCAGTTGTGCTGGATGTTGGAATGCCTTTGATTCTGGGAGCAGGATTCTCCAACAATGAGGTGTCCTGAAGACAAGAATCAGTCTCAGAAGGTAGAAGATATCCACTTTGCTGATGTCCGCACACTCTGAGTGCAACTGGTCTCCATGGGCAACAGTAGTTTAACTCTTAAAGCTTCTGCAGCTCAGAGGAAGTGTTGCACGTGCAGACGCAGTCATTGCTTATAGATATCTGCAGGAGTTAACCAATGCTGCAGGCAGAGCTCACGATCTGCATACACTGGGTTCTCAGCTCTGGTCTGGAGAACTGTGGCATATCTACTGTGCACTCCAGAGAAAAAGACTAGGTCCTCATTTAATTCGCTTTGTTTCCCCCTAACTTTCCCTTGACAAAGAAGAGAAAGCTTCAGTCTATTTTGGAACATAAATATCAATGAGAAACCTGAGTGAGCTAAGATACTCTACTCATTGATAATGATGTCGCCCAAGTTACACACACACACACACACAAATTTTCTTTCCATTTTTTTCCCTCGTTCATCGTTTCTTTGTTCTTTACCCTGGCAGCTATATATTACCTTATTTTCTTCTATGTCTCTTATCAGGGACAGCAACTAGGAGGGTTCATAGATCATGCCACCTGGATGACCCTGCTGAGGGCTTTGGGAAAGGATCCTCCCTGATCCTCTAGGAAGTGGACCCCTACTGGTCTATCAAGACAAAGTTCTCAAACACACCACTTCCTCCAGCTGTCCATCGCTCTTATTTGTAGAGCTCCCTATTAGAGTCTGCTCTCAATGTCTCCGTGCTTCCTTTGCAAGGTTTAATCACATCAGTGAAGATACTTTTGCTTGAATTGAAAATTGTCTAAATTTTCTTGTTTACTTGCCTGATGTCTCAAGCAAAGAGGTGTGGAAGGGACTTTAGTCTGGCAGTGGATTCTGAGTCTGTCTGCTGATTTTACTTCAGTGGTTCTTCAGTGGTGCTTTTCGTTGATGTTGTTGCTATTGTTTGTTATGTATTCAATGTTGATGTGTGTGTGTGTGTGTGTGTGTGTGTGTGTGTAAGTTAAGGGTGTGGTTTACTTCCCTCAGTTGGGCATGGACCTTCAAAAATACACTGCATCTGATCTTTATTTCAAAATATAAGTGAACGCTACACAATAGCTTATTTTAGGTAATGCAAAGCCTAGTTAAAAGTTAAATTTCAAGCGTCATCATTAAGTTCTCCTTCCATACATGAGGAAGGAGAATAGGAAAACTGAGTGTGATTGTATGGAAGTGAACAATGAATTAGCTCTGATCCGACCACTCCTGCCTACTGAGGGTTTCACTTTCCCACACTGGAAAGATTCTTAACTTTTATCAAAGAAACTATTTTCACTTCTGACATGGTGTATCAAGCTAGATTTTACACACCGTCATCTCATTTGAATTTTTCTGAAAAGATGAGCTGTCTCATGAAATGTCAAAGTTTTTCCGTGGTTGACACAGGAAAAGCCTGCTGAAGAACTGTGTAAGGTAAGCTGAGGCGGAAGAACAAAACCCATGCATTTGGCAAGAAGCAGGGACGGCATGCAAGAAGTGTCCATTCAGTTCCAGGAGCCTCATCAGAGGAAACAAAATGGGCGAGAAGATGCATGCTATGCCCTGGTGAGTTTTCAGAAAAATTCACACACTTCCTTCTCACTTCCACTGATTCCCTTCTGGCTCTACAACCTGTGTCTCTAATCACCAAGTCAGTCATTTCTTGAAATTTAAATCTACTATGAAGAAGGGGAGAGGAAAACAAGTCTTTTTTTTTTTCAGCTCTATGTTTGCTCTACAAATCATTACAAAGAGTGTTCCTCTTCTTCACAGACAAGGAGATGGCTGGTATCTTGACACCTAGCCTGATAGCTGATGAATGCATAAAACTATAAGAAAAGGGAGGTTGAGACAGCTCTAGCCTCAATTGCCAGAAAAACTAGCTCTGTGACTCTTGACAGATCATAAGATGGACTTAACTTTTAAAGCTGCAGAAAAGATACAATTCTTTCCTATAGCTTTGTTTTTTGTATCAGAACAGAATGCTAAAACTCATTGCCATCACCTGCGATCTATAGTCTCGCAAACAACGCAGGTGCTCCTCGTGAAAAAGCGCTCCACAGACTGAGCATGCGTGCTGATCATATGCAGGGCTTAGCCGCATTGTAGACTGGGAGATCTCTTAGAATTTCAAACCAACTCGTTTATCCTTTGTGTCGTTAGAGGTAACTTGCATCTAAAGAGAAATATAAATCCCAAGAATTATGCTTGAATCAGAATCATAGATTATCAGTATGGGAGGATTTTAACGATGACCTGTGTCTGTGAATGGGATTAGTAAATTTAAAATGTGTAAGGAAATCAGGAGAACCATGTTAAACCGGATGCATCAAAGTGGAGCTGCAGCTGAGTTCTAGGGTAAATGCTTATCTTAGCATGCTTAGCATGCTGAGCTTAGTATCTTAGCGAGGTTTCATATTACAAACACAGACACACACAAGAACTCATTCTCTGATATAGTCCCATGCTTTGCACTGTTGTTCTTCTGGAGATGATTGCGCTCATTTTATTTTGTAATCCAGATTATCCCTTTTCATTTTGGACTAATTCATTTGTTCAGCTTGTGGGGAACAGGCTCATTTATTTCTTAAACAGATTATTGTGATGTAAAAACCAACACTTCTAAATGAGGGTTTGATGTATTCATATCAGTGAATGAAGGAGGTAGGTATATGTAACACTCTGGGGGTGGGCACAGGCACTCCATCTCTGAAAAGAAGAAAGTGGGGTGAGGGACATTGATGGAGAGGTGGATGGCATTCCTTTAGGGTAGATGGGAAACTTGCTTTCTGTGTATCAAGGGAGGAGTCTTTATTTTTCATGGATTTTTTTTTAAATTGAGAAGCTTGTACAGGTATATAATGTATTTTGATCAAGCACACCTACTTTTTGTTCCCAATATCATTTCTTCCTCTATCTGTCTTGTCACGTCTATCTCGACCAGCAAGAAAGACGCAACACTCGGGCTCTTCTATAAGCAGTTTGTTCAGGAGCCTTGAACAATCTTCTACTTCTCTGGGAAGGGTGCTTGCAGACTATATATTCTATGGGCTACCAATCCCAATAAGCCACGTGGCAATCTCTAATAGGCC
>LOEQ01001229.1:16701-29928 GCA_001685075.1 Bramus lutescens
TCAGCGGATGGGGGAGGGAGTGGGCGTGGCTTGTCTCTTAAAGAGACAGAAAAACATCACACATTTCATTAGATGAAGTAAGGCCATTAACAAAATCCAGTATGCTTTTTTGATAAAAGTACTGGAGAGACGGGATTCTAAGGGCATACCTCAATATAATTGAAGTTACCTGGCACAAGTAAGAAAGAAACACAGAACACACAAGAAACTTGCTTAGGAGTTTATGGGGGGGATACAGGTCAGTGTGCAGGGGGCGGGCATCAAGATTGCCTATCGCGTGTGCACAGAAGTTTGACGTGACTACGTCAATCACAGGTGATGGGGCTCACGCATGCATGCAAGGGCTTAGCTGAGTCATACGTGGATAATGCAACCACATTGCACGTGGGTCACTGCCAGCCCTTTAACATCCCCCGGGACCATTAGGCACTTCTGCCTCAGGGCTTGTCCACACATGTATGGCCCAAGAATCTGGAAGTGTCAGCCTTATTGTAGCTGAAATCAAAACAATAATGAAGACATTTTATAACAAGTTCACAAGTAAAATCAATGTAAACATAGAAAACTCAAATCATTTCTAATAAAACCAGGGATAAAATAGGAAGTCCTGTTTTGAAGTCTTAGTGCAGTAAGGCAACTCTAGAATATCAAGATCAAGGAGACACACATAAGAAAGGAAGAAGTCAAAATAGCTTTATTTGATGTTGATATGATTTTATTTTATTTTATTAAAGACCTTGAAGACTCTACCAGGAAACTTCTACAACTGATGAACTGTTTCACCCAAGTAGAAATGGGTAATTTTGTTTAACACAGGAAAACCGATAGCTTTTCTGTATACAAATGGGAAAGAAATCAGGGAAACAGTAATACAAAAAGTCTCCAAAAACATCCCAGAATAATGTGAAGCAAGCATGTAAGAGGCTTGTGTGAAAAATATCGAAGACATTTGTTGGGAGCCAGCCATGACAAAAATACCTCTTGCCAGGGTAAAGGAGTGGGGATTAGAAATATAGTAAAGAATATGAAGACACGAATGAAAATAATAAAACGGAGAAACATATAGGATAGTATCAGGAGGGAATTCCAGTGAGTACTGAAATTCACCTGTGTTTAATTTCTAACTGCTTAAAATGCTCCTGACCACAAAAGGTCGGAGTAAGACCCAAGACTGCATTAAACACAGTACAAGGAAATGGGCAGACCAATTGAAAGTCACAGGCTACATTCATAGTTAAGCAAGCATTCTGTTGTTAGAACAAAACAAGTCGTGCTTATACCCTAGACCAAAATACTCTGTAGGCAAACCACTCCCGGGTTATCTCCATAGAGGGAACTGGAACTTAGTTGGATCCTTAGACTTTTGTTTAAAGTAGGAACAGGTCTTCTCTATTCCTGAAAAACAAGGTCTGGCAATTAGCCACACCTATTGACAATAACCTTGAGAGAGCAGAACTCTCTGCTCGCTCAACACCTCGGTGGGAACTTCCTTTGAGGTAGAAGCACAATAACCTTGAAGGAACTAGAGGAAAGTCCCAACTCTCTGACCTTTGGTCAAGGTGGAAACAGGCTCACATTTTTTGCCCCCCACAGATGTTGAAGAAAGAAATTGAAGATATCAGAAGATAGAAAGACTTCCCATGCTTATAGATCTGTAGGATCAGTACTATGAAAATGGCCAGTCTACCAAAAGTAATCTACAAACTTAATAAAATCCTCACTGAAATTTCAACACAATTCTTCACAGAAATTAAAATAAAAAATCCTCATCTTCATATGGTAACCTAAAATACCCAGAATATCTAAAATAATTCTGGATAATAAAAGAACAGCTGGAGGTATCACTGTAATGGATTAAAATAAAAATACTGTGGATCCCCAAGTGGTTGCTGTGCAGAAATGCTGCAGGTCCCCATTACATTGTGAGAATCTGCTGCCCCAATTCCTTTAACCTGTTGTGCCTAAACTCCTGCCTTTTTATTATAAAAAAGAGATGGGAATGTAATGATATGCTCTGTCCCTTTAAGAGACAAGCCATGTCCACTCCCTCCCTGTCCACCTAGGCAAGCTGATCTTCAGCTTCCAGTCTGAACCCCTCTCTTTTCCATCTAGCCCCCAAAGAGGCAGCTTCTGCTTCGCTCCATTTTCCCCACTTCTCCCCTTCCCCCTTCTCTCTCTCTGTGTTTCTCTCTGCTTTTCCAACTTCTCCCCTTGCTCCCTCTCCCCTTCCCTTCCATAATCCGCTAAATAAACCTCACTGTGCATGGTGTGCCTATCCATGTCTCTGTCTCTCGCCTGCTGCATGGCTCCCTGCCNCTTGGGACCGGCTGCCCACTGATGCCGCTTGGGGACCTGCATCATTCGCAGAATTTTACTTAATCCATTACAATCACCATCCCAGAATTCAGGTCGTGTTAGCCATCTATAGTAACAAAGCAACATAGTAAGGGCATAAAAACAGGCACTTCTTTTTCCCCAATGGAATTAAGTTGAAGACCTGGAAATAAGTTTGCACATCTATGGACACCTGATTATTGACAATGAAATAAAAAAATACACACTAAAGGATAGACAGCATCTTCAAAGAAATAGTGATGGTCAAATTGAATGGCTACGTACAGAAGAATGGAAATGGATTCATATTTATCACCCTGCAAAAAATCAAAATCTAGAGGCTGGAGAGATGGCTCAGTAGTTAAGAGTACTGGATATTCTTCCAGAGGACCAACATTCAATTCCCAGCACCCACATTGCAACTTAGAATTGTCTGTAACTTTAGCTCCAGGGGATCTAACATCCTCACACAGACATGTATATAGGCAAATCGGCAATGTACAAAAAGTTGAAATAAATAATTAAAAAAATTAAATCCATTCAAGTACCTCAACATAATACCAAAAAACCATGAATCTGATAGAAGAAAAAATGAGGAATAGGCTTAAACTCATTGGCACCGGCAAGAATGTCTGAACAGACAATAGTACAGACAGAAAGAACAAGAGTTAATAAATGGAAGACCTTATGAATTTGAGACACTTCTGTAGAAAAAGGAAGCCATCATTGGAATAACATGGCAGCCTACATAATGGGAAAATATTTGGTAATTATACATCTGATAGAGGCCTAGTATCTAGAATATACAAAGAAGAAATACAAAACAAAACAAAAGCTGGACATCAAAAAAAAAAAACAACCCAATTAAAAAGTACCCAGGAAACCTGCATAAGACTGATTTAGACCCCTGAAAGCAGGTGACCGTGGGTGGTGGCTTGGACAGTTTGTGAGTCCACTGGCAGTGGGACCAGTAGCTATCCCTAACAAATGATCTGGCTTTTGGGGGACCGTTTCCTATGAGGATAAACCTTGCTCAGCCTAGACACAATGGGGGTGGGCCTTGGTCCTGTCTAAGTGTGGTGATATGACAGAATTCATTTACTCCCCATGGGAGCCCTAAACCTCTCTGAGAAGCAGATTGCAGTGGAGTGAGGGGAAGGTGAGGGAAGAGGGAGGGGAGATAGGGGGAACTGAGATTAGTATGTAAAAATAAAATAAATAGAACTTCACAGATTTTTTTTAAATTTCAATTTGCATTCCAACCACAGTTCTTCCTCCTACCCCTCCTCACGCTCCCCTCTGCCCTCCCCCACAGCCTGCCCCCATCTATTCCTTCCAACAGGTAAGGGCTCCCACGGGGAGTCAACAAAGTCTGGCACATTAAGTTGGGGCAGGAGCAAGCCCTTCCCCCTGCATTAAGGCTGATCGTGGCATCCCACCAGAGGGAATGAATGGACTCCAACAAGCTAGCTCAATGTACCAGGGGACAAATGGATCCTGGTCCTACTGCTAGGGGCCCCTCTGCACACTCTTCCTGGTATTCCCAGTCTTATTGCCTCTCAATGCCATTGCTCAGACCTATGCCTCTTTCCTTTGATAGATTGGTTTCCAATAGTCATTGTTTTTGCCCTTCTTCCTTAGGTACTTCTTTCTCAAGTGCTAAGGTTATGGCAAATATGGTCCTGAGCCTATTGAACAGAATTCTTCCACATGAGGTCAGAGGAATTGTTTTGAAAGAAAGAGCTGACTGAGAAGCCAATGACAATGGAACTGGGGTTTGATTCTACTGCATGTACTGGCTGTGTGGGAGCCTAGTGTCTTTGGATGCTCACCTTCCTAGACCTGGATAGAGGGGGGAGGACCTTGGACTTCCCACAGGGCAGGGAACCCTGACTGCTCTTTGGACTGGAGAAGGAGGGGNGGGGAGGGGAAGAGTTAGAAATTTTTAATAATAATAATAAAAAGATACTGAAAAAAAGAAAAAAGAAAGAATGTAATAAAAATGAAAGACCATTTCAACAGAGTGATGGTTTTAGTAGTAATTTGTGGTCAAGGGGACCTGGAAAACCTTGTGGACTGTTATCAGTACTGTTGCTCCCATGGATATTTGGAGAGCAATCGGGAAGAATAAAGGACAGGGAGTAAAATCTTCTAACTTCCTTCCTTAAAAAATTGATTTACCTTTCCAAAAGCAATGCTCAATGCAATGACATATTTGTAGGACTAGTTATTAGTTAGGCATTCCAAAGTGTACTTGTAAATGGATATGATTTTATTTCAATATATTTGGATGTTTTGTTGTTGTTGTTTTATTATACATAGTTACTCCAGATTTTGGAGACCAAGCCAAGCTTTTGGCCAGATTCACCTTCATTTTATTTCAATCTATTCTTTCTTTTATTGACAACATTCTTTGAGATCTCAAGATACTGAGAATAATTTAAAGTTTTAGAAAAGAAAAAGATCCTGTAGTGTTCATTGGCTGGGCTTCTAGCTGTGTATTCCCTGTAATTCCCATCATATGAATTGAAGGTCAGCATAGACACACTGCCTTATTCTACCAAAGTCCAGGAGGTGTACGCTACTCTTAGCCTGCCTGCATGGTTCACAAGCAGCTCATACATTTGTCTGCTGGGGAGGTTTTCTTCGTGGGAGTGGAGCTGGGCACCAGGATGTGTTCAGTCAAGTCCATCGCAGGCTCAGATATGACCACTTCAAGAGTGGCAGTGGCTGCACCAGAGAGGTTTAAATGCATGGAGTGTGGGTCACAAGAGGGAGGGCAGGCACTCAGGTCTCCCCAGGAGGGGAAGGTGAAGTTTTGCCTCTGAGACCTCAGTTTCTTGTAAAATGTTTTCACGGTGAAGAAAAGTTACATAATGATGGCTACACCACATCTTGACTCCCGTTATACATGGATGCAGGCGTTCCTTTATTCATCCATTAATTGACTGACAAACGCTACACTGTTTGTCAAAAATTACATCTCCTTATTTCCAGGTTCTTCTTCAATTTGCCTGGCAATCTCAGGATGACAAAGAAATTTGTTTCTATCTCAGAACTATGATGCTGTAAGAATCTTTCAGGTCCTAGAGAATAATAGCATCTGTAGACAAAAACGTCTTCACCAGTTCAGTTGTATTTGTCCTTCCAGACTAGGTGAATTCTTCCCTTTGCTCAGATTGGCTTTGTGAACTCTGGCACCCTGTCCTTTCATGGAGAGTTCACACAGAAGGACTCATGCTTTTTCGTTTCAGTTAAACCCACCCTACTTATCCTTAGTCACTACTGCTTCAGAAAAGAAAAGCTATAAATACAATTTTAGTCTGACTTCGAAAAAAGCTGAAATTTTGCTATCTTTGTGTGGTACTTTGCACGAGCACGCCAGAGTCTCTGAGTCTGAGAGACGTGTGTCACTATTTCCTTGCCAGACTCCCAGACAACAGTGATGCTGATCCTGAGTTCAGAACCGGGGTACTGGGTTGTCTGCGGCATTTAGATATGCGCCATATCTGGCACCAACCATTGTGAAATCAAAAACAGGAAATGAAAAAAAAAAGTCAAAGGATTATTTTTCTAGTTTCCAGGCATAAGAAAGCCAATGTAATTCCCCAAACACCAGTTCAGCTGAAGCTCTCAGTCTTTGAGAGACAGTTGTAGTTTCTCAAAGGCTAAAGGGTCAGTTTCTATGGCACTGTATTGCAGATCTGTCTATCAGCTACCACTGACTCACATCTATGACATCAGTTACACAATTTTCAATCCTTTGAGAAAAAAAAGGAAACCCTTGGGAAGGTGTATCACCCAGTATATCTCTGTCTGTGGGTCATCTCTTCCTATCTCCCCTTTTTTCTATCCCTTCCTCCCTTTGTCCTTCTTTTTTGTTAGCATTGCAGTGATGTTTAAAAGTAGTTGTTAGCCACTTGTCTATTAAACATTAGTAAATGATTAGTCTGGTTAAAATGTACTGCAGATACATACTACACATTAAATTTTAAGGTTCCAGCAGAGAAAAATAAAAATATGTAATTAACCGATTTTATGTTGCTTATATGTTGAAATATTATCTTTTGAATATATTTGGTTAGATACAATACTTTATTAAATTTATTTACCATTTCTATTTTAATGAGTATAAGAAGGTTGTCAATTTATATATGTGCCTTACTTTTTCGCTCTTTCTTTCATTTTTGGGTTTTTCTTGTTATTATTCTTTAGACATGTTCTCAATTATGTAGCCCAGGCAGGCCTCAAACTTAAGATTTTACCTTACGTTGCTGATGGACGATGCTGTTCCAAAGAACTTTTCATATGCCCAGACAAAGAATAAAACATTTTCAAACATGTGAGTCAAAATACCTTTTATCTACAACCTCTGTAAGATGCATATCAAAATTAAAGTCATATGTGGATTTATTCTACAAAACAGGAACTCTTAGTTGGGGCACCCCTATGGTCATAGCTGATCAATAGGCTATGGGTAGCGTGAATATAGTTGGTCTTAATTAAAGCCCAGAGACAGATATAGGGGTTAAAGCTGAACATCAGAGAAACAGAGCAGTCAGCCCCTAGAGACACCTTTTCCCTCTACCAATGCTCAGACCAAAGGGGCGATCTTCAGACTTGCCTAGACTGCACTGTGTCCCCACCAAACCTCAGACTCTAAACTACAGTGAGTTCCTGTCTCTTCCCCTTTATATTCTTCTCTGCCAAGTGTTATCACTCCTGTCTCTTCCTCCCTAGTGCTAGGAATAAAGGTGCTAAACACTGGGATTAAAAGTATGAGCCACCACCACCTAAATCTATTTCTGGATTTATCTTATGTAGCCCAAGGTAGCCTTGAACTTGTCTGCCTCTGTCTCCTGAATCCTGGGATTAAAGATGTACACCACCAGTCCCTGGCCTTTAGTGACTTAGTTTTGCACTCTTATCTTCAGGCCAACTTCATCTATTAAAATACAATTAAAATATCTCTATAGCTATGAACATTTATTTCAGTTTCCAGTTGGACAGAAGAAACATCATTTTGGTTTTCTTCCTGATTAACACAATATAACTTACAGGAATATATTGAGAGATGAAATAGTTCCTTGTGAAAAGAAGTTTTCATTTGAAAATTGAAAACAGTTTCAAAGTCATGTATTGTCACTGTCTTAGGGTTATGTAGCATTCTTCTGTAGTGTGTTGTTTGAGGGGATAGTCTGCTGAAAAAAACAGCTGCTAAATATTGAGTGAATGACTCCCAGCACGTGCTGTCTGGAGCTTTCTGCTAGTAATCAATTGGTAAAACAGGCAGAATAGAAAATGTAGAAAAATCATCAGCAAAGTTCTCGACCAGGAACCCCTTGACCACCCATCCTGCTCACATGTGATAGTCTACCTGCTTATTGGAAGCTGCCTCTTACAACAGTGAAACACATTGTACACATACTTATTTTCACTGCCATGATTCCTACACGAACTTCAAATATTTGCCATTTTGCCCTATAGAGGCCTCTACTGTGCCATGGTAATCTGGGTGATTTGGTAAAATACTAAAGCATAGCGTGTCATTTCTGGAATTAATACCCTGGAGAAAGTCACTGTTGACCTTCCAGCAGAAGCATATAGTCCACCAGGATCACTGAAGGTGTGCCTGGGTGAGACCTTGCAGGCCTCTTGCCTTCATGGTATTAGCTCTTTCTCAAGAGGCACAAGCCACCACAGTGTGCTTTTATTTCATGAATACTGTGTACATTTCTGCCTCACCAGGTCTTCTCTCAGCCCTTTGTCCAGCTTTTGCTACAGCTGACACTTTCTATCCTCCATCTCTCAAGCTCTCATTTCTCATCCTAAGAGAGGCCTTCCATGATGACCCATTTGTAGCAACTCTCAAGTTAAATTCCCCACCCCGCGCCTATATTCCCGATGATGCTGAACATGGCATGCTTACATCTCTGTGTCAGTCTCTGCGAGGACAACCTTAAATGCTTTATTTGTGTAGCATATTATCATCCAATATAAAATGCATTCCAATCAGTTATTTAGGAAATGAATGAAACCGTAAGTAACAGTGATATTGGACAGTTTGGGCTTCCTCTTGTCTGTCACTTTCTCTTAGCAGTTTGGAGACATCCTACTTTTCCTCTCTAGTTTGCAAGCTAACAAGCCTTTTGTTAGAGAAGACCTCAGAGAATAACAATGAGGAGATGATTTGTACGGTGCCAAATGTGTAACTTGAGAATGGGTGGTGTGCAGAGGGAGGAGGATGAAGGAACTGGTTCTCTCTAGACTTAGTCTCTTCACCCCCTGTCCTTCAACAGCTGCCCTAGCTAATGGAGCCAACAGTCTCCGTATGTACGAGTCATATATGAGTCAAGCTCACTCAATGGCTCTGCTGTGATATTTAAGTCTGACTTGAAAGTCGTGTAAAATTTCATATCCTTGGCTCATCTCACAGGCCTGACCCTGTTGTTGGTAGAAAATTGTGGAACACATACTAAAATCATGGCCTCAAGCAAGATAACAATCAATTCAAGTTCAGTCCTTCTATCCTTATGACTATGAGGATTTCTAGTGGGTGAGAAGGGAACGCAGGACCCACGAGAAATTATGAAAATGAGTGAACAATACTTCATGGGGCACAAACACATTGGATGGAGGTTTCACTGTTAGTCTACTTTTATTAATCTACCTAGCTAGTCCTAAATACATTCCATCATTTTAAAAGGTTTTATTCATAGACTCTAAGAATTTACTTTGCTGTAAATTGTTTTGTAGAGCAAGGAATTCTGTTCTTTTAACTGCCTATACCTTGTTTACATCCAGGGAATTAAAAATTAGAAATGGAACACCAGTGTCTATCTTCTGGGGCTTCTGGGGACAGAAAATGACACAAAGTGGCAAAGGTGCACAAATCGATCAACTTTATGTGCATAATCTTACTCTGACTTAGTGATAAGTGTAGGAATTTAGTTTTATTTTTAAATTTTTATTGTATTCTTGTAGACGCATCTATATTCTATTTTTGCAGAATGGTTTTCTGCCTGGTTAACATGTATTCCAAATGCCTCTCTCCTTTGTTATTCAGTTTACAGGGAACTCCTTTAACTCGTAGAGAATGTGACAGTTTATATGATGAAAGCATGAAGAAGCTTGCTTGCAAATGCAAATGGAGCTTGCTAGACTTTAGACACTGAAAGAAGAGCAAAAGTTGTAATTTTATTTAGATTCCTAGATGGAGACAGTGAATCAAATTCTAAGAAGAGAAACATGTTTTTGAGACTGAGAATGCAGTCCAATTTTAGTAAAAACCCTTTTTAAAAACATGGCAATGATAAAAAAGAAAAAGGTAGCTTGTTCAAGGCAGTGTGTTGAGTAGCCATGAAGAAACTGCTGGCTTATTATAGAACTAGGGATGTTTGCAACAACTGAAGGAGTCAGCTACCTCTTAATTCAAGGGAAAAATCATAAAAATAAACATTTGTATGAAGTAAAAGCATTGCATTTTCCATGTCTTCCTCTTCTGGAGGTCTCTAACTTACTTCCTTGTGTTCCGTCAATGCCAACCCTGGGACGGGCCTCCAGGCTACAGACAGCTCTCTGGATTAAGGACAAGATGATCAACCAACAAATGATTAACAGTCAAATTTCTTTATAATACGTGCATTTGGATTCTTCTGTATATTGGCTTAATGCTGAGGACAATGCCGACGAGTTCCTTTAAAACTTACACTTGACTGCACTCTTGACTTGATGTGGGCAAGGCCCTTGTCAAATTTCCTGATAAAGAAAACTTTGGCAACCTCAGGCTGAAATGAAACAGGTTTACTTAATTCACCACAGAACTGTGCTGCTGGAAACAAAACATAAAGTACAGTTGAAGGCGGGCTCTCGGAGATGTCTCAGAAGTCCTACCCAATCTGTGGCACACGCTATGGTCTAACCCAGTAAGGCACCAGGTTGACCTTCACATTGGTTTTCTAGTGGGGGCTCTTCCCAGGTCAGGGTTTGCCCTCACATAAAGTTGTCAAACAGAGCTCACAGGGCACTAATTTAGCCTCCTGCACAGTTGATGGGTGAAGAATTTCCTCTTGGAACTAAATTATAGGGCTTGTTGAAGTTGCTCTTTCCTGATCTGTTATTTGGAGGTAATTTTCCAAAAGGGCAGGACAAATGGCCAGGAGCTAGAATAGGATTCACCATGAGCAGCTGGCCTGCTGTGGCCAGCACATCCCTCTGGAATCCACCTCCACCAGCCTCCCACGCCTCTCCCTTGCTGCCCAGAGAAGAGACCTGGATGACAGAGCTGGACTTTCTTAGACCCTTCACTTCCTTTCATGATGAAGCCGCAAGAATGGCACCTGCCCACCCATGTTGGCACGTAGATTTCCAGAAACATCGCATCTTGTCCAGACAGGCTTACAAAGAGGGAAGTGCCTGTCTTCACTCCTCCCCTAGTGCATCCAAGTACAACCTCCTCTCAGTCCACTCCACACCCCCAGTGTTGACCGAAAGAAAATCTTCATGAATTGATGGAAACTGTGTCCACACAAGCTGGAGGTTAGTCAGATTCTCTTTGACCTGGAGCCTGCTGAGTGCAAAGAGATTATTTTTGAAAGCTCTCTTGCCTAATTAAGCATGCGTGACCTTTGATAGGGTGGCTTCTGATGGAGTCAAAGAACCAGCCTATTGCAGGTGGCCATTACTGGGAAATGAGGACTAGTGAGATTTAGCAAGGCGACATCCTCATGGACTAGCTAAACTGGAGGCCAAGCACTACAGTTTGGTTCTTTCTCATTCTCAAATGAGAATTTTCAGCACATTCCTGAAGTTTTCAGCAGGAAGAGTGGTTGGTAGGCTTGTCCCTCGATGGCAGCCTGCTTACAAAGGCCTTGGTACTATTTACCCCTTTCAATTGATTGCCAACAGGTAAGCTGTGCCCATGGCTTTATTTGTACTAAGTGACTTCATCTAAATCTAGAAGGCAAATGATGGCCACTCTGAAAACTGACATTTAGACAGCTTATGATGCTGAGGGCAAAAGAAACCTGAGAAAGTGGTCATAAGGTCTGGACCTCTCTCCCTGGGCTTGACTGTTCACCTAGCACCTGCTACATCACAAGTTACAGGATCACGGAATCCTCAATCTCTGCCATCATTCTCAGAATAGGTGACAACTCAGCTTCGCTGTGAGAACGTCAGGCAAGCAAACGTGTAGGGAATGGCCTGGGAAATGATTGCAATGTCCCTTGCTTAAGGTTGATCTATTCTAGAGAAAGGGAAGTATTTGTAGGTCTCTGGCGGGAACAAAAACTTAATGGATGTAGACTGGCATGAGAATAAGTCAATAAAATGAAGACAAGATTTATGAAATTACAGACCTGGGGAATGTGACCCCAGAAGCCACTCCTCGGTCTCACACCCACGTACAGGCTCTTTCTGAGCCTGGTTTGTCTGGAGACTTGTTTCCGTCAGCAGCCTCCAGTCATGTGGTACAGAGAAACCTGCAGAATTCCTTTGGGTTGCTAGTTGTTCTCCACAGTGCAGGCCTTATGTTCTGGGCGAGTCAGAGGCTCTTACCTACCACTCTGAATTCCTTGATGCCAACCAGAGGCAATAAAATGAATTGCATTTGTAGAAATGAAGCATGTGAGGTTTTGTTTTTTTGTTTCATTTCCCTTCCAACCTCGAGTGGGAAGCCCAGATTAGAGTGCCTTCTCTCATCTTCTTCCTTGAGGTCATAGAGTGTGTAGGTCATGTTGACAGTGTGGGGTTCCTGATCAAGCCCTGCAAGATTGTCCTGCACACCACATGAAAAGAGTTTAGACAAACTTTAGATGTTTTCAAACTACAATCCTTGACGTCTTGCTGTATCCATTTGCCCACCCAGAACTGGGACAAAGTTCTAACAGTATATCCAAAGTCTCTTTTACCTACAAGGGGCTGCTCTGTTGTTTGAGTCAGAGGGGATTTGTGAGAAGACACACACCAAACATGCTTCCTCTTGTGAACCCAGGTAGGAATGTAGCAGAGTTGACTGTTAAATCACATTGTTTTTTGAGATGTTCATACATGAGAATTATATAATTTCCACCTCTCTCTTGCCCTCCAGTCCCTCAAGTTCACAACCTAGTCTCCTTTAGTTATTTTGATGTGTGTGCACATGTAAGCATGTGAGAGCACATGCATGTATAGTAGCCAGAAAAGGGATCTCATGGTGCTAGAGTTACACTAGAGTTGTAAGCTGCACTATTGGATGCTGGGAACTGAACATACATGGGATGTATAAATAATATCTGCTGAGGTCATTTAGTGTAACTTTTGGGCACACGTGTTTAAGGCTGACCACTTGGGATTGATAACTATCAGGGTGCTTGTCCCAGGAGTAATTCTGTTCAATGAATTAATTCTGTATTAATTCTATTTCTTTTACCAGCTATTGATTGCCTGTGGCTCTTCATCTAGGGTTGGGCCTTGTATGACATTAAGATGTCAGCTAGTCTTGTTGCAGGTCTTGTTTAGATAACATCATTGTTGAGACTTCATGCCTGAAGCTTTCCTGTTCTATAGATAGAAGACACTATACCACAGCAAAATCCTGTGCTGGTACTCTGGTTCCTAGAATCTTTCCAGGCCTTCTCCCACATTCCCCAGGCCTAAGTGTATGGATTGTGTTGTAGCTATATCATTTGGGGTTGACACTTTCTGGGTCAATCCTTCTCTGTATTTTGACTGTGTGTGGCTTTCTGTAGTGGTCTCCATTTGCCACAAAAGGAAGTTTCTTTGATGAAGGGTGAGAACTACACTTATCTGTGAATATCAGGGTAAGGATTTAGAATGCAGTTAAGAATTTTACAGGTTCGCCATGACTCTCCTCTCCGAGACAGACGCTGGTTAGAATCTTCCCGGTAAGCC
>LOEQ01001229.1:29993-56546 GCA_001685075.1 Bramus lutescens
TGTGAGAGTTAGCCAATAAGAGGCTAGAACTAACGGGCCAGGCAGTGCTTAAATTAAAAAAAAAAAAAGAATTTTACAGGTTTAGCAATGTTGCAATTCTCCTTGAGGGTCCAGGATCTCAATCCATCAATTGTTGATTTGGTTTTCAAACCAGGCATGGATTTCATACTATTAAGCAGACCTTGTATCTGAATGGATCGCTGTTGGATATCCCCACTATATAAGTGCCACTATTGCATCTTTTGGAAGAGTTTGCGCTGCTGGCTCTTATTGTAATCTACAGACTTTACAGCTTAGTAGTATTGCGGATTGCTTTTCTCCCCCTGGTAGCTAGTACAGCACTTTCAGGTCTATGAGAACTTGTCTTCAGGAAGGAGACTCCCAGGTCAATTGCAGTTCAGTTCCTCTGAAAAGTGTGTCTGAAGTGTGTGATGTCTTCGGCAATCAGGTTTACCCTTCAACTTCTAGGGGGCAACCAAGGGCAATTGCAAAAGCCTGTATTGTTTTGGGAGTCTCCTATGCTAACTTTGAACAGTCTCTCAGCTCACTTTTGAGCCTATGCACTGTTGGTTTCTGAAGCTGTAGTTGTTTCTTTTCCTTGTCCCCTAGAAACTGACATGGGGTTCTCAAAAAAGTGAAGAAGGTCTGCTTCTGCTGGGTAGCTTTCACCATAGACAGTCTTACTAGAACCCCACAGGATTATCCTGACTACGTTTTAACCAGTGCTCTCTCTTCAACCTCAGAGGTAAATAACTTTCTGTACCTTGAAAACTACAGGAGGCTCACAATTCCTGTGACCTGACTCCGAGAGTGAAAGGTATTCTGTCCCTGTACCACTGATCAGAAGACACGATTTCCAGCATTATAGAAGCAAAGATTAATGCTCTCTTTAAAAGTCTTAGCAGTTTCTCTGTCATCCATTGATAGTTAAGGGTTCAAAAACTAGTGCCAGGGCTAAGATAAATGTCATATGAAATCATCCTGTAAAAAGAATTCTACTTGGGCTGGAGAGATGGCTCAGAGGTTAAGAGCATTGCATGCTCTTCCAAAGGTCCTGAGTTCAATTCCAAGCAACCACATGGTAGCTCACAACCATCTGTCATGTGGTCTGGTGCCCTCTTCTGGCCTGCAGGCATACACACAGACAGAATATTGNTGCTCTTCCAAAGGTCCTGAGTTCAATTCCAAGCAACCACATGGTAGCTCACAACCATCTGTCATGTGGTCTGGTGCCCTCTTCTGGCCTGCAGGCATACACACAGACAGAATATTGTATACATAATAAATAAATACATATTTAAAAAAAGAATTCTACTTGACTTTCATGCTATGCTCTGTTCCACTTTAAAGGAGATATCCTTAAGCTGCTCTTCTTCCTCACAGATAACTTGTGTTTCAATCCTTCATCAAACAAAGAAAATGTGTGTCTGAGATATTGGGGTATATGATAATTTCAGGAACATCTCAAAGCCAACCAAAATGGGGTTTATTTGCACATAGTCCTTTCAAATAATTAGTCTCACTCACTCCTCCTCTCAATCAATATTATCAGCCAGTGGTGGACACCATGTTTTTTTGTTCAGCACTTCAGAGTACACAATCTTCCCAAGTAGTTTACCTCACTTGCTGTTCTTTATAAAGCCATGTTATCTCCCACCAGTGGATACTGAACTTCATGCTCAGTGTTCTATCACACATATTATGGTTTCAAAAGATGGTTTAGTGTTTAGGAATGATTGGAGAAGAACAAAACCGTTGAGGTCCAAATGTCTTTGAACTTTTTTTGCCCTAGGTTAAAGTGAGTTCATTGTCTAAATGGCCAAACCCGGCTGGCAGTGTTTTCTGCTCCTAGCTATCCTTTCTGGAAACCACAGGAATTTTGATCTTCTGACCATTTGTCCTCCATCAGGCCCAAATGTTTAAAGGGCATTGTTTTTATGTGCATTAAATTAAACGATTGCAGTATTTGCATGTGCAAATCATGTAATTACTTAACTACCCAAATTGTGCATGCAACTAAGGTAATTATGAACTCAGAAAATTGCTTTAAGAATTTGACCCTGGAAAAAGTATGATGGCAGAAAATGAGTGTTGGGACAGAAGTTTCTTGCAAGGTTAATTTTGTTGTTGTCATTGTTGTTTGGTGGAAAGCTAGGTCTGGGGATGATGAAGTTGCCTTCTTCACCTGAATTTCGACATCTAGAGGCTGAGGGTACCATTTGTGTTACCTGGTTTCAATGTGTCTGTGTTGTGCAACAGGGAAGGTTACATAGGATGAAACTGAAGCCCATGTAGGTTAAGAGCTTTGGTCCAGTTTCATGAGCTTCGAGCAAGCAAACCGAAAATTTTCTTTCCATCAGGTTGCCAGCCTCAACTGCAATAACTTAGATATTTCTGTCGGGGAGGAGATATTGCTTTGAAGATGATAGTTACGGACATTCATATCAGTTGCCAATTATATTCAGGACTTGCTGGCTTCACAATACTTTAAGGAATATAGTAAAATTTGTCCTGAACTAAATTTAAAACAAATATTGCATTGCGTGTAAGAGAAGGCCTTGCTAAGAAACTATTTGCTGAAGAGCTTGGAGCCCTTAAAACTCACAGGAACAAACATCAATGACTGTGGCCGTATTTCTGTCTATTCGTAGAAAAAGACAAAAAAGGAGGAAAAACCCACTGCTGTGGGTCACTGGCTTAGGATCTGTTCTATGGAAAAAATAATCTTTCATTATTCTCATAACACCCAACTCCTGAGTGACGACTGTTCATGGGCTTGTCAACAGGACATCATTTAGTGTAAAGAGGATACTAAAATTCTCATTAGGTACCCAAGACTTCAAGCTAAATCAGGGTTCTAAACAGACTCTGAAGTCCATAGATCCACCCAATGTTTTGCAGGTGACACTTGAGCATACATGACAAGAAAGGGACAGCATTCATGGACCCTCATCTGCATCCTTTTCTAACTCTAGGTTGCTGTCTGGCCTATATATCAGCACAGAATTATCCGGAAAGAAAAAAGATACCTTGGACTTTAAAAAGTGTGTGTCAAAGGTCATGGGCCACTAACTCATCTCTACTCAATGACTTGGCAGGAAGTAGAATCATCACCCCCTTTTGGAGTCACCATATGTCTGAAACTGTGTTTATTCTGGTAAAGTAAACAGTCATTAGCATGATTCACATTTTTCCCCAGCTCTTTGGAAAGGACAGATAAATGATCTACTATTATCCGCCTCCCCCCTTTACCTTGGTTTTTTTTAATTTGTTTTTGTTTTTGCAGGATTCTGTGTTTATGTGAGCAGCTACCATTGCCCAAGCATGCATGAGACACCTATTCTTTTGCTAAACAAGAATACTGTGTCAGTTATTTTGGCCTTGGCAGTGGACTTAGGGATGGAGCGTTATTCTTCCCTTAGGTTTTCAAGCATGGGGATAGGAGCTTGGTGAGCTTAAGGAACCTCCCTGAACACACACTTGTTGACTTTTGTTCATAAGTACTCTACTGGGCTAACTTTCACATTAAAAATTCTCCATCAACGACTCTGATCCTCCTTACACAAGCTGGCTTCCACCTCTATGCATACTTATTCCACTCAAACAGGAAGCCACAAGGCCTTTCAAGCCTGGAGTTCTTCCACAGCATCCTCTAACACTGGGGCAAGAACTGATAACTAGTAACACTTTCTCAGCCTCTGAGTTACCCCTCCAACGTGTCTGTTAAGTAATTGAAGCAAGAGCAAGAACAGTAACCTACAGAATGGATTTTCTCTTATTTGAGGGGATACTGAATTCTCCCACCTCCACTCACATTTTGAGGCTCTAATTGGTTCTGGTCAGAGGAATTGACACCGACTTCTTCTATCAAGAGGTAGTTATCTGTGGGCGCTTGAGGGTGCAGCAACAATGGGATAAAGTGACAGGAGAGGGAGAAACAAGAACCTCAAAACAATTTTTGAGCTCGGGCTAAGAAAGGGATCCCTGCTTATCAGCTGACTTCTGTAACACACACATCTCTAGTCAAGTCAATTTCTTTAATTCACGGGAGTTTCTTCACTTCATTTTGTATAATGGTTTATTTTTGAAGTCTACAAAATAACAGTAAAGGTGCTTAATTTCTTCTCTTCTTCCTTTTTATATTTTTTTTATTTTTGTTGTTTCATTGTTTCTTTGAAACAGTGTCGTATTCTGTACTTCAGACCCATCGAAAATTCCAAACATAGCCCAGACTAGCGGAAAAATTACAAAAGTCTTCCGACATCCGTGTCTTGTGTGGTGGTATTACAGGTGTTAGCCAGTATGTCTGCTGTAAATGTTCTCCACCTCTCCTAGGGGTCAATGGCGGGAGCTGATCAGTGTGCACTCGGTGGCCTATGGTGGTAGCCCATGGATCTTGATGGGGCCTAAGATAACAAAGCTCATGGCTTCTAGGACCACTCCTCTAGACCTCAGGCCGGTCATCAAACATGGGTGGTTTCTGAGCATTTGAGTTCAAATGTGATGGAGATACAAAATCCACATTGTTTTCCAAGAACAGGATAGAAAAATAACCTATAATGCCCTTCATTAACAGTCAATGTGAACTGAAGGCTAAAATAATGATATGTTCGAATTATTGATTCAAATAAGCACTTAAGTGTACTTCTTGCTCCTTTAGAAAGGGGTGAAAATTAAATGGCTTTGTACATGTACTAGCTGTTGTGCCTATTGTGCGTGTCAATGGCAGTGACAGGTATGGCTGGCTCATGCTGTTTCTCTATTGGATGGTGATCATCACATATGTGTGCTCTTTAGAAAAAAATGATTTCTAATAAATCAACTATAACATAAGAAATGTTTTGAACCAAGGTATACTTTTTCTCGACTGTCTCCCAGCTCTTCATAAAATATTTTGTATGGTAAAAACTGTAGAAACTCTAAAGGAAGAATATTTTGAGAAAATCATAAAAAATATTATAATTTAGAAAAACAGTAGGGGTACTTTTAGCATACAATTTTTTCATTGAAATATTTCTTCAGTTTAACTTCATAAACTTGATTGTTTTTCTTAAGAAGAAACATAAAAATCATGGCATTTTCTTGAGGTTGGCTGCCTGTAGTGTTATGGGCTTCAAAGTAGATTTAACTGAGATGGTTATGATTATGGGTTTGGTGTTCAGTAAAAATGTGCCTCAGAGCCGGGCATGGCGGATCATGTTTATAACTCTCACATTCCAAAGGCGTGTGCAGAAGTGCGACCTGAGCTGAGACCAGCCTGGGGAGGAAAGGAAATCCCAGGTCAACCTGTGCTGTTGTGTGAGACCTGGTCTCAGTCAAGGAAGCAAACAAGGGAAAAAGTCAAGATGACTAAAAAATAATGACTTCCCTGAAAACTCACATTTTGGCCATGTGCATTTTCCAAGTTACATTTACTGCTTTCTTATCCATGAGAACATGGGGGTGGGATGATCTCCTTGTCTTTACTTTTTACAGTGCCTTGTTTCTATAAGCAGAGTATGCCACACTTATAGTATATATAAATATGTTTTTAGTAGTTATATATATATAATTGAAAATTTCCAGTTTTTATATGTTACTTTTCACAAAATACTTCTAACTCAGAATTTCTTAATTGTCTAAGGCAGTGTTTCTTAACCTGTAGATCATGACACCTTTGACAAACCTCTATCTTCAAAAATATTTATATTGTGATTCATAATAGTAGCGGAATTACAGTTATGAAGTAGCAACTAAGATAATTTTATATTTGGGGGTCACCACAGCATGAGGGACTGCATTAAATGGCTATAGCATTAGGAAGGTTAAGTATCACTGGTCTAAAGGACTATCTTTACCAAATTTTATCTATAGCCAAAAACATGGCTATTAATTTCATTTTTGGGCGTATTATCTGGAAGGAAATGTTTTTGTTGATGAGAAACAGTATATTAGACTCATTATTCTAAAGGTGTTTTAAACATTTCTAAAAATTAAGGATTTGAAATTAGTAGTAGAGAGAAATAAGAGATTACTGAATTATAAACAGAAAGCCTATATAATTAAAAAGATTTAATTATTATTTTATTATTTAAATTTTTCACATAATTTACTTTGGTCATATTTTTCCCCTTCTCAGTTCCTTCCAGATTCTCCCCACTCCCTTTACTCACCCAACTTTATGTTTTTTCTCTCTCATCTTGAAAAAAAAAGGAAAACAAAAATCAAGACAAGCCAAAACAAAAAAAGACAATATATACAAAAACAAACCAAAACAAAAAGCATGAAATCCATTTTGTGTTGGCCAACTAGTCCTAGGCATTGAGTCTGCCCATTAGAGAAAACGTATTTTTAACTTTGCCAGCGAGTATCAGGTGCTAATAATTTCTCAGTTGTGGAAGGGGACTTGGTGCCGGTTTCTATGAATGTCTGTCTTTCATTATTTTTGTTGACTTTTTAATGGCTGTCATATTGTTAACAATTTGTAACTGTCATAATCAAAAGGACAAAATAAAACCTTTACAGTTTCAAATTTCTATGGAAAAACCGGTTTGCTCAAACCATCTTAGTTATTAATATTGTTCTTTAATTGTTACCTTCCCACTCTGAATGCTGACCCTTCATAACTTCTGATAATAGCTACATTCTTGGGAATGTCAGGGCTTCAGGGCTTCAGACCTCTTGTTTGTCTTGTTTCTGTGTTTATATTTTTGTTTATGTGTACATGTAACAACAATGGTTAATAAAGAGGGGACTGAATTTGGAAGGCAGTGAGGTTGAGGTCATGCCAGGGGTAGGAGTAAGGAAGAGGGAAATGATATAAATATATTTTAATGAAATTTTGTATTTTTTATTTTACTGAAAATAGATTTTAATACAGACCTTGAACTGGCCAACTTCTGTAACCAGGCAAGGCTGGAGGAACTGTGATACCAACCCAGGCACAAAACCTTCGGCCTTCAATTTATCTTCTCTGCAAGTTGTGCTCTGGCAAAGGTGGCACAGAACTTGTGAGAGCAGCCAACCAATGACTGCTCAAGCCTGAGACTCAGTCCAGAAGAGGGAGCCCACACTTCACACTGCCTGGACCACCAGGAACCAGAGGCTGGATGGCCCAGAGACTAACAGAATCAGTATGATCAACAACAACAACAACAACAAATAGGTCAATGAAATGATTCCTAATAATACTCTGCTATATTTGCAGATGGGAGCTTAGCATAATAGTCATCAGAGAGGCTTCATTCAGCAACTGGTGGGAGCAGATACAGAGACCCACATCCAAACATTAGGCACAGCTCATGGAATCCCATCGTGGTCTTGACCTCTTTGCTCATTTTCTCACTCTTCCCACTGTTCAACTGGACTTTGGGAGCTCAGTGCGGTGCTCCGATGCCCGTCTCCACCTGTTTCTATCAGTTGCTGGATGAAGGTTCTATGCTGATATTTACGATATTCATCGGTCCTGACTACAGGGTAAGGCCAGTTTGGGCACCTTCTGCTCTATTGCTTAGGGTCTTAGCTGGGGCCATCCTTGTGGATTCCTGAGGATTTCCCTAGTGCCATGTTTCTTGATAGCCCCATAATGGCTCCCTCAATCAAAATATCTCTTTCCTTGCTCTCAACTCTGTCCTTCGTCTATCTCGACTATCCTGTTTTCTCAAGTTCTCCTCCGCCTCCCCTTTTCACCTCATTTTCCCTTTCCGCCCTCCCTACTTCCCCCACGCCCATGTTCCCAACTTTGTCAGGTGATCTTGTCTGCGTCCCCTTTCCAGGTGGATCTATGCATGTTTTATGTAGGGTTTGCATTGTTACTTAGTTTTCTAGGATCATGAACTATAGGTTCAATATTTTTTGCTTTAAAGCTAATATCCACTTATGAGTGAGTACACACCATGTTCATCTTTCTGGGTCTGTTTTACATCACTCAGGACTTTTTTTCTAGTTCCATCCATTTGCATGCAAATTTCAAGATGTCTTTTTTTTTTTTTTACCACTGAGTCATACTCTAATGTGTAGATGGGCCACATTTTCTTTATCCATTCTTCCTTTGAGGGGCATTTAGGTTGTTTACAGGTTCCGGCTATTACAAATAATGCTGCTATGAACATTGTTGAACAAATATCCTTGTAATATGATTGAGTATCCTTTGGGTATTGTTGGGTTCTGAGGTAGGTTGATTCCCAATTTCCTGAGAAAACACCATACTGATTTCCAAAATGGTTGTACAAGTTTGCATTACCACCAGCAATGGAGGAGTGTTCACATCCTCTTCAGCATAAACTATCATTGGTATTTTTGATCTTAGCCATTCTGACTGGTGTAAGATGGTATCTCAGAGTTGTTTTGATTTGCATTTCCTGAATGGCTAAGGATGTTAACATTTTCTTAAGTGTCTTTTGACCATTTGAGAATTTTCTGCTGAGAATTCCCTGTTTAGTTCTGTACCCCATTTTTAATTGGGTTATTTGGAATTTTGATGTCTAATTTCTTGAATTCTTTATATATTTTGGAGGTGAGTTCTCTGTCTGATGTGGGGTTGGTGAAGATATTTCCCATTCAGTGGGCTGCCTTTTTGTCTTATTCACTGTGTCCTTTGCTTTACAGAAACTTCTCAGTTTCAGGAGGTCCCATTTATTTATTGTTGATATCAGTGTCTGTTCTACTAGTGTTATATGTAGGAAGTTGTCTCCTTTGCTCATGCATTGAAGTCTTCTTCCCACTTTCTCTTCTTTCAGGTTCAGTGTGATCAGATTTATATTGAGGTCTTTAATCTATTTGGACTTGAGGTTTGTGCATGGGGCTAGATATGGGTCTGTTTTCGTTCTTCTACATGTTGACATCCAGTTATGCCAGCACCATTTCTTGAAGATGCTTTCTTTTTTCCATTGTATGTTTTTAGCTTCTTTGTCAAAAAATCAGGTGTTTGTAGGTGTGTCTGTGTGTATTAATATCTGCGTCTTCGTTCTGATTCCATTGGTCAACCTCTGTTTTTATGCCACCACCAAGCTGTTTTCAGGTTTCAAGCTCTATTATAGATGTCAGGAATGGTGATGCCTCCAGAAGTTCCTTTATTGTACAGGATTGCTTTGGCTATGCTGAGATTTTTGTTTTTTCTATGAAGTTGAGCATTGTTCTTTCAAGGACTATGAAGAATTGTGTTGGGATTTTGATGGGTATTGCATTGAATCTATCTACAGATCGCTTTTTGTAGGATTACCATTTTTATTATATTGATCCTACCTATCCAAGAGCATGGGAGAGCTTTCCATTTTCTGGTATATTCTTCAATTTCCTTCTTTAAAGAATTAAAGTTTTTGTTGAACAGGTCTTTCACTTCTTTGGTTAGTGATACCCCAAGTTATTATATGTTATTTTTGGCTATTGTGAAGGGTGATGTTTCTCTGATTTCCTTCTCAACTTCTTTATCATTTGTATATAGGGGAGCTACTGATTTTTTTAAATTTGATTTTGTATCCTGTTACATTACTGAAGGTATTTATCAGCTGTGGAAGTTCCCTAGTAGAGTTTTTGGGGTCATTTATATATACTATTACATCATCTGCAAATAACAAAAGTTTGACTTTTTCCTTTCCATTTGACTTTGAATCCCCTCAATCTCCTTTTGTGGTCTTATTGCTAGAGTTTCAAGAACTATGTTGAATGGATAAGGAGAGAGTAGACAGCCCTGTAAGTTCCTGATTTTAGTGGGATCGCTTTGAGTTTCCATATAATTTGATGTTGGTTGTCAGTTTGCTGTATACTGCTTTTATTGTATATAGATATGTTCCTTGTATCCCTGATCTCTCCGAGACCTTTATCATGAAGGGCTGTTGGATTTTGTCAAATGCTTTTTCAGCATCTAATGAGATGTTCATATGGTTTTCTTTCTTTCAGTTTCTTTATATGGTGGATTACATTAATAGATTTTTGTATTTTGAACTACCCCTACATCTCTGGGAAAAGCCAACTTAATCATGGTGGATGATTTTTCTTATATATTCTTGAATTCGGTTTTCCAGTATTTTATTGACTATTTTTTCATCTATGTTCATGAGTGAGATTGGTCTATAATTCTCTTTCTTGGTTGTGTCTTTGTGGGGTTTTGGTATTAGGGTAACTGTAACCTCATAAAAAGAGTTTGGTATCTATTGTGTGGAACACTTTGAGGAGTATAGAGGTATTAGCTCTTCTTTGAAGTTCTGGTAGAATTCTGCACTGAAATCATCTGGTCCTGGGCTTTTTTTGTTTGGGAGGCTTTTGATGACAGCTTTTATTTCCTTACAGGTTATAGGTCTATTTAAATTTTCCACCCAGTCTTGATTTAATTTTGGTATGTGGTACCTATCCAGAAAATTGTCCATTTCTTATACATTTTCCAGTTTTGTGGAGTACAGGTATTTGCAGTACGACCTAATGATTCTCTGGATTTCCTCAGTGTCTGTTGTTATGTCCCCCTCTTAATTTCTAATTTTGTTAATTTGCATTTTCTTTCTCTGCCTTTTAATTAGTTTGGATAATTGTTTGCCTATCTTGTTGATTTTCTCAAAGAAGTAGCTCTTTGTTTCATTGATTTTTTGTATAGTTTTCTTTGTTTCTATTTCATTGATGTTAGCCCTCAATTTGATTATTTTCTGTCTTCTATTCTTCCTGGGTGAATCTGCTTCTTTTTGTTCTAGAGCTTTCAGGTGTGCTGTTAAGTCACTAGAGTGAGCTTTCTCCACTTCCTTTATGTAAGAACTTAGTGCTATGAACTTTCTTCTTAGCACTGATTTCATAGTGTCCCATAGGTTTGCGCATGTTGTGTCTTCATTTTTGTTGAATTATAGGAAGTCTTTAATTTCTTTCTTTATTTCTTCCTTGACCCAGGGGTGGTTCAACAGAGCATTGTTTAATTTCCATGTGTTTGTGGGCTTTCTGAAACTAGTGTTGTAGAATTCTTATTTTAAACCATGGTAATATGATAAGATACAGGGTCACTCCAATTATTTTGGTATCTGTTGAGGTTTGCTTTGTTACTGGGTATGTGGTCAGTTTTAGAGAAGGGCTCAGAATGAGGTATATTCTTTTGTGTTTGGGTAGAATGTTCTGTAAATGTCTGTTATTTCCATTTGAGTCATTATATCTATTAGTTCTCTTATTTCTCTGTTAGGTTTCTCTCTGGTTGACCGGTTCATTGGGGAGAGTGGGGTGCTGGAATCTCTGATTGTTAGTGTGTGGGGTTTGATGTGCGATTTAAGCTTTAGTAATGTTTCTTTTACATATGTGGGTGCTATTGTATTTGGGGCATAGATGTTCAGGATTGAGACTTTATCTTAATGTACTGTTCCTGTTATGAGTATAAAGTGTCCTTCTTTGTCTCTTTTGATTGATTTTAGTTTGAAGTCTATTTTGTTAGATATTAGGATAGCTACATCCANCTTCTTTGTCTCTTTTGATTGATTTTAGTTTGAAGTCTATTTTGTTAGATATTAGGATAGCTACATCCACTTGTTTCTTAGATGCATTTGATTAGAAAATCTTTTCCCAACCCTTTACTCCAAGATAATGTTTGTCTTTGAGGTTGAGGTATGTTTATTGTATAAAGCAGAAGGCTGGATGCTGCTTTTGTATCGATTCTCTTAGCCTGTGTCTTTTTATAGGTGAATTGAGTCCATTGATATTAAGACATATTAATAACCAGTGATTGCTATTTTCTGTTATTTTTTTCAGTGGTAGTATGTATGTTTCCCTTCTTATGATTTTGTTGGTGTGATATTATACGCTGCCTGTATTTTTGTGGGTGCAGTTAGCTTCCTTGGGTTGGGGTTTTCCTTCTAGTACTTTCTGTAGGGCTGGATTTGTGTGTAGGTATTGTTTAAATCTGCTTTTGTCATGGAATATCTTGTTTTCTTCATCAATGGTGAATTAAAGATTTGCTGGGTATAGTAGTCTGGGCTTGCAACAATGGTCTCTTATTGTCTATATCACATCTGCCCCAGACCTTCTGGCTTTCATGGTCTCCACTGAGAAGTTGGGTGTAATTCTGATAGGTTTACCATTATAGGTTACTTGACCTTTTTTTCTTTGTAGCTCTTAAAATTCTTTCTTTATTCTGTATGCTTTGTGTTTTGATTATTATAAGGTGAGGGGATTTTTTTTTGATCCAGTCTATTTGATGTTCTGTAAGCTTCTTGTACCTTCATAGGGATATCATTCTTGAGGTTGGGAAATTTTTCTTCTATGATTTTATTGAAAAATTTTTCTGTGCCTTTGAGTGGAGTTCTTCTCCTTCATCCATCCCTATTATTCTTAGGTTTGGTCTTTTCATGGTGTTCCAGATTTCCTGGATGTTTTGTGTTAAGAATTTGTTGGATTTAATGTTTTCTTTGACCAATGAATCTAGTTCCTTTATAATATCTTCTACCTCTGAGGTTCTCTCTTCCATTTCTTGTATTCTGTTGGTTATGTTTACCTCTGCGGTTCCTGGTTGCTTACCCAGATTTTCCATATCAGGTATTCCCTCAGTTTGTGTTTTCTTTATTGCCTCTATTTCAGACTTCAAGTCTTGGACTTTTTGCTTCACCTGTTTGATTATTTTTTCTTGGTTTTCTTTGAGAGATTTATTAATTTATTCCATTTTGTTTCCTTTTCCTCCATTTCTTTAAAGGAGTTTTTTTTATTTCCTCTTTAAAGGGCTCCATCATCTTCATCAAGTTACATTTAAAGTCATTTTCTTCCGCTTCTTCTGGGTTAGGATGATCAAGTCTTCCTGATGGATGACCACTGGGTTCTGGTTTTACCATGTTGTTTTTAGGTTGTTGGATGAATTCTTGTATGGCATCTACCCATCTCTTCCTTCAAATGAGGCCAGCAGTGTCTTTGCATCTTGGTCCAATCCTTGCAGTGTCTGTCTGTGTCTTGGGAACTGTTCTTGGTCTGCTTTGTACTGTCACTGTCTGTGGCTCAGGGATTTGGAGCAGCCTACCTGCAGAAAACTCACCTGCTGGCTGGCTAGAGAAGTCGAGACAGGTGGGGAAGGGGTCCAGGGTTTTGCCCAGGTATGGAGGGCCTAGAGAGTGGGGTGTCCAGCCAGGTGGCTGGTCACTTACCTCTTGGTCATCTCTGTTTAGTAGCAGGTTGTGTTTCAGTGTTCCACTGATGTTATCCAGGGCTGTATATTTTATGGATAGCTTTTAGAGCTGTAATTCTGTTTCTTCAGTTTGTAAACTTTTCATTTTTATTAGTATTTGTTGATTGTATATACTAATGGGTTTCATTATGATATTTCATATATGAATATACTATACTTTGGTTATCTTTAATACTCCAATTTCATGCCCAGCTCCCCCTCCCCTTCTTGGAACTCCAAGCCCTTCTTTTACTTCCATGTATTATCTCTAATGTTTCTTATGTTTTTATTTAATTATTATTTTACACACACACATACACACATACACACGTAACTAGATAGGTACAATCCACTGACTGAATTCATTTAGTGTTGCTCATATCCATATGTTCTTAGGGTTGACCTAGGTAATGGATATCCAATTAGGGGTCTCAGCCCTGGGGATGACTGACTCTCCCTCTCTCAGCTGTCGTTCATTGTCCATAGTTCTTCATGGGCAGGGCTCATGTCAGATTTTCTCATTCCAAGTTGGCCTGTCAACTACTGTTGTTATTGTTTATTGCTGAAATCTAATTGCTGAGATCTCATGGCTGCAGCTTCCGTAACATTTAGAAAAGACACTATTTTGAGGCAGGCATTCTGGTCTTTTGGCTCTCATACCTTTCCACACCATTTTCCATGGTATACCTTGAGACTAAGGGTAGGGGCCTCTATTTGAGATATCTCAGTTGGTCTGGACACCATAATGTCAATTGTTCTCTACATTTTGATCAGTCATGGTCCCATCTACTGCATCAAGAAACTTCTTTGATGAAAGTTAAGAGCAACACTTGACTGTGGTTCTAAACATTTGTGTTTTCAATGAAGTTAGAAACTATGTTGAGGAAAGTGGCAATAACTTCTCCCCTAGGTTCTATGGCCTCCCCAGACATGAGTAGTTGCCTAGATTTACAGTAGGCATGAATTTCTGTCTTTTGAGCAGGCCTCCAGTCCCATCAGACAGCGGTTGGTTACTCCCAGATGTAAGCACCACTATTGCCCTTAGGGGAATATCTGACCATGTTGATCATTGTTGTTTTATAAGTACCACAGCTGGGTACTTGCTGTAGAATAATCCTTTTGTACACTGTGAAGATGTTTTGCTATCAGTGGTTTAGTAAAGAGCCAACTGGACAATGGCTGGGCAGAAAGAGGTTAGATTGGAAGGCCAGACTGAGAGAATGCTAGGAAGGAGGAGGGCAAAGTGACCAGCCAGATGCAGAGGAAGCAGGAGATAAAAATGCCATGCTGAAAAAAGGTACCACCACACAGTAGAGCATAGATAAGAAATGTGAGTTGATTTATGTTGCATGGTAGCAAGCCTAAGATATCAGCTGAACATTTGTAATTAATGGTAAGTCTCTGTGTGGTTATTTGGGGAGCCAGTTGTCTTGAAGAAAAAACCCACCTTCAGAGAATATAATTGCTTGCTTCCTGGTCAGTTCCAAGTCCTATATGAAGTGTGTGGTGGTATTTCAAGCAATAGGGCTTAGCCTTCAAATTCTAGGAGTCAGTCTCGGGCAATGACAGCAACCAGTATTGTTTGGGAAGTCTCTTGAACTCCCCTAATAACTGGAAATGAGGTTTCTTCATACCTGATACTTTTGTTTTTGTTGGATAGACTATGGGTCTTGTGGAGAGCATTATCATCTCTAGTGGCATAACTTCACACACACACACCCCATACACATATGCATATTTGCATAGATATGTAATTGTAGGTAAATATAAAATATGTTTCCCTATAGCTTTTTCAAATAGCCTTAGTGTTATTTATTCTTAATCCCCATCTTTTTTGTCTACCCTTTCCTTCCCTAGGTCACCTTTTCTGTTTTTCCCATGTCTTCCTTAACAGCATCTGTATACTATTCCCCTCTCTAGAGTTTATTCTACCCCCTTCCCCAAACATTTTTACTTTCCTAGTTTCTGAGGTTACTATAGGTTGTGTATTTGCATCTCAAGATTCAGAGTTAGGCACCACAAATAAAAGAGAAAAGTTGGCTCGAACTGGCTTGTCATAGAGTCATGGTTGGGCCTGGACAACTCATTGCAAACTTCAGCCCCTATTGAGTCATGACTGCTGAGAATGATTTCAGATACTAGCCTATGGAGCGCTTCCTCCTTCATCCTAGGTGCATTTGTGCTCAGTGGTCGGTGTGACTTTAGTACACTATCTGAAGTTGCTCACCCGAGTGACTCTGGGATACCAGTTCACTACAGAGACTGGGCTTTCCACAGTAGCTGCGACTGAGATCACTTTACAACTTAGAGAAGTAGCTGAGCAATAAATAAGCAACAAAACAAAAAGATGTTAAAGACAAAAATTGAAAGATGAGTTTACTCCTGTCTGATGCTGGGAAAACTTACCCAGCAGCCAGAAACAAGCTCTGAGCTAAAGCCATTGATAAAGAGTCAGAGATTTGCTCGTATGAATGCATAAGAAAGCAGCATCTTATTACAGTACCCTACCCCTAATACAAAGCTGGGAAGAGAGAGATTGGATGATTCAGTGACCAGGACTTTGTTATGGATTGGTTGCTTATGAGTAGCTTGGTGCAGGTCACTTGCTGAACCCACTTCCCTCTTTGGTTTTTCAGGATCTGTGTTGACCTTCAAAGTCACTCGTGTGAAATTCACAGAGCTTGGTGAGTTGCAGGTAGCCATATGGTAAGCACAGGCTGTTCTTCTGTTTTTTCCGATCGTTTTCTGGGGGCGAGGTGTTCTGTTTTCTCTGGAGGCACGAACCATGCATGTTTCACATTCTCCCATTCTCTCTAGGCAGAATACCAAAGCAATTATTTCCTATATTCCAGGTGAAATAGGAGCCTCTCAGGCTTAATAAGACTCAGGCAGGTGAAGAAGTGGATATTAGCTAGGAGAAGGGTCTGTTCTGAGAAGTCTATTGCAAGGACAAAATGAAATGAGGCATTTCCTCCTTTATAATGTTACTACTCTCGACACACGAGGCCATCGAAGAGCCCCACGATAGCTCCCGAGTTCTTAAACCTGGCTGTCTATATGAAATGAGGAGGCAGTAATGTGTCTCCACTGCCATTGGGGTGACCTCAGCACATGGCTTCCAGCTCTGCCTCGTAAGAGGAAAGCCATTTTCTAACATCATACTTAATGCCGTGGAGGTGTATCAGTACTTTCATTAGAAGTCTTCCTTTGGTGTTAGCGACTGTCGTTTAGTGGCGATGAATTCAGGAGCAAGTTCCAGGGCATTGTATAACCCTGCTGAGTTGTTGATGGAGCACAGATCTCTTTACTACAGGGGCTGAAGATCCCTAAGTTCCAGGCTTTGCTTTAAAAGAAAAATCTCCTACAGGAACTGATAGGAACATGATGCTTGTTAACACTGATTAGCATAAAATGGGGTGGAGAAAAACTTTAACCAGAAGTATCAGGAAAAACCTCTCAAGTGAACAGGTGAGTTCTGAATGACCTCTTAAAGTAGCTAGTGAACAGGTATAGGCAGGTGTGAAACCTTTTACGAGAAGATGGAACTGGACCCCACAGCATCATAAAGACATAGAGCTGAGGATGGTTTTGTCCCAGGACCAGGCAGCAGGAGGCAGGAAGATCTGAGTAGAGTCAGTGCATGAGAAAATTCTGGAAAAATAGGAAAAGACAGGAAATTCATGAGTTTAAATTGTGCATTTTTTTGTTTTGTCGTTTGGATTTATTACTTTGTTTTTGTGGAAGCAATCTGATAATATCTTACGAGAGGGAGCTGGAGTTGTTCTGTGGATCAGGTTAAGTAGATGCCACGGTGTGTTAGCTGGATGCTTGATGGGAATGGTGGCACCACAGTCTGGTTAAGAAACAGCAAACGCAAAAAGAAAAATCTGTAATAAAATAACAAAGATCTGGTAGTGGTTAGGCTCTGTACCACTGCTGGGAGCAGCCCCATCTCGCACCTTCCAGCAAGTCCACAGACGAGCCCTCCCTTGTTATTACCCCAAAAGTTTAATCAGGGTACCTGTGTAGGTTTGAACTGATCAATACGGCCATGCGCACCATTCTCTGATCGAACTCTGCAGACAACAGCGGGGAAGAGGCTCTCTAGGGAGAGTGTCAATGCTGTGTCCTAGACAATGGGAAACAGATTTGTACCGAGCAAAAATCTGAGGCTTTCATTCATAGTGTGTATGACCACCAGCTGAAGGGTAATAAATGAGGACGATATGCAGCTTGTATGAGTGTGTAAAAAAGAGGAAATATGTCAGTAAAAATGATTTTCATTTTCTGATTTCCAAGCTCAGATGAAATTTCTCATAATTGTTACTAAATTAGCACAGTAGCCACTCAGATCCTGATTCCAGCAGGAATGAATGATCGTTCTAAAATATAGTATCTGTTATGACTATGCAGTTTTGCAACTTTCCATGACAAATCCCTAAAACCTTCTGATGAACACAGTGCTGAGTTCTCCTTATTGACCCAGAATAAGTGAGAGCTGACACTCACGTGCACAACGATCAATTGATTCATCCAAGAATGTAAGTCGAGATGCTCTAATACATTATTTTCTTTGATAGTAAGTGATTGGTTGTTGAAATGACTGACGATTTTAAAAGGTAATGCTTTCCTTTTTCATCATTTTCTTCAGATATTTTCACTAAATATTATATAAATTATATAAATTTTTTGTTCATGGTGGTTTATTAGTGTGTATATCGTGATACAAACTCACACGGAAGTTTTAACTGGGTTGTCAGCATTATTTCATTCATCACAAACTCTTATCTTCACAGGAGACTTGCATTTATGGTTTAAAGTGGTTAAATAAAGGTTACCAGAGTGGGAATTCATGTGTTAAGGGTGGATTAGTGGACATAGTGTTATGGTTCACTAAGATAGATAAGCACAAATGTGCTTTGATATTACAGGGTGAGTGGAATTGTATATCTCAAAATAGAGGCTAGGACTTTTTAATGTACTCAAAAAAAGTGATAAAATTTAAGGCTAATAGTAGATTTATTAATCTCACTGATCTAGTAATTACCCAACTGTACATGAGTCAAAACACCACACTATACTCACAAACATGTACCAATATTACCTCAATAAGGAACTAAAGCAGAAAAGCCAAATGTAGCTTGACAACATACAAGCAGTGCCCATAGAATGCTTGTTTTTGGAGTTCATGGAGTTGTGGCAGAGCAGGAAGAAGCTGGACCTCAGAGATCCAGCTCCTACTTCTAATTGACAATTCTGGGAGTGCAAACTTAGCCATTCCCTTATAGTCTTAGAAACTCAATTTCTTGCAGTAAAGTAAAGAGATTTGGATGTGCCAAGAAAGGTAAATAGAAAGAACATTTCAGTGTGCTGATTTAGGAAGGGCTGGCCAGGGACAGCAACTTCCCCCCTGAAGGTGGGGTTTGTAAAGGGCAGATGAGGGCTGGGATGTGGCCATAACTTCCTTGGACAGTTAAAGAGCTGGCTATGTTATGACAGCCCCTTGGATTTTTATTGCACACTTTCTCCAGGGTCCATTATTAAGAATGACCCTGTAAGCTGTATGTACTTGCTAAATGGCAAAGATCTATGAGCATTGCTACTATTTCCTAAGAAACAGCAGTTTTTCATATAAATGAATGGACATGAAACTTTCCTTTTTCTTCTCTAACACTGGCCTAAAAACCGTAGTTTATTTTATTTTCATTTTATAATTTATATATGGACTCAGGAGAAAAAATGTTTGTATCAATGGATAAAACTTTGTTATTATAGAAAGAACACATTGGTTCCTGAGGGGATCCAGATTTTGCAGAGTGGAGAAAAATAAAATATGTGTGTGTGTGTGTGTGTGTGTGTGTGTGTGTGTATGAGAGAGAGAGAGATGTTTACAGATAATGCTATATGTATATATGCTCTACCACAACCCTAGTTTACATTTCTGATATGGTTTTAACAGGAATAAAAGTTAACCACATGGGTGGAGAATATAATTATAATTAGGGAGCCTGTTCAGTAAAATGTAGAAACTCTTTGGTACAAACATTTTATTCAATTTAGTAACAGAGTCAGGCTGACTAGTATTTAGCTGCAGGCTGACTCAAGCCTCTGTGTTTATAGTAAGCCTGGATGATGAGCACAGAGGTGAACTACAGTTTGTGGAGTCTCTGGAATTTTCAAAGGTCTTCCCTGTGTTGCACAGAGCAATAGTGAAACACAGCTTGAGAGATTAGCACAAAGCCTTAGGAAATTTCCTACAGAGAAAGGAAAACTTCTAAGTAATGATCTAAGACTGAATTAATAATATTGATAAAACAGTGAAAAAAGACAATGACTTGATAAAATACTCAAAACACTTTAGTGTGTATATCAGAATTAAGTCCCTGGGAAAGCTTATTGTTTCATTAATTGAAATAATCTTGAAAACCAACACCTACACGCCTGCTGGCTAGTTTCACCTGTCATCTTGACATTGCCTAGAATCACTCAGGAAGGGGAATTATCTACGTCAGGTTGTCCTGTGGGTGTATACGTGGGGAATTGTCTTGATTGTTAATTGACGTAGGGAGACCCCGCCCACTGTGGGTGGTGTCATTCCCTAGGTTTGGACTAGTTTGAACTGTGTAACACTGAATTAAGATAACAACCAAACACCAGTGATCCATGTATGCACAGTCTCCCTGTTATTGTCTGTGGACGTAATTCTTTTATTTCCTGGTTTGACTTCCCTGCAATACTGGACTGCAACTTGGAATTGTAAGCCAAATAAGCAGATTTTCGGCACAGTATTTTATCATAGCCATAGAAATAAAAATGAATTATCATTTTCTCAAAGTTACTGAGATTTCCAAAATTGATAGTGATAACATCCAACACTGTGTAGGAAGCAGGCAAAGAAATTCTTGCAATCATTAGGAACAATGACTTGAAAAAAGAACATTAAATGTTTGTAATGCTTCTAAACCTTCCTAATGCTGAGACCCTTTAATACAGTTCATCAGGTTGTGGTGGCCTTAACCATCAAATTATCTTATTGCTACTTCATGACTATAATTTTGCTACAGTTATGAATCATAATGCAACTATCTGATAAGTGACCCCCAGGTTGAGAATCACTGGTTTAGAGATCTACTCTTATAAACTTGTCTCAATGAAATAATGATTTATGCTGTAGTTATTGATAACAGCAAACAAAGTTTAACTAGCCCAGTATGTATGTAATGTGAAGCTATGCTCATTTAACTAGTAGGTATCTGTTAGGAGCGGTGAACCCCCCAGATCCTGAATTTCTTGTAGACAACTTGTTTTCCTCTGCTCTGAGACAGCCTGCTGCTGCGCTGCGCACGAGACCCTTAGGAGTTCCCGACGGCAGGAGAGTGGTTTCTGATGGGTTTGGCTGGGGCATGGCTATCAGTTAAGGATCCCTACATATGTGGCTCTGGCACACAATAAGGGGGGCATTCCTGTTTCAAGGATGACCCGTGTCTCTCTCTCTGTGAGTCTTTGTGTGTTTCAATCTCCAGCCCCTTGCCCGGTTCACGAACTGGGCATAGAGCGCAGATGGGCATGGTGAGCTACAGGTACCATAAAGTAAGAAACTCCATTAAGTTTTTCTCTAGAACATTACCTAAAGATGTTTCAAACACTGACTTTGTGATGGATTTTCTTAGTACAAGGCAGGGTTTATAGCACACAAATAGTGAATTTGGACAAAACAAGGAAAACCTAAAACGACGTGGAAAAGGTAGTTGTGCCATTAAAATAGTTAAAATAGAATTCACTTTTTCCTTTTTGTGTTTTGCCACAACCTGCAAATTTACAAAGCAATTAAATCTTGTAATTAGGGAAGAAATTAGATGGTTGTGGGGTATGCTTCTTCGTAGTCCCAGGTGCTTAGGCTGAGGCAGAGGGATTCCTTGAACACAGAAGTTTCAGACTTACCTGGTTCATGTAGTGCTATTTCATCTTAACAAAGCAAAACCACAAAGGCAGTATGTTTCTAAATAAACAGAACATCAAAACCAATACCCTGCAAAAAAAATAAATAAAATAAACAAAACAAAAAAGCCCTAAAACAACAAATCCAAAGCAACCAAGACGAGACACCAAATTAAAAAACAACTCCAAAAGAAAATGAATATTATAGTATTTTCTGAACTGGTGTATTTTCTGTCTGTGCTTGTTTGCTCTAGCTGCCTGTCTGGGGGCTCACCTTCACCATTCTCTCAATGGGCCTCTACGGAATATTGTACTCTGGTCTTTTGATGGGTTTCAGGCACAGACATCCAAAGGCGGAAAAGGGGTGGACAGTATCAGGCTTCCGTGTAATATAATCCAGTTCCAATTCCCACCCACCCTGATCTTTCTGACTATTTTGAGTTCCCAGGTCCTTCTTGTCACCCCTCCCTTCCCTGTGGTCAAATATCATGCTTACATTTCTTCTCAAGTCCCAAATCCCCAAACATTGCTGAGGATTCGGCAACCAAAGTCCTCTGAGACAAGAAGAGTTTTCACAGGATTAAAAGGGAAAAAATCACTTTGAACAAGTACCTGTAAATGTTCTGCTTTCCTCATCCCCTTAGCCCAAAAGATGGAGAATATGAAGTGTTTTCTAGAACTTTTCTAATCAGTTCCACCTGCTGCGACTAACTTGCCTTTCTCTGTGATCTCCCACTCTTACCTCAGACAATGTAGATGTTTTCCTCCAAATGGTCTCCTTTCCCCATTTCTGCATCGCTTAGCTCCTGGCACAAGAAAGAGAGGGGTTAGATCTGTTTTAGAATATTTTCTTTTGGTCTTAGACTGTGTTTAATTTGAGTCACATTTAATTGCTTCCAGGTAAATGGATGAACAATCCTAGAAAATGTACCTCTGCAGAGTGTGCTGAGGTCAGGCTTCAGGGGAAGGAGTTTCTTTTAGACCTCTCCGAGTTCTTTTTGGAGAATAACATATTTTATTTGGGCGTTCAGCAGACAGTGACTCAAGTGGTGTTTGCTGGCCCTTCCACCACGCTGCTCAAGCAGGTAGGGGCCCCACACCTGTTTGCAAAGCCTGTGGCAAGAGACCATTTGGTTATTTTTCTCCAGCTTCCTGTGCTTTCTTGAAGCCAGCGGCAGTTCTGGCCATGTTTCTGATAACTAGTCGTCTTTCAGCCTCCCAGGAGACTTTGTAGGCTTGCTACCCTCGTCACTCACTCCTTATGGTTTCCAAACCTTATTGGAAAATCCTTTCAAATCAGAAAAAGAAAACTAACACCATACTGAGTATTTTGAAGGGAATGGTGATTTGGATCCCTGACTGTCGCTTCTCTCAGGAGCCATTGATACCCATCTCTATTCAATTACGGCATCCTTTCCCTCCCTTCTGGAGGGGTATTAGTTGGCTTTGGGCTTGATGCTGTTGGCTGTCTTAGCTCGTGCCTGGTGCGATAGCGTGGGGAAGGTGCCAAGAAGTTGGGAGAGAGGCTGTGGCTCCCAGTGTTCACTCTTTGATCTTGCTTTCAGTCCTCTCAGCTCTTTACTTGGAGGGAAAAAGGCTGCTGTAGCCAATCCAAAGCTCCCTTCCTGGTTATTTTCTCAGACTTGGCCTTGGAAATTTGCTGTAGACATATTTATTTGGCCTATGGTACATTTGCTCAGTCCCCTCTAGCAAAGATATTTTGGACACATTGTGCAGGCACATATATACATGCATATAGATGCATAGAATATCTATCTACTCTTGAATCACTATGCAGTTCAAAATCATGAGTTATACTGGGTTATGTTTATGAGTAATTCACTTTAGGTCTTTTAGGTTCTCTCCACACAGAATGATATGAGGTTTTAAAGGAAAGTTTTAGGAATCGTTTATATAATATTAATAATAATAATAATAAATAGCAGTTATAATTGAAACAGTTTCACTATATATAGACCACACTGGCTTCCAACTCATAATTCTGCATCTGCCTCCAGTGTGCAAGATTGTAGGTAAGTGCCACTGTGCCTGGTCAATCATGAATTCACAAAACGGGACCTCAGTCATGAAGTCACTGGAGCTTCCTGGCTGATGTGATCTTTAACTTTTTACTGATACTTAATATTTATAATATAGCACTTATATATTATAAAGTTTAAATTTATTACCTGGTGGATCTGTATGTGTGTGTGTGTGTGTGTGTGTGTGTGTGTGCACGCCTTGGCAGATCTTACAGGAATTCTTCAAGAGAATTGGCTTTCAAAGTTCAGCAACCAAGCCCATCTTTAGTGGCGTGTGTGACGATCATCAAACCCAGCCAGGCAGGGCAAGTCATTTCTATCCTCTTGGTTACACATTGGCCGGATTTCCCAGACCTTTCCTATTTATGAATGGAAAGAAGCAGGCAGACAACTTCATTTCAGAGATCGCCGAATGTTCTCTAGGAATGAAACCAGCAAAGCTGATCAACTCCAGATTGCTCGGGGCCTCCACATTCAGCAGGCATTGGATGCTGTTGCTCTGATACATGTCTCAGTTTGACAAGACAAATCCCTGGGACGTTTAAAAGTCCCCATAACATTGCCTGAGCTGTTACTGATCATCTGAACAATATTTGCCCACAGCCACCTGCTTTCCTGTTAAACAACAACAAAATGCCTTCAATCTGTCTTTTTCCTAAGTTCCATTGAGTTTGTTATTATAGTTTATGGAACTTATAGTTTCATCAATAACCTAACATGTATTAATGTTTTAATTTCTCCATTTCCATCATTAGAAGGTTATCATGTGCACAGTAAATGTAGTTACAGTTGACTTACTTTTATAGGTTTATTCCTATCTACTGCCATGTATACAAACTTCTCTCAGAAAGTTATTCTAATGAAACTTAGTTGATCATGCTTTAATTTTCCTAAAATGAACAAACAGAATACAAAACCCTTTTTTCTATTAAAAAAAATGTACATGAGTAGCTAAGAAATTGTATACAACTCTGCCGATTCTGACCTGTATGCAGTATGTGCCGTTCAGTGGTAAGAGCCACTTCTCAGGCAGAATCGGACTTAGTGTGTAGAGTTTATCAGTTTGTATGCAGTGATTCCAAATCTTTAGTGGGTGACTCTGAGCCACAGTGAGAATAATGCTGAAACTGGATGGGAGCCCTGTGAACAGAAGGCTCTCTGAGAGTTGGGCCTAATGTAGAACTTAGATGCTTGTGTTCACATAACTCTCCTAATGATCCCCTCCATCTCTCTTCCTATCTCGCTCCCCCTTTTTTCTTTTCTTTCTTTTTTGCCATCCCCCAATAATATAAAAGAAACTTCATGATGGGATAGATATCTTTAAGGCCGACTGATGACATACTGGAAGGTGGTCCATAGCTCAGAGGTACACAGTTTAGGAGCCTCCCAACATGTCATTAGTACCCTCAGAGTTCTTCCTCTCAGTAAAAGACATGGGATGAGCACAGTTCAGTTTTCTTCTGTGTGGGATAGATTATGTTATGACGTAGTCTATGAGGAAAGCCCTGAAATATGATACTGACAATAAATACTTTTCTTAAAAAATATTGCATTAGTGCAATTCGTATTAGAGTCATGTTTGGAAATACAAAATGCATCTATTCTGTAAATTAAAATCTTTCTTGCAAAACGTAAAGTTTTATTCAATGCCAAAGTTTTATTTCTATCTGATATAGTTTATAGCACTCTATTTGGAAATCAGCCACACACACCTAAAATACACTGGGGATGGAATTTCTGTGATTATAGAGCAAGCTCTTCTCAGGGATCTCTGTGCTAAAGCTAACTCTTCCTGCTCAGTGTTCAAGACTTGACAGTGTGGCAGTCCACAGCCTTTCCTTTTGTTACAGGCAGACTGTGCCTGAGATCCAAAGGTAGCTCTGATTGCCGCCAGTCAGTAACTGTAGATCCCAGCAATGCAATGAAAGAGAAACAGGTCTCAGCCCCACTGTGTATTTTCCAATGCCTCATATTCCTCCGTCTCTGATAAGTTCTTATTGTACATGACTGCTAATTCCTTTTAAAAGATGAATGCCCAAGACTTCCCTGTCAATCTGCCAGTCCTCTGCCTATACTGCATCATTCAAGTAAACAATGTAGCTCACGCAATTGATTACTACTTACACATCATTAATGGTTTATAAGATCCAAAAATCATAGTCTGAACATTTTATCTCACCTTGACATGCCCCAGAAGCTCAACACCATTCATCTTCTCAAAGAACTTAACCTACATAAAAGGCGGATATGAAATACCTAGTTTGGAGGATTTTTTCAGTATCTTGCAAATCAAATCTGTGTACAGCACACGTAAGGTGATGCCTGTGTCAGCTATGGATGCAATCAGTAATCTCTGTATACGCTGGCACATGGCTTGATAAAACTACTGAAACTTTCTGGGGTCTGTTTACCTGCCAGCAGTTAATAACTCGCAGTGCCATTGTGAGAAAAAGGATCAATACATATCACAAGTCTTTTCTTCATTAGCTCCTGTGCTTGCCGCACGTACGTTCATTTTGAAGTATTTTCTTTTCTCCATCACGAGAAACAAACGGAATGAGGTTCCCCTGGAGCAGGGGTGACATGGCCGTGTGAGTGTTGTTGGCTCTGTCTTAAGTCCTTCCTGCTGTGGTTCTGAGACCTGGCAAAGCGCAGCTCAAATAAACACAGCTGTTTCTATGTCCCTTCTGAGGTGGCGTGGCTGTCTGCGTCAGCCTCCCTTTAGAACGAGCAGAGCTCTTTTGGTACATGGAAAAGTTTCAGCTTTAAAATGAGGTTAGAAAGTCACACGAGTGCTCATGTATTCCATAAAACACCCGCACACTGAAAGGCCCAAGCTCAAAGGCGGACAATCCCAAGCCCGAGACCATCCCAGGGACGGTGAGATGAAGGGAAGCACCTGCGCAGTAGGACTGCCTTCGCCTCCCAGCCTTTGCAACTTCAGGCCCATGGGCAGTAGGGAATCTGACGAAAAGGAAACAAATATAGAACTTAAGAGTAACAAAAGCCAGTAGTGACCCTAAAGGGATATGGAACGTACATTCAGTTTATGACTTATGATACCTATAGATAATACATAACCGAATGAAGGGTATGTGTACCATAAGGATCAATCCCCAGAACCCACATGGAAAAAAAAGCAACACACAGAGGTAGACATCTGTTCTCCTGGTATTCCTAAGGTGAGATAAGAGGCAGAGACAGGAAGGAAAGTCGCCCTGAACTCCGTGGGTTAGCTAGCCTGGGGTACACAGCCCAGAGAGAGACCCTGTCTTAACAAGGTAGATGACTCCTGACAGTTATTTTCTGATCTTTATATTCTCACTATGGCAGATGTGAATCCTCTCCACCATACACACAGAAGGAACGGAGGGAGGGAGGGAGAGAGGGGGGGAGGGAAAGAGGAAGGGAGGGAGGAAGGAAGGAAGGGGAAGGGAAGGAAAGAGGAAGGAAGGAAGGAAGGAAGGAAGGAAGGAAGGAAGG
>LOEQ01001229.1:61178-94199 GCA_001685075.1 Bramus lutescens
AGAGAGAGAGAGAGAGAGAGAGAGAGAGAGAGAGAGACCTGAAGTATTAAATGCGAACACTTTTATTCAGAGATGTTGGTTAGATATAATGTAAGAGCCTTTATTCACTCAATATAAAAACAAATTAAGATTTATAATAAATGATTGTTACATTTTATTTTCCAGTAATAATGAAATGCAAGCTAAGCAAAATTATCTTTCAGCATGGTTTTATCAATACTATCTCTTTGATATTTCTGTACCATAGAAAGTGAAAAATTTGAGTCAGGCGTAGCAAATTCTGACATGTAAAGGAGGCTCCATATTTAATGAAATAAAAGTCAAGCACTGTTTGTGAAGTTCTGTTCTGTGACCTTTCCTGTGTTCTGTCATTTGTCATTATTTCCTGCCCAATGTCCTATGACTTTCAAGGCAATGGGTTAAATATTTATATATAGGAACCAGATATACCTTTTTTAACATGACGTTGGTTCAAACTGTCATTTTATTCCTCTTGGTTTCTGATTGTTTAGGGATGTTTTCTGGTCAAGATTTATTTAAAAAAAATGGATAACCAGAAGGCAGTCTGGTATCATGATGACTTTATTTTAATAAATGGCATGAGCATATTGAAATCAGTGAAATCTTAAAATAACTGCCTAGAGATTTTTTGAACGTTCTCTAGCTCACTGGTAAATAATTCAGAAAATACAGTGCTGGTTACCCTTTTCATATTGGTAAAAATTATATCAGTAGTCCACCTTTTGGCCCCCCCATCTATAACCTCAAGCAACTACTGAATTTTAAGCAAATATAAGGCTTTCGGGATTGCTTTCTTGTGTGTTTGCACAGTAGACGGTTAAGTCATCTATTGCTGTGTTCTACAATGGTACTAATTACAGCCCTTTCAAAGTGTATGTTATTCAGTGCTCTCTATGACTACTTCAAAGCAGACGCAGTGAGTCAATGCGCACATGGCATTTTCAGTCCTTGCTCTGTCTTAGGTGGAGGCTAAATTACGAGGCTTCTGAGTATGTGGCAATAAAAAAAATAGGCATGAAGGAAAACGTTCACCCAGTCAACCTTGATTTTCAGATCTCTGTAGCATGACTCTTACGAGCTCATCACATTTGCATAAAGGCAATGGTTTTTCAGGACACTTTGTATAGGGTACTCAATGGATACAAATGCATATGCGTGCATGTGCACACACATAATTATCCAGGGTCAGGAGAAACCAAATGACAAAAAAGAATGTTTATTTATTTATTATTTATTTTATAATGACCAAAAGTATACATTTCTCACAGATAGACTGAGCCTGACGCGCCAACACCAGGAAATCACGTAAGGTGATTTCCTGATTTCTGGCCCAAAGTCTGCTAAAGCCTGAACTCAATGGCACAGGATCCCTGCAATGCCATAAAATCAGAAATAATCTGTGTGAGGAGAGGTGCTGATTTTAGTGTAGACTAGGCAGCCGTGGGACCCACCCCTTTCTCTCATGGGAGAATATGTTTCTCCTTTGTAGAGCTTCTTCCTTCCCACAGTTGCGAAGAGCAGGGAGCAACTGAGGCAATTCTGGCGATTCTCATAGCAGAGCTCAGGCTGTTCATCTTTCTTCCGGTGCCTATTATTTCCATGTCTCTGCAGAAGCATTTCCTTCCCACAGCTGTGCTCCATGTAACTCCACCCCTCCCCTCTTGGCCGCATGGACAGGAGCGCTATTTCTGTGGCTCCATGCATACATACCCCTTTTTGATTCTTTTACTTGTTTTTATTCTTTCGTCGAAGAGAAGTTACCTTGTCCTTTTCATCATCCTGACTAAGATTTTTCCACATTTGTGCTGCCCCCCTCACTTTATTTCCCTATGTTTACCCTTCTGGTCTCTGTCTCCACCTTTTATAGCTAGCCTGCCAGTGGTGACGCTGGCTTACTGCTGAGCTGCGCATTAAACACATTCTACCTTGCATTTTTCTACCTCATGAGTTTTCATGGCACATAACTTCACATGAGGGTTGACTAAGACACGAGGGATGGCCATTCGAGAAATTTGTTTTCATCGCCACACTCAGGATGGTTGTTTTGAAAGAGCACACTACACGTGACCCAACACCCACACATCCACGAATGTTTAAGACACCCAAAACCCATGGGGCCTTATACAGCTTTGTCCCATTGTTTACTGGAACCACTTTGAATTTAGGTAAATACATGTCTGCATCTTGTACCCATTCCTTCAGGGATGCTATGAAGGAGTCTCATCTGGTATGACCCACCCGTACTTCTGACTGCTGTTCTGCAACTGCAGTAGTACCTGTGTCTGCCTTTGTTGCCATGTTCTTCTCTGCCATATTTTCCTTACATTCTTTTTGCTTATGGCCCCTATTAAAAAGCATTTCACCAAGTTCCAGTCAATTCCAGAAGAGCAGCTAGGAAATAGAATAACACCACATGCTATTCACCACTTAGTCTATAAGTGTCTGTCTACTCTCTCTTTATTCAAGGCAAGCTTCTCTTTCGAGACATCTCTTTATTGAAGTAAAATACACAAAAAATAAGATCAAAGGGGAAATTTAGAGATTATGTTCATGGTAATGCTTATCTATACCACTATACCCAGCTCTCAAGTGTTCAGCATTGAGCTGGGCGGTGGTGGCGAACGCCTTTAATCCCAGCACTCGGGAAACAGAGGCAGGTGTATCTCTGAGATCTAGACCAGCCTGATCTACAAGAGCTAGCTCCAGGATAGGCTCCAAAGCTACAGAGAAACCCTGTCTAGAAAAACAAGAACAAAACAAAACAAAAAAAAGTATTTAGCATTGAAAACAATGTATTTGATACTTAATTTCCACAGCCTGGAAACTACGAGTCTGCTATTTGTTGATGTAGATTTATCTATTTTAGATAAGTCTACAGTTTTTGGTGTATGATTTGTTTTCTTTAGCATATTGTTTTCAAGTATACCAGTTTATCATTCCTGTTTAAAGCCTGAGAAGGCCCACAGATGTGAGCCTGTTCCACCTTGACTGGATGTCAGAGAGATTGAGCTTTTTTTGCTGTTTCAAAGTTGTTGACAACAGCTGTGGCTACAAAACAACAGATCCTGACCTAGGGTGTGGTTAATTAGTATTTGGGGTACAGAGGTGGATCCGTTCCACCTGGATCGAAGGTAGGAGAATTCAAATCTATTTTTCACATCATGTAAAGGAAGTCTGTTGCCTACCCTCTCCCCTTTTGGAGTGAAGTGTATAAGCGTGTGGAAAATAAATGAGGTGGCTCAGTATTCACTGAAAGTCTCTCCCGAGGCTGTCCCTCCCGAGGTTGTCCCTCCTGAGGCTGTTTTATGTTTCTATCTTTTATTTCTATCATATCTCTTCTCCTTTTCTTGATAATTCTAATCCTCGCGCTCCTACCCTGGAACACATGAATTTCATCAAGGCTTGTCTTTGACAAAAGCTGAATAATATTCCATTATAGACACATAACATGTATTGCCTATTCATTCACTGATAGGTGTCTGGACCCTGTTTACCCATTAGCTATTATGGCTAGGGAGTCTATGAATGTGAATTATATATGCTTCTATCAGCATCTGATGGTAAGTTTGGGGGTGGTGCAGTCTATGCCCTGAGTGGAATTGCCAAACTGCTTTCTACAGTGTCTATCTAGTTTTCCAGGCCTATCAGCAGGGTGTGAGGGAATGGGGTATCTCTATCACCAATTTTAGAACGCAGAACGCTTTATGCTGCTCTTCCCATCTGTTGCCCTTGTCCTATGTTGGCACTGTTGGATGTTTGCTTTGAAAACGTCTTTAGCAAGTTCAAAAGCTGCACAGTGATTCTTGCTCAAATCGAATAAAGGACAAAAGCGCAGGATGCTTCACAGTCCTGTGTTGTCTCCTCAGGGGTCCTCAGACCTCACAAGTGTGGCATTTATAAAAGTATTTCTTTTATTTTTTGAAATTATAATGCATCTACACTGTTTCCTCCAGCCCTTTCTTCAATTTTACTCCCATATATTCCCCCTTCCTCCTCATAATTCATGTCTTCTTTTTGTTAATTATTGTTATATACATGCATATCTTTTGTCCATATACATATACATTATTAAACACTTTAAAAACCAACCTACTCAGTCTGTGAATTGTCACTTTTAGATCAATTTCCTGAGCTAACCATATATATATATATACACACATATATATATATACCCACTGGGAATGGACTCTACAATTCTGCATTTTGATTGGTTATATTTTTCTGTGATTGTCTCCATCTCTTACAAACTTGATGAGGGTTAAATACTACACTTATTTGCGGGCATAAGGACAAATATTTCAAATAGAGTTAGAGATTATGGTGGTTTAGGAAAATGGTGCTTGTGGGTTCTCTTTCTAGATCCATAACTTCAACTTCACTAGTCATAGTTAGGATTCCAGTGCCAGGCATGATTTTCCTATTGTTGAGTGGGTCATACGTCCAATTAGAGAGCTGTTGGTTACCTCCAAAGTATGCAAGAAGAGCATTTTAAGAACAAAGAATGTGTATCTCAGTTTTTTTTAGGGGGGGGACAAGAGCATGGATATCCTTCTCATGTTCACTAGCTTGAAACCAGCTGGACTGCACAGTAAGCCCCCTGCTTCTTGAAAGAAAGAAGAAAGAAAGGAGAGTGGCAAGATTACAGAGAGGAATGAAGAGCGATGTGTACATAAAACCTTGACTCTTGCAAAGGAACATGGCACACATCCCCAGCTGCTGCCACCACCACCACTGCTGAAGAGTCTACCACATTACAGATTGGGGAATGAGACTCAGGTGGCCATGTGTCGGCAATGTTTTCTAACCTCAGTTATCTGCCCTGTAGGGAAGGTGGCTGTGCTTTGATCCGGCACTCTAGTGGAATTCCCAATATCCGAATTTCCCAACACATCTATATTCTAGATACTCATTGTCAGAGATAAGAATCTATTAGCTCATGGTTCCTGAAGGTTTCTTTCCTCATTTATTCCATTCCTCATCACAAAGCCCTATAAACTCATACATATAATGTTCAGGCTCCCCCAGTAGCACTTATTTGCTCAAACTTGATAATCCATGTCTACTGTGAAATGTTGGAAAACGAGAAAATTGGCAGACAGTTAGATCATGAACATGGAAGCTTCCACAATGGCTTCAGTGCTCTGTGTAAGGGCCCCAAAGAGCTAGGTTTTCCCTTCTATCGTAAGAGAACCCAGCAAAGATGACAGTGTGGTGATAGAGAGTTCTGTAGAAAACTCACATTGTGATACCCCCCCGATCTTGGATTGTCCAGTTTACAGTACATACACACTATATGCAACACACATGTGTATATATAATTATACATGTACACACATTTTGTATATAATGTATACACATACGTTTGTGTTTTTATTGGTTCCTTATCCTAGAGCAGGTGAAATGACAAATGAGCCAAGAGAGCAACTTTGTTCCTGTCTATCAATTCATGAAGATGCTGGATCAAAGGCAATCAATCCTTAGGTTTTATGGGTAATTTTTAGTATATTTTGGCATTTATATGACTTCAAGGTACGTTGTGAGTAGCACATTGAGTCTACTGTGTTCCACTACACTAGTTAAGAAACATGGATGTAGACAGTGGCTAATTTTGTAAACAATCCCACTGCTCAAACCCTCAACATTTCAACAAAAGAGAAAGAAATTTAAAAAGAGAGAATATTCATCTTGCATTGGCCAAAAGCTGGAGACTCATGATTATAGAGTAGGAAATACTACTAAGCCCAGGTCCTCTAGACCTTGCACTACGGAGTTTTTCACAGACAAATGGCTTTCTCCTGTCATAGCCCATTCTCTACTATCCTGAATATTAGAACATAATCTACTCTTCAGGCTCTCACTTCTGCTGCACATTCTGTCCACTTACTTTTCTACCACGGTAATAGCACAATTCTCCCTTCTTCCTTGCCACTTTCTCATACACTTCAAAGGAACAGAGGCATCGGAGTACCTTGGTTTCAGATTCACTCAGATTTGGCACACTAGGGAAATCTCATTTTCGTAGCAAGCATCTTGGATTGCTTCAACACAGAGCTTATTTTTACCATTCTGCATTGCACATTGTTGGCTTTCCAATATCTCCTGGCAAAAAGATGCCAACAAGACAGAGCACATAAAGAAGAAGAAAAACACCCAAACATTTTCATCCACTTTCCATACTCTTCTCTCGCCAAGTTTGGAATGGCTTAAGAGATGGACTTTTTCTTTTCCCTTTTTTCTTTGCCTAGAGTTGGCTGCTGAAAGGCACCTTTTTGGATTCAGACATTTTCCTGTTGGCCTCTCCTGGGACATCTACTATCGAACTTGAATCTATTTCATGTCCAAGAAAATATTGCTTAACAGAGAAGTAGGCTTCTGGTTAAGAATATACTTTCAATTTTGAGAATTCTCTCTTTCAAATGGACACATAGGTTTGTATTTCTAGTCTTGGGGAAATTTTAACTCTTATTGACCTCAGCCAATGACACACAGATTTAAAATGTTGAGTGTGAGCAGGCAGATTTGTCACTGTGCAAGCTGGACAATCATACTTTAAGCAGAATAATGAACAATAACCTGAACATTTCTGCAGAGGTCTTGAGATTTTTATTATAGAGAACAGTACCTGTGGGAAGAAGCCTATATGTACAATTAGTTCATCAGGCTCAGCCATGTCTCTATGCTTCCATTGTATACCAGACACCTATAGCCATTAACGTGAACAATGCATGGTTCCCTAACTCTCCCATTCCAGGGTGCTAGAGACATCATATTGCCCTGAATACCATTTTCCCCAGTGAATAGCTCATGGTCAACTGACTTCATGTTTCATACTAATACAGGTCAGTTGTAGATGTTGAGGTGATAATATTTTGAATGCAGTCAACCCATTTTTCTTCTGAGTAAAAAAAAGAAGAAATAAAGGAAGTTCTATATATTAAGAAGAATCAGCTACTATGGAATAAATATCAGGAGGTAAATGTGTCCTGTCTAATTTCATGGATTTGATTTAGAAGGTGGAAAAGCCTGAAAAGTAAAATGAAGTTCAGTGCTAGGAGAATATCGACTTTTTGTTCCTAGCATATTCCAGGAATCTGGATGCATATGAAATAACCAATCCCCAAACAACAAAACATGCATATACAGAAACACAGACATGAAATAAACATATACTTAGCACTGCTGAATAAGTGTCTATTTACAGTAATGAGAAGGTCCCACTGTAAGTATTTGCAGGTAGAATGTGAAGATGTTGGGGTCAATTTTAGTGAGTCCCTTTCGTGCCAGCCTGAAGTAAGAAGTGCACGTGCCAACACTCACAGGCTGCACAGAGGAAAGATTTATTAGGCAGCCAGAAATCCAAGCAGCTAGCAGGTTTGGCATAATTCTGTTCACCACAGGAGAAATTGCTCCTGACTTCGTTAATGCTAGCAAGCTTGCAAACGTCTTTCTGCTGTTAATGTAATGATCCTTGTTTGGAAGAGATATTGGCAACATGTATTTTTCTTTTAAGAATGAACTGTCAAGCATCATATGCCTATCACCAAGTAATGACAAAAGCAAAGCATCTGGTAGCCCCTTTCTTTTGTCTGGCAGGCTTCTTTCCATAGACATTTAAGGATCAAGTCTTCTCCCTTTGGTATAATTCTCTTTTAATGATTTTATCTCATCAAGCACCAGTTCCAGTTGTATCTTGAAAGACACTTTCTAGCCCCTCTGATGGTGGCAGTTCAATTACATTCTGACCTTGGAGTCAATTGTATAGAGTGCCACTCCCATCTTCTTGCACTTGGAGGCAAGGAGTACTTCAAAGACCCCCAGTTTAAGTTCTAAGAATAGGATTCTTATACTCATCAGTATCAAACCAGGGTGTTCATTTCTTTATCACCCCCATATCGACAGACTCACACTGAGAAAGTGAATTTCAAGTTTCAGTTAATAGAGCAGCTGGCTCTCTTGCTTTTGGATGCCAAAGACACATCCCCTCTTTGTTCTTGGCAACAGAATTCTGCTTTTAGCTCATCAGTACCATCCTTCTTCTGTTTGCATTAGATGTGGTTTGGATAACTGCTGCCTCACATCTGCATCCCTTCAACACAGACGAAGGAGGGCCTTAGCAGACTCCATTAGGTGTTGACTCACATCCCTTTAGAGCCATTTTCCCCCATGTATATTGTTTTCCCAATAACCAGAAAAAGTGTGAGTGTTGGAAAACTCGCTTCACGTTGCTGAAACTCTTTTAACCCATACACAAGATAGATGGAAAGTACCTTGAAGGGAAGTTTCCCTGGGGAAGAAAACTTACCGAATTGTTGACGGGTATGACAGTACACATATCCCAATCCCTCATCTTTGACAAAGGTAATTCTTAAATATCTGTTTGGCAGAGACCATTCCTTCAGGATCACTCTCCAGTCACCCAGTAGAGTCTAACAACATTCTGTCAGGTAGCTGACCTACTTACTGTCCATCAAGGGTCCTTGAACCATCCAACCATCTGTTTTCACTGGAATCCGTGATTAACTAGGATAGCCTGAATCAAGAATGAGGGCCACAGCCAGGCACATTAGAACATTCTACTCCTTGACCCTCTGACACAAACAGGACCTGTGAGACACACAAGCCTTTTGCCAAAACCCTGAAATGGGAGATATTTCCTTCCTTTAGGATATCAAATATGGGCTTCTGCTGTTCGTTGCCTTGTTAAGTTCAGTAGAAAAGTCAATTTAGCACAGCACAACTTGTATTCTAGAAGGTTATACTGAAAGTTTGGAAGGAATACTTGTTAGAGGTATTCAATCATATCTGAAACTCTGATTTCCCCTAAATTCTTTAGTTATGCAAACTCATGTCTTTCCTCACCACTCTACGATGGAAGCTGAATGAGGTAAATTTCTTTTACCTGAGACAAAAAAGAGGTCCTCAGTACAATAATTCTGAGCTGAATAGAAAACTCCAATCTTGATTTTCTCTCATCCAAGTACTTACTGCCCAGTATGAGAGGGATGCGGGTAGCAAAGTCTCTGGATGTGACATTCATGTGGAAGTCTGATGGTGGCTCTGTGTGGAAGGTGTACATGAAGACCCCTGAATTCTCAGATGTTTACAGTTCCCATGTATTTGCAATAAAAATTGAGATCACGCCACAAATTTGGTTGAAATATAGAAAAATGTCTAAACTATCTCATGACTCTTTTCATATGGAACCATTTGGAGAATATGTACAAACAACTTTTGAGACAAAGTATCATGCAGGGAAGGAATTTGTTCACATGAGGCTGCATTTTCTTTTTTAATTAAGCAATATCAAAGAAAAGTTTTGTGTTATGTTCTTCCCAGGATTAGGAGCCTACACACATCAGTTAGTGCATGAGAACCAGGAATTAGAACTGACCACAGCTAATGGGAACCTGCTCGGGCCCATTTTATGGGCTCTGCTGAGGAACGTGCAAAGAGAAAACAGGCTAAGTGAACTGGGGAAAACACAATTCTTCCTTTTCAATAAGTCTTAATAACAAATAATGCCCAGACACTAACATACGAAGAGAATTATCAATTCTAGGTCTCTTGCTTTCCTGCCATTTAGGATTTGTTAATTGACCCAAGGGAACAACTGGTCCTTTCCATGTTTAATTCAACTCCAATGCTGCCAATTAGAGAATGCTGTGAGACTCAGCAGCGCCCTGCAAAGATGTATCTGAGAATGACCCATAGGAAACCCGGCTACAGCCAAGACTCAAGAGCAGGTGGGCAGTTCGTGAGCCCTTCCTATACTGCTGCTTAATTCACCATGCATGATGATGATGCTGAGAACACAAAAAGAAGATGAGCTGGGCACCTGGCACGTAACTGTCTTAGTTATTAATTTTTGCAATTGGTCTCAGCAGGCATTTTCTGCTTCTATAAGTTAAGTTTCTTTTTCTGAGTTCTACTTCCACTTTTGCTTTAGTTTGTGGTTTATTTTTTTTTTCCAGTAAGGTATTCTCATCTTGCTTCCTCTGCGTTTGGCTGGCAACTGTCTCTGCTTTTCCTCTTCCCAGAATTCTTCTAGTCTGGTCACCCCACATATATATCCTGCTTGACTATGGCCAATCAGTGTTTATTAAACCAATAGAAGTGACAAATCTTACAGCATATAAGAGCATTATCCCACAGCATTATGTTAACAATATTAGGCTTTCTTCTTATTCCCTCATTTGTGAGGGTTAGTTATGAGTTGGGTGTGTTTTTTTTTGTTTCAAAGGGCCATGCATTAAAACCTTGGCCTCCAGTATGGTGTCACTGAAAAATAATGGAATGTTTATGGTATGTAAGAAGGTAGCAAGAGGTGGATAGATCCATGAGGAATCCCCTAGAACAGATTAATATAGTCCCTGAAGTAGTCCAGCTAATTATCAGAAAGGCAGGATCTGATAAAGTTAGGCTACACCATCTGCATGACTCCTTCACTATGCAACCATCTTCCTGAGTTTCTGCTGTTCTGTGATGCAGTCAAGAAGGGTCCTTACCAGGGTCTGAACAGATGTAACTCCCTAACCTTGGAATTTCAGCCTCCAAATTAAATTAAAATGAAATAACTTAGAGCCTACAAAACTAACTAAATGAGCCAATTAAGTGTCTTTTCTTTGAAAGTACTCATATTTTTCTTTTTGGTTTACTTTATAGCAAGAAATTCTCTACTATCTATGTCCATTCTTATATACCCATGAATAGCATCATTTTCTATAGAAATGTGGCTTTAGAAACTCAAGTATATGCATGGACATTATCTTTCCCCCTCTGGAAAATGCTTTTGTGGCTGTTTTGTAGTTCTTGGGAGTCACTGAATATACAGTGTCTTTGTTACATACTTGACACACTGAAGTTGAGAAATGGCTGAATGGCTCTGTAAATACAAGCACACTTACTGGTACAGAATGTTTACCATTTGGAGCTTCCAGAACCACGGAGAATGGATTCTCCTTGTTTGTATATCTATTGTGTCTGACCGGGAAAGAAAGGAGGGGAGTCTGGAGAAACCAGTCTTTACTCTTTCATACACACACACACACACACACACACACACACAAAATGTTCTGCCTGCATGTGTTCCTACATAGCAGAAAATGTTTCCAGATCTCATTACAGATGGTTTTAACCTACCATGTGGTCACTAGGAATTGAACTCAGGACCTCTGGAAGAGCAACCGGTGTTCATAATCTCTGAGCCATCTCTCTAGCCCCCAGTCTTTACTCTTATGGTCTGGCACCAGGAAGGTTATTAGTCTCAGAAAACTGGGAAACCTATCTTAATCTAAAAAAGCTTTAATGATTTCTTTGTCACAAGCAGACCAGCACCTAAAACAGTGTTCTGTTTGGCTTACTGACTTGGAAATGTTAGAGAGAGACCTGGTTCTAACCAATCCAATTAGCTGTTTATTTCTGAACTTTCACAAAAGAGAGACAGTGCATACTTCTCTGGGGAGCTGCTCTTCTTCCCAAGTCTATTTTTTTCTATTTTTAAGACTGTTTTGTTAAAGTATATTCATTGTTATAGCAGAGAGGTTGAATGTCTATGTATAAAGGAATGAATCTAGATCCCATATCTCATCCTACACAAACGTAGTCGGCGTGCATCAGATACTTCGTTGTAAAGTCTGGAACTCTGCAAATGCTAGGGCAAGCTAAGGAACAACACTTCAAGGTAGAGTCACTGACAAGGATTTTCTGAACTATAGGAAATACTAGAAAAAAAATGACAAATGGGCTTGAATGAAATTGAACGTTTCTGCCTAGCAAGAGCAATAGAACCAGAGTGAGAGGCAGCCCATGCAATAGAAGAAAATTTTTGGCAGTTATTTTTATGACACTCAATGAATAGCTAGAATATATAAGGAATTCAAAAAAGCAAACATAGAGGTGTCATCTAATCAATAAATGGACAAATTAAATGAATAGCCACTTCTCAAATTATGAATTATGGATGATAGACACATGAAAATTCTTTATTAGAGAAATAAGTACATAAAGGACGGTGAGAGACCATGTCACTCCAGTCAGAATGCCTGTCATTAAAAGGCAATAAACAACAACAATAAATGGTTGTCAAGGACTTGGGGGAAAAGCCTATTTGATGCTGGGCATAAACTAGTGTAGCCCCCTAAAATCACTACAGAGGGTTTTCAAATGAGGCCATAAATTTAAAAGAGACCAGGAAGGGATGTACGGGGAGAGGGGACTTTTTGGAAAGAAAGAGAAGGAAGAAAAGATGTAATTGTATTATACTCTCAAAGTCATTTTTAAAAAAACTTTAAAAAATAAAACTATCAGGTGATTAGACCAAACCATTCCTGATCATTATGTGTATATTCTTGTGCATGTCTGTTGAAGCACTTTTCACAACAGCCAAGTCGTAAATCAGCTTAGATACTATTCAGTAGATGAACGAGTAAAGAAAACATGACATAAATATATAATAGAGTTTCATTATGCTATTTTTAAGATTCATCATTTTTTTCTTTAGAAGAAAAAGGCTATGTCAATCTAGAAAAATGGTTTTAATAGGAAGTATTTAATGAGAAGTATTAAATGATCATGATAATCAAATTAACAGATCAACAGTGAAAATTTGCAACTTTATTCTTTCATGTAGAACCTAGGATTTACTCACATGTACACAAATATAGAAAGATGTATATGTGATCTTATATACATGCATGATCACACATACAGCACACATAAAAAGGAGTATTATTTGGGAAGAGGAAACTGGTGGACTGGTGGGAAGGCAAGAGATGGTAGAGATGAGAGGATCTGGTCAAAGTGTAGGATGTGCTTGAACAAAATACTGTTGTGAACCTCTCTGCTGTAACAATGAATATACTTTAACAAAACAGTCTTAAAAATAGAAAAAAAATGACAGAAGAGATGTGCCACCCCCAAAGAGAACCTGCTGCTTTTTACAGACTTAGGTTTAGTTCCCAGCACCGCCATGGTAGCTCACAATGTTCTGGAATCCAAGTTCAAGGGGTCTCAACACCCTCTGCTGGCATCTCCATTACAGTCCACCTGCAGTGCTCAGACATGCATGGAGGCAGAACATTTGTGCACATCAAATACAAATAAATAAATCTTTAAAAAAGCAAAAATAAATGAGTAAAAGAAGAGTATCTTTGTTAAGGAGCCAAAAGTGGCTGTGGGGCCAAACCTAGTTTCTCCTAGAATGGAAACTGAGATTTGAATTTCATTGACAGCAGGGAAATTCAGGAAGAGCTTGGAGTGCAAAAGTGGTCAGCTTTATGAGAGTCCTAGAGATAACCACTGCATAAGCTGTCCAACAGAGTTCTTAGCTTATACTTGTAGCTTCCTGAATATGGACAAGGTGAAATAGTTTTGATTTCGTATATGCAGAGGATAATGGAACATCAGTCCAGTCATTTTTCCAAACATTGTACTTTTTTATCATCTTTATGTATTAGAATTCCATGTGGGGGAGAAATTTCCCCCAGCAAAAATTGTAAGTAGATCTCTGTAAATGGAAATTTCTTACCACTTGAGACAATTGCATTCATGGTTTTCCCGAGGAATGACTCTCACAACATGCCTCTTCTTTTCTTATTTTTAATTGAATAGTTACGTATTTTGTAGGTTTTCCTTTTTTATTCTTCTCTCCTATATTACATCCTCATCACAACCTCCTCTTTCTCTCCTCCCCCAGTCTCTCCCCACCACCTCCCTCTCCCCAGATTGGTACTCTCCTTTTCGCAGTTATGAATAAGAATCAATAGATAAATGTGCCATATTCTTATTTCCTTAGCAGCAATTTATTGGATGATGAGAGGCAGTGGGGAAGTGGGATACAGACCAGCAACAAATAGGTCAGTGTCCTTAGAGACTGTCCCAGCATCCACTACTATGACCCATTAGCATATATTTCCCTGACATTAACCATATTAATATAGTATAATATTAAGTATAATAAAATGACTTCCTTATAACAGGAGACGGTACTTGATCCAAGTTGAATGCTGCCTGGAGAATAATTCCTTGGTTAGTTTTAGATTTATGCTTGGAGAAAGTAGACTCTTACATGAACGTAGGTAAACAAAAACTGTCCAAGGATTCAGAAGCCAAAGAAGCTGATGTTTAGAATGGGAGATCCTGTTTCAAAGTAAGTGTCAAGAACAGCAATTCTCAACCTGTGGGTCTCTACCCCATGGGGAATTGGTGTCAAATGGCCCTTTCAAGGGAGTCATATATTAAATATCTTGCCTATCATGTATTTCTATTACAATTCCTAAGTGTAGCAAAATTACATTTATGCAGTGCACTGAAAATAATTTTATGGTTGGGGGTCACCATAATAGGAGGAGCTATATTAAAGAGTCCCTGCATCAGGAAGGTTGAGGGAAATCAGCAATAGTTGATTGTCTTGAGAGAAGTCACAATAGTTTGAGGAAGAGCTTTGAAATCCTCCAAGACATGTACTAAAGCTTCAAATGGAGCTGGGTTCTACTGCATCTGAAGTCATTGAGTCTAGAGCACACTGCACAACATTAAGTTATTATGTAGAATGTGTCCTAAATGCACTTCCCCGAAGTTGTTTAATGGTTTAGAATAAAGCTAACATCTAGACATGCCACTCTGCTTTCCTATCTCTTCTTAGCACATTAATGCGTCAGAAGGAAGGCTTTGCACGTCTTCTTTACCCAAAGGTTTCTGTGTCTTACGCTGAGGGGAGTTGTGTTATGAAGTCACCTACAGTTTAAGCTTCTCAGCTCTCCAGTTCCCACCTAGGGTGATTTAACAAAACAAAGGAAAAGAAAACAACAGGAGACCCCTTTAAATCTCTTTCTTAGCCTATTTTGAGTTTAGATTCATTTGTGCTCAGGCAGAGTGTAAGGGACCTTCAATAAACATTCCCACAAATAGTCAATAATAAACACATAAGTACACACTTAAACCAATCACTGTGTGCTGAACAGGATTCCAATAGTCCACCCAAATTAGAACCAGCTTTTCAAGCAAGTGGGGTTTCTCACTTATGTTAAAACAATTTTATGCTGCCAAATTCAAAATGGAATTGGTTAAATTTAGAAATAGAATTTTCTGGGGTGGTAAGATTTAAATGGCCTAACTGACCATAGCTTTCAACGGACTCAACATAAAATTCTGAGGCAGATCCCAGATCTATAAGAGGAAAAAAAGGGATCGTAAAATCTAGAGATTGGAAAATGAACTCTTTGGTGACCAGTTTCCTTCCTTCTGAGTGTCTCGAGCTTTCCACTCTCATTCTACAAAGAGATGCCCTTCTCAGCTTGCATTTACATTTTCTTATGGAGTGGATGAGGGAACAAAGAACCAAGTAAATGAACAGGACAAAGCTCCTGGGGAATTGCTTCCACTCAGCAGATCCTCTGGTTCTTTTCCACTGGGAGCAGAGAGGTGGAGGCCTGTTTGAAGTAGCGCCATGGCAGGGGGAAGTGACTCAGTGGCCACACACCAGTAAAACTCCCCTGGCGAGAGGAATCATGTTTGAACTTGGCTTCCTTAAGGAGATTTCTGAGTGATTCAGGCTCAGAAAGTCAATCTAGATTTTACTGGCTGGCTATAACACCCCATGGGGCTCCCCCAAGCCACAGCTGGGGCATCAGCACAGTGATAAAGCAATGCTCTCTGAAACACATGTGTGAACTGGGGCCTCAGGATAGAGTGAGCCTTGCTTGGCATCAAGGTTAAAGTAGGCATACACTATTGATGCAGACCCTATTCTCTGATTTTGGGCACAGCACCTCCATGCTTTATTTCTGTATGACTACAACATGAAAATGTTTTAATAAAATGTATTACAGTTAAATTCTTACATCCTGAGTATGTGCTGCTGTTGTTTGAAACAGGTTCTCAGTATTTAGTTCAAGCTTTCTTCCAACTTGTGGTCCTCCTGCCTCAGACTCCTAGCGCTAGGGTTACAAGCATATGCCTTCAGAGCTAATTTCTCATTTATTTTGACATGATTTCTTCCCTTTTCACTGAATATCTGAGAAGAGTTCCTTCCTCCTCCTCCTCCTCCCTTTCCTCTTCCCGTTACTCCCCACTCATTGTTTTATACAGCTGTTTGTCAGAAATAAGATACTTCAAATGAATAACTACATTGGGCAAAATAAGGCAATATGTATAATCTCTTCCGGATTTGACACAAAAGCCCCGTGATCACCCTCTCAAAACAACAACAACAAAACACAAGAACAAAAAAAACAAACAAACAAACAAAAAAAGAAAACAGAGGGGCATCTGTACAAAAGCAGAAATGCCTTAAACTGTCTGTGTGGGTCTGTGGTGAACTGGGCACACTGTGAGAGAGAATGGCCAAGCAGACATGTCTGGTCTTTGCTGTGACAGTGCTGGCTGTCTTGACGAATCATTCTAAGTGGTTTTGTTCCATTCTACGGTGCTAGACTAGACCACACATGCTCTGCACTCTCAGCCATGTTCACCCAATCGATCGTTGCTGTCTTTAAGTACAGTGTTCTGCAGCATCCCCAAAGCTTGCTCATCTTGCTTCACTGAACCTCCATGCCTGTCGATCCGGACCTTCCCATTCTCTTTCTTACCTTGTAGTCACTGGGCACTGCCTTCTACTCTTTGCTTCCGCAGATGTGAATATTTTAAGTAATTTATAACAACTGAATCAAGCAGTGCTGATCTTTGGGTTGGCTGCTTATTCTTCGAGCATAGTGTCCACAAGTTAGACATGTTGTGCCTGTCCCTGTGGCGCCTACTGCAGACCATCTTTCTTGGTTAATCTCGAATAATTCCCTTTACCCTCCAGATTTCATCACCTCTTCCTACTTTCATGGGTATTTCAGTTAGTGCTGCATCCTGACTGTTACAAATGGTGCAACAGTGTACAGCCTTAGGTTTACTCCTCAGTATCATTAGGGGAAATTCACACAAGGACTAAGTGGAAAGAAATACACTACACGTGGTAGCGTACACCTATAGTTTCAACGTTCTAGAGGCTGGGACAGGAAGATTGTGAATTTAAGACCAACAGGAACTGTAGAAACTGTTCTTATCTCAAAAGAGAGAGACAAAAGAATGAACAAATACATGAATAAAACCAAAGTTAACCTGAGAATTGTGGCAACTCTTTGGAATCCTGATTTTAGATTTTTTTTTTTAAATAAACACCAAGAAGATGGATTGCTGATCAGATGGCAAGAATTCCACATGTGATCTCCCTTGTGTCCTGCTAGGGCAGGGATGAAAAGGAATTAAAGGGCTCATTCAAAGAGCAGAAGACAGCTGGGTCAAAAGCAAACTCCAAAACCATGTGGCAGGTGATGGATGGAGAAAACAGAACAAAAAGTTATCAGTGGCAGAGATTCAAAACCAGGGGCCTCAAAACACCAGGTGAGTTAAGAACTCGGTACCTTGGGTGAAGCTCAATGATCTAGTTTGCCTGGGGCCAAGCATGCAGGTGGGGCAGGGAGGAAGACTGGGAGGGAAGTGGGGCCTGCTCTTTTATAATCCCCTGACTCATGCAGAGAATTTTTGGCAAAGAACATCACAGAAACAGGTGGATGAGAAGTTACTGGTTCCTTTAACAAAGTTGTGAAAGCACTCCAGCCCAAGTTCCAGGCGGTGTCTTGAACTTGAGATAACTTCGTAAATAAATTTAGTGGTTTTAGTTTTAGCATCATCCATGAAAATGCAGTTGAGAAAGAAGACCATTGAAACTACAAACCTTGCCTTTGTCTTGGGTCTTCATTTATCAGGCATAAGATATGAATAAATAGTTTTACTTTATAAAACTCAAAATGTAAAACTGTATTGTAAGACCCAGCAGCAGGCGTATCTCTGTGAGTTCAAGGCTAGCCTGGTCTTCATAGCGAGTCTCAGAAGAGCAGGGCTGTATTTTAAGACACTGGCTATTACAAACAGAGACGTGAATAGTGAAAGCGCAGATAATAGCATCTCACTTTCCTTGAGCAGGAGTGGTATTTTTGTTTAAACCCGTGTTCTGTTTGGAAAATTAAAACGGATGAAATTTCTCACGTTAAGTGTTTGACTACAAGAATTAATGTCATGTCAGTGTCTTCCCCATTCATCCTTCTCTCCCAGACTTGCTGCTGGGTTTAACCTGGATTTTGTTACTCCCAAGAATGTAAAATTGAATTCAGGCTGATATATTATAAGTAATTCTCCATCCCGTCTGTTTTTTCAAGTCTATTATCTAATTGGAATTAACTCCCAAATACCCCGAAATTTAAAAAAAACAAAAGTAACTACAGGCAAGAGGCTGACTCCCGCTTTGCACTGTGCCCTTCATGAGGCGTTTAAGCCATTCCTTTCAGGAGAGATAAATAAGGCCCCCCTCTTGTCTTCCACTATTCCTTAAAAATAATAGCATAGCCATTTTTCTCATTTTGTTAGTTTTTTTCTTATTTCTTGCTTTTTCTTCTTTGTTTCCTTCCTTCTTCTTTTATTTTCTTCCTTTGTTTTCATGTCTCTGCTCCCTCCCCCCACTTTTTGATGGTCTCACTCTTGTTTTAAGTAATTCAGGCTGGCCTGGAACTCATGACTGTCCCAGACATATCCTCAGTGCTGAAACCACAGGCCTTCACCATGATTTTGCTGCCTTGGTTTTTATTGCTTAGGCATTTTCCATTCTAATAAACAGAATCTCAAAAGTGACCCTGCCTCTCTGAATCATAGATTCTTAATTATATGTTTAAATATATACAAATATATAAACACATATACACATGCATGGAAAATATATAAGAATACATGTATATACATATTTCACACACACACACACACACACACACACATACACAAGAAATGATGGAAGCTCTCCAAAAAGAAATGGATGTAAGGGTTTGTTTATTTTGTTGATACTGTCTGTAGCCAGACCATCTCTTAGGGATGAGAGGAGCAAGGCAGGGGTTGGAGGGACGAGGGACAGCACATGGGTATGAAAGCAGAGGACACTTCTTACTTAATTCCGGCCTTTGACAATTGTAGGATACATGCTAGATAAGGCTTACAATTAGGCATCTGTAAACACCAGTAATTGGGCATCCGTGTATGGTCTAACACGTAGTATGGACCACTAGGAGATATCCACGCATTAAACCACACCTAAGACTAGCCTGGAAACCCCATGTAAGAATATTATGGATATCATAATAACCGTGCTTTCTCATGTGTTTCTCACATGTGAAAAAGGTCAGTCATTTGAGTTTATAAGTAAAAACCAAGCAAGGATGCTCTTGCTCATTGGATTGCTGTGGAGTGGGGTTCCTGGTGCTGGTGGTTGCTTAAGACACAGCACAAAACAGCAGACATGGATGAACTTACATGAGGGGCTTATGAGAGGCAAGAGGCTGCCACCAGAGTAAATAGCCTATTTTTGCGCATCATTTTTAAACAACAAAGTCAGCCTTTGATGGATGTTCTCTTTATTCTCAACTAGTAAATGACTGATCCTTTCCCCTTCTGCAATAGGCCTTCAGTATTTGTGTTGACTTTTAGTAGAAATGGTATTAGTACCAGTAGGTGTTCTATATTTCCCTAGACCAGGCTGAGATCCCTCTTCACTCACCTCTATGCATACCGAAAGCATTTACAGAAATAAAATTACTAAGATTAAGTTGCGAACCAAATCACTGTCATAAGACAATTTGTCTTCAACTTACTCTTTTTAAGATGCTGGTTGCCCAGTGAATAACTAAAGAAATCTCTCTTAAGATCTTAAGCACTGATAACATTTGGGAAAGCATGCATTTTGTCTTCTATGAGGATTACTTTTCTTTCTTTGAATATATTGTTTTTCCCTAGATACATTGTTTCCTATTTTATAATAAGTAAAGATTATCATGCATAATTTTTAAATTGCAAAGGGAAGAGCTAGCAAAGGTCAATGAATGCTTGTTAGCTATGACCTAATCAAGTTCTCAGATGAGAGAGACTTATCCAAGACCAGGAAGACATCTGAGAATGACAGTCTACTAAAGTGAACAGGAATACTGAGTTCACTCACATGCATGGCTGACCTCTACAAAGAGAAAGAGGTGATTATGATTACACTTATACTTCTATTACCTATTTATGTTGAGTCTTATGTCATAACAAGAGATGAAGTGTAACTCCAAGAGGAAGCGACTCATTCCAGCCACTGGCTTCCACTAGCTAGGGCTTCTTTATAGTCACGTATCCTAGAGATCAGGGCAGAATGCATGACTATCACTGTGAACATTATGATTTCTGAATGAGCTCTTCTTTCATGAATTAGTTCCACTGAAAAGTTATTCAATAAAAAGACACAGTGGCATGTTTGGAAGTTCTTTAATTAAGTAGTCACTAAGGAAGTTCATAAATCTTCATCCAACAGCAATTCGGCAGGTATCACTTGCCTTATGATACTTGGGAGGGCAGTCTAAAATGGGACAGAATGATTGGGAACTAGAAAGGGACCCTTCAGGGAACGCATTTTGTGTTTTCCCAGTAAATTCACATAAGAGCCTAAGTGGGTACCCTGAGCTCGTATGGAGTTGTGGAGTTAAAAGCCACAAAAGCTGAAATATGGCCTCATCACACAGATGCAAACCAGAATCTGCCATACCATGATGGTCAAAGCTTGCAGAGAGCTACCCATGACCCATGACTGACCTGGACCTTGACCATTCAGAATAAGACACTGTCAATTTGTATTTCTTATTTGCATGGAGAAGGGAGGTGGCACACTTGGCAGCAAATCTTATGTGGACCACCCTGTTTCTGCTGCTTAGGAAGACTACCTGACTTGCTTTCTGGCGAACCTGAAACAAATTTTGGGTGTAACAAAATGATGATGATGATGATGATGATGATGATGATGATGATGATGATGATGATGATGATGATAATGATGATGATGATAACAAAGATTTAATTATACTATCCTGGGTTCTCAGATGTATCTAGTATGTATCTAGCCATGTACCAAATTCCACTGACAACCCGTGAGTCTTAAAAAGTTTACTCTCTATATATCTGAACACTAGAAAAACAAAACCCTTAAAAACATAATTTTTAAAAAATATTTTTGGTAGAAGTTTAGTGGTATCCTAAGAAAATAGTTATCCATTGTTTACCTTCTTGTCTGCCACACCAATGTCAATTTTTATATGTTAAAATCTATTATCTGTTCAGGGTATGTATATTTTTAACTTTTCAAACATGGAATTTGGGGTTATATTTTTGCTATTTTTTTTCTAAGAGCATACTATGATGACAACAGTTTGTTAAATTTGTAAACTTTCTATAAAACAAGTTTGACATTAAATGCATGAAAAATTCTAGCATTTTAGGGAATAATATAAAAACCTATGTGTAATGTTAGTTTTAATTATCAACATGGCATAACCTGGAATCCCCTGAACCAAGAGTTTCAGTGAACAATTTATATAGGGTTAGCCCAGGAGCTTAACAGTTGGGTTGTTTTAATTATCAAAGTTAATCGATGTGGGAAGACACAGCCCAGTATGCTAGCATTATCCTTCAGCTAGACAGGGCTTGCTGGACATCATTAAAGTTGAGAAATTGATACTTCATATCCCATAACCACCTGACCTTAGTTTTCTGTAAGTATGATCCCTAGCTAAGACTCCTAGCTTAGTGGATAGGTAGACTGAACTGGCCCTCTCCTATAATCAGATTGATGACTACCATAGCTGTTATCAGAGAAACTTCATCCAGTAACTGATGGAAGCAAATGCAGAGAACCACAGCCAAGCACCGGGCCATGTTCTGGGAATTCTGTTGAAAAGAGGGAGGAAGGATTGTATGAGCCAGGGAGGCTCAAGGTCATCACAAGGGAACCCACAGAATCAACTAACCTGGGTTCATAGGAGCTCACAGTCCTAGACTGACAGCTGAGGAGCCCACATAGGACTGACCTAGGCCCTCTGCATACATGTGACATTGTATAGCTTGGTCTACTTATAGGACTCCTAGATGCTTTGCAGGTTTTGGAGAACCTATTCTTCATATTGTGTTGCCTTACAAAGCTTTACTATGAGGGGAGGAGCTTAGTCCTACCTCAACTTGATATTTCGTGCTTTGGTTTACCCCCATAGGAGCCCTGTTCCTTTCTGAGCAAAAGCAGAGGGGGAGTAGATTGAAGGGCAGGGGTGGAGGAGGGAATAGGAGGAGAAGAGGGAGGGGGAACTGCAGTCAGGGTGTAAAATAATTGGATAAATTTAATTTAACAAGTAAAATAAGTAAATGTATCAGGTATTCAAAAATAAAGCTGCAAAATCAAGTTGAACTTAAGCAGGTGAGCATCTATACACTAACCTTTTCTGCTCTTGACTACAGATGTGATGTGACTAGCTGTTTGAAGTCCCTGCCTTGACTTCCCTACAGTTATCGATTGTAGCCAAGAACTGTAAGATGAAATGAGCCCTTTGTCCTCTATGCTGCCATTTTGCCCGAGTTTTTTTTTTTATCACAGTAACAGAAATGACACTAGATTACTATAGCACCAATTATTCTTTGATTCAAACTGTAAACATTGCTTTTTTATGCGTGCCCCTCTAACACTTAATTGCATTTATAGTCTACCCTTGGCTTGTGTTGACTTGACCGTATTATTACCATCTAGCAGGAGGCTTATAGGCTTCTATAGAAGGTGTTTGTAAGAGCTAAAAAAGTTAACCTGCAAGACCCACTTGCCTATGGACAGATAATTTCCTGGAATGCTGGGGGCAATGCTTGAGTGGGAGATAACAAACCACAAGTTTTCTCTTCCCCTAAACAGCTTTGTTTGGCTTATCTGCACCAGATGTGTTTGGTCACACGTAGGTGGGAGGTATGCAGACAGGAAATACACCAGGATGTATGTTTACTCCCAGATGGATGGAAGTGGAAGGCACGCAGGCAGGAAGTATGTCAGGATATATGCTTGCCCCTGATTAAGTATGTAGGCTTATGAGTATGTATTTATAAGCCTCTGCAAAATACTACCTGTTGCCATTTCCTGGGAACCCCAGAATTGTCCTGGCCAGAGCCCATCATCCTGGCCAGTATTTATTTAAAACTTGCGTCAAATTGGGCTCAAAATTGTGTAAGTTGTTTTTCTCTGGAGAGTCTCAGGTTTAGCAGTCTTTAGTAAATAAATGGGTGTCAGGAGAAGAATAAAAAGTTAATTCATTGAGTAAAGATGCGCCGAATTTTGAAAGCCAGTTGAAGACTCTGTTGTGATGAAAATGATTTGAAAGTATATGCTAATGTCATGCAAATGCAGGAATTGTTTGAGCCACAGTCACAGTTGAGAACCAAGACTTCAGTACTTTTCTGTATGCTTGCTGTAGATGGATCCTAAAATATGTTCAAAAGGCTCCCTTCCTTGCCTGAGGACAGTGTGAGGCTTTCTCTATCAGTCTACCATCAAGGTTGTAATTAAGTCATTGAGTCTGTGGCCTCTATTTATAACTACAATACATGATCAAGGATTATAAACACCAGGAAAGCTGTATTATCACACTGTCTAATTATCACATTAAGAGAATGACAACAGAGATGTGTTTCATCTCTTACTAGAAAGAAGAATTCCGGCAGTACCTGGCAGTTCACTTTGATGTTGGATTTGTAAAAGAAAGTATCAAAGATGGAACTGTTTTCAAATAGAGCATCTGATGCTGGTTTTCATCCAGGCGGTCAGGTTTCTGCTGCACCGCCATGGTTTGCTTTGAAGTGGCGTAGCCTAGAGTTTGTTATTAGGATCTATTTATTGCAGGTAGAACAATGAAATTCAAGAGGGTAGAAGAAAAATCCACAGAGCTCAAAGCCAGCAGCAGGAACTTAAGTTGATCACTGAAATGTGTAACTTGCTAACAAATATATACACAGTGGAAGACCTGAATAGAAAGGAATTCTTAAAATGTGGTACTCCAAATTGAATATTCATGCCATGTTACATTATAATCAAAACCTTTAAAAACTGGAGACAAAAATGAATGTTGGGTGTCAGTTCTATTCTTTGTGAGGGTGACATCTTTTGAAGGTCTAATGGAAGATGGTGTTCACACCTCCGGGAGACCAGTGGTCTTTCAAGAGTAAGGGTAAAAGAATAGTAAAGTTAGTTTAGACCACTGGGCTGTCCTTCATAAGTAGAGTTGAGAATATTGCTCTTGCCTCAGGATAGTTCTTGGTAAAATCTAATCAGTGATGCTGGATCTCAGCAATGTGAAGTCTGGAAAAGTGAAGCTGCCAATCCTGGTTAGACTCGTGTATAACCATTTATTGATTTCCAGTGTATTGTTGTGAACTATGTCTATGTTTTACTTCCAATTCTGGCTTCAACCAGGTTCCTACATTGAGAGGACATTCTTACAGTCAATGCTGGTGAGATCTCCCACCCAGATAAGGGACCACATTCAGATTGCAAACCCTCACCCACTCTCATCCATTTATCTGTATTCCTCCTTTATTTAATCCATGATATCAATTAATAAGGCAAGATATAAATTTATTAATTTCATTTCTTCTTTCTTTCTTCTTAGTTCCCTTCCTTACTCCCTTCCTTCTCTCCTTCTTTCTTTCCTTCCTTCTGTTTATTTATATTTTGGATAGGCTTTCACAAAGAACAGGTTGGAATGGTATTGGCATTCTCCTTGCCACAACCCCTGAGAGGTAGAATTATTATTATTCTAAGATAATTGGAATTGAAGAAACAATTGCTTTTTAGTTGATCATTCTTTCCATTGAGGAGCAACATTTTGATAGTAACTGTTTTTAAAGAGAGTATTCTATACTAAGCAGAGTCTTAGGGAATTGAGTCTAGTATCATAAACAAATGGGCTGAGGGTCTGACTACTAAATTATTTACCAAGGCCACTGGATAGAAGTGGCAAATCAACCCTACCACAATGAAAACAGAGTCTCACTTCATATTTCAAACACTTTTAATGAAAAAATTTAATTTCAATGGAAATATAGAATCGGTAACCTAATCCTAGACACACAAGTTCTAAAACAAAAACATAATAAGGGTGAAAATCAAAGGCCATATGATTCTCCAAAATTTATAGATTCCACAGTACTGGCATCCAGTGATAGTGAATTGGATAATCTCCCAGCACAAAAACAGTAACAACAACAACAATAAAAGAAAAAAAAGGAAAGAAAGAACAAATCAAAAGAAAGGTTTAAAGCATGTTCAAAGAATAAAGGGAGACATGAACAAAGTCTTCAATTAATTCAAGAAGAACTCAGAGAAGCAGATCAATGAAATGGGAATTTTAATGCAGAATATTAAAGTGCAACTAAGAGATAAAAACACTGAAGAAAACTAAACTATAATACTAAAAATGAAAAAATTTAGTAAGCCAAATTTAAAAAAAACTCAGTGGAAAGCCTCACTAATAGACACAGTAAAGGAGAGGAATATGGTGTTAAGGCTTGAAGACCAGTAGGCAAAATAGAACATTAAGATATTGACAAGGATAAGTAAATAAGAAAGTATGAACAAAACATTTGATATCCATGGGGAATAATGAAAAGACACTGCAGTGAAAGAAGAATTTCATACTAAAGGCATAGAAAATATTTTCAAGAAAATCAGCAGAAACTCTATCAAACATAAGGAAAGAGATGGCAATACTTATGCAAGAGGACTTTAGGACATTGAAACAGACACAGCTAGAAAACCTCCCAAGATAAATTATAGTTAAAGAACTACATGTGCAGAACAAAGAAAGTATATTTAAATCTTGAAAAGAAGAGCACCCAATGACATATAAAGACAGGCACTTTTGATTAACAAGAGATTTCTCAACAGAAACTTTAAAAAAGAGGAAAGCTTGGAATGACAAGTTCTGAAAGATATCTGCCAACATAATTGCTAAATCATCAAAACTGTTTACTATAGTTGAAGAAAAAAGAAAAAAATTCCATGATTAAAAAAACAACCAAAGAAAATCATTGCTAGAAAGTGAACACTGCAGAAGTAATTGATGGGTATATACTGGAATCAAGAGAAAGATAAAACATCCATGTTGGCTAACATTGTCAACAGGACAGAGGCAAGCATCATCTGAAGGAAACTTAATTGAGAAAATAATTCCATAAGACTGTCCTGTAGGCAAAAATGTAGGGTGTTGTATTAATTAATGGCTGAAGAAGTAGGGCCCACTTCACTGTAGGCAGTGCCAACCCTAGGAGGGTGTTTCTGGGTTGTATAAGAAAGCAGGCTGAGAAAGCTAGGAAGAGCAAGGCACTAAGTTGCACTCTTCTATGGCCTCCACATCAGTTCCTGTCTTCAGGTTGTTCCTTGACTTCCTGCCCCAACTTCCCATCATGGTGGACTATACCTTTAAGTTGAAATAAACTCTTTCCTTCCCAAGTTTCTTTTTGTCATGGTGTTTTATCATAGCACTAGAAAACCTAACTAAGACAACATCCAAGAGAACAACACCAGGGTAGTAGTTAGGCAAAGGCCAACATAATAATAGGAGTCAATCTAGATCTTTCAGTAACAACCTTACATATTAATGAACCTATTTCCACAGTCAGAAGACATAGACTAGGAGATTTCCTTTAAAAATTGATCCTTCTATTTTTTTCTCTATGGAACACATCCTATCATTACAGACAAATATTACAGGGTGAGATTATACAACAAAAGGAATTGGAAGAAAATGCAGCTAGAGACAAAGCATCATTGTTTTAATATCTGGAAAAGCAGATAAGATGAAAATTAGTCAGGTAGGAAAGTCATTTCACACCAAGTAGAGACTAATCCATCAAGAGGATATTATGAACATATACGCATGGAAAATAGGGGTAAACAATTGCTTAAAACAGTCATTGGTAGCTATAGAGATCCAGTTTATTGTAGATAATATAAAAGGACGTAAAGCAAGACATAATAAATATAAGAGAATTGAAAAAATACCTTGTATTATTTGACTAGCATGAAACACAATCAGAATTCAGTAGTAAGAAAAATTACAGAACATACACAGATTCATGGAAATTGGTTTGGCAAAGAAATCAAGAAGGAAGTTTAAAAATTCCTAGGATACAATTAAAATACAAATACAGCATATCAAAACTTATTGTGACAAGTGACAGCAGTTCTTGAGGGTTTGGAACAAGTTAGATGCTCAGAGACCGCTCAGATAATCTGACAGTGTACCTTAGCTCTGGAAAAGGAAGACTAAGCTAGGCAAAAGCTCTCTAGACAGAATCGAGTTCAAAGAAAAAAAAAGTTAAAAAAATGCAAAGAATCAGGTGAAATGAAGAATTGATTCTTCAAAAGTGAAACCATCAGCTTGCTAACCAAACTAACTCCACTTGACCAAGTTGCTTTGCATGGGCGGATGCTTCTCTACATCCCTTTCTTCCTTCACTGAACTGAGCTGCAGATGTGGGATAAAAGCATGTGGGCCCCCAAACACCCTAGAGGAGAGTTATCTACCAATCTTGACCTATCTTCGGTGTGGGAGTGAATTGCTGTTGAGAGTTGATGATTTTTTATGAAATGTTTTACTGTTTCTCTAATAAATGATGTCACCTCAACAGAGGAGTAGGTACTCAGGTGCAGAGGGCCAGACGAGAACATCCATATGAGTGAGTTTATGACAAATATCTTCATTTTTTCTTAAGTCTGTTTCCTGTTGCTATAATATATTATCTAAGGGTAGGCCTTTAATAAAGAAATGCCCATTTATTTAGTTCTTGCTTCTGGAGTTGGAAAAGCCAGAGGAAATGGTTAGAGCTGGCTTTGTGATGTGTTATGATGGTGCCAAACCATAGAAGGGCAAGTTTGAAAATGGCTGACTCAGATTAATACATTCTTGTGTTGACTGCCCAGTCCCAAGAGAAAGCAACACTCTATTTTAACATAATCCCTTCTGAAAAGCTGTAGAGACAGATACATTCCAGTCTGAAGTTCTAAGAATCCAGTCGCTGTGACTTCACAGGAGGCTTGTTGAGTGTAGATGTTCAAGAGTGAGAACATCACTCCAGGTTTTATATCCCCACAGAATGAAGGGACAAGGGCCATCACTTTCAGGGAAGTGAAATGAGAGTGGTCCACTTGGAATGAAGGAATTTGAGTCACCATGCTTCTAAATAAAGTTGAATGGAGGAGGGAAAGCCCAGACTGGTCTATACAATGGTACTTATGGATGGTCTCACTCAAGTAGAAGTGGTCAGAAGGATTCTTTAATGACAATTATCAAAAGAGTGCAGGGAGTTGAAATGGGGACTTCACAGGGGAGAGAAGAGCAGGTGTAGAAATAAAGGAAAATGAACATATTTCAAAAAATCATTGTTGAACAATAAATGAAAATGTGCGTGTATTTACATATATGAGTGTGCATGTGTGCTTGTGTGTTTCGCATGTATGTATACATACTTATTTATAGATGAGAAAACTACTAGGCTTTATTTTCTATTTAGTTATCTCCCTGATATCTTGGAAGTTATGTGTGGGGCTTTTAAAATATGTGTATGGCTTCCTGTAAATATATTTTGTGTATGCTATGTCTATATTCGAGGTAGAGAGTCTTTCCATTCTTACATTGCGTTAATGCTCTAGGAATATAAGAATTAAAAGAGAATGCAGCAACCATTTTATAGGAACCCCTACAAAACATTTTTAACCATTCAATGAAATTAATGATTCCCCTTTTCTTTGCAATAAGTCACATGATCAACAGTTATACCGAAAAATATTTTATCTGACTTTGAATGTATTTATTGAAATCCTTTAGTGTGGGCCAGCCTGGTGACTCAAGTTTGACTCCCAGAACCCATGTTAAAGGACAAAATTGACTCCTAAAAGTTGTCTCTGTTCTCTACTTAAGGCCTTAGCCTGTCCATATATGCATAAAAATAACACTAAATAACTAAGGGTAAATCCTTTGACAATCTATCTAGTTCCTTTGAAAGGCTAGGAAGACTTTTATATAAATCTCTACCACTAATCTTAAACCATGTCATTCTAGTTACGTCAGCAGGTAGCTAAAAATTATTAATTTGTATGGAGGTCTTTTTCTAAGAAATAAGGAGTTCTTCCTCATACCCTTTAAGCCTTTGACCTTCATATTTTTCTCTGTCTGTGATAGATAGATAGATAGATAGATAGATAGATAGATAGATAGTATCTATTCTATCCACCCATCCACCTTCTATCTATCCACTTGTCTTTCATCTTTTTATTTAACTATCATCTATTTATCTCTCCTATCAAGCAATCAATCAATCATCTATCTACAATCTATAATACTAAAAATTATGTGCTACTGAGTACTATGGTTTAGTTTAGGGCTATGGTAAATGAACTATTAAAAGCATCTTTACAGATGTCACATCCTACACAAATGCACATATCTCTCTGGCCACAATAGTCATAGTAGCATTGTCTTGCTTCAGATCTGATTTTAAGAATCTTTGACACATTCAGTACCTCAAGGGAGAAACTGAAATCTCTACATTGACCCACAAGGCTCTGCAGCACCCAAATTCTCTCCTCCACTCCTTTTCAGTTACAGGTCTTTTCCTTGCTGGAAATGGGCTAAAGACTTCTTCCCACCCAGCATGCTGTCCCTCCCAGTCACTCCACTTTGCCCATGTGGGTGTTCTTCTGCCTCCTCCGCAGATTATTTATTCTTTTCCAGATTTCAGTTGAGTCTTCATTCCCACAGGGGGCTTTCTCTCACTCTCCTCCAACTTCACCTTTAGAACACTGTCTACTTAAGAGTTACCACAGATAGAGCTTTCTTTTCTTTAGTAACATCTCTTTCTAATCTCTCCACAGAGATGAGAATTCCTGGAATGTTAAAATGAGAGGATGGGAGATGAGAATTCCTGAAAGCTCATGGGCCACTTACCAGTTAGTACAAAAGTAATTTTGGTTCTTGCTCTGCTGGAATTTGCCATTTGATATTGGAACATATTCTTAATAAATGTGATTATGTTATGCATAATTTTAATGCACTTTATTGACTTAGGTTGGTTTTCTCATGACATATTACTTGCTGCTTTAATTTTCTATTGTTTGACAGTTTCAACTTTGTATAAAGAATTGTCATTTTTACCCATTCCATTCTTTCCTCTCCCTCTCTCTCAATGATACTTTTCAACAAACGACCCCTCCTATGTTCATGCCTTTCTTTGGTCTTTGTCCCACTGAGTTTAATTGTTTGTTTCCTGAATGGGTATTCATGGTTATTTACTGGAGCAAGGAAAAGTTATCAGCAGCTAAACTACTGAAAAATGATGCTTATTCACCAAAGTTTATGTTTATTTTACATTATTAAAATGATATTGGGCAAAAAGCAAATTTGTGTAATTTGATTACTCGAGTTCAAATGCCGCATAAACTAGAGAGATAAGAAGCACCATCAAAACTGAAGCATTTTGCCCAGGTACTACTAAGAAACATGCAGTTAGTGTGGACACAGTCCAAGAGGTATCAAAAGACACAATAGTCTTGAAGATGAGGAGCATGGTGGTGGTCTTCAGAAAATGACAATGACACATTGAAACCAGTTGAGTTGATCTTATAATTACAGGAGAAATTGCCAAAGAACTCAACTGTGGCTGTTCAAGCATAGATCAGCATTTGGGGAAAACTGGAAAGGTTAAAAAAAAAAGTGGATACTTCAGTGGTTGACCAGACATCTTTAAAAATTCATATTCTCTAATTGTTATTCTTTTTTATTTTATGCAACAACTATTTCTCCATTGGATTGAGACATATAAAAAATAGATAATATTTTATGTTGCTTGTTTCTATTGTGAAGAGTGATTTTTTTTTCCGATTTCCTTCTCAGCCCATTTATCATCTGTATATAGAAGGGCTACTAACTATTTTTTTTTGAGTTCATCCTGTATCCTGCCACATTACTAAAGGTATTTATCAGCCATAGGGGTTCCCTACTAAAATTTTTCAGGTCACTTATGTATATACTATTATATTATATGCAAATAGGGAAAGTTTGACTTATGCCTTTCCAATTTGTATCCCCTTGATCTCCTTTTGTTATCTTATTGCTCTAGCTAGAACTTTGAGTACTATGAATAAATATGGAGAGATTATATAGCCTTGTTTTGCTCCTGATTTTACTGGAATCGCTTTGAGTTTCTTTCCATTTAGTCTGATGTTGGCTGTTGGTTTGACGTATATTGCCTTTATTACATCTAGGTATGCTCCTTGTATCTCTGATATCTCCAAGACCTTTATCATGAAGGGGTGTTGGGTTTTTTTCAAAGACTTTTCCCACATCTAATGAGATGATTTTTTTTTTACAGTTTGTTTATGTTGTAGATTACATTGACAGATATGTTGAACCATCCCTACATCTCTGGAATGAAACATACTTGATTATGGTGGAAGATTTTTCTGATGTGCTCTTGGACTCATTTTGCCAGTATTTTATTGAGTATTTTTACATCATTATTCATGAGTGAGATTGTCAATAATTCTCTTTCTTAGTTGCATCTTTGTGTGGTTTTGGTATCAGGGTAACTGTAGTCTCAATAAAAGAGCTTGCCAATGTTTCTATTTCTGTTTCTATTGTGTGGAACAATTTGAGGAGTATTTGTATTAGCTTGTTTTTGATATTCCAGTATAATTCTTTGCTGAAATCATCTGGACCTAAGCATTTTTTGGTTCAGAGACTTGATGACCATTTCTATTTTCTCATGGGTTATAGGTCTATTTGCTCAACTATGTTCATATCAGCATTATTCATAATAGACAAAAGCTGTAAACAATCTACATTCTCCTCAACCGAAGAATTGATAAAGAAAATGTGATACATTTACACAATGGAGTACTACTCAGTGGAAAAAAAACAATGGAAACTTGAAATTTGTAGGCAAATGAATAGAACTAGAAAAAAAAATCCTGAGTAAGGTAATCCAGACCTCAAAGACAGACATGATATGTATTCACTCAGAAATGGTTACTAGACATAAAGCAAATGATAACCAGCCTATATAGTCCACAACTCCCGAGAAGCAAAGAAACAAGGAGGACCCTAAGAAAGATACAAATGAATCACTATGGGAAGGGGAAATATACAAGACCTCCTGAATAAATTGGGAGTGTGGGGGACAGGGAAGAGGATGGAGGGGATGGGAGAGGGGAGAAGGAGAGTGGGAAGGAGATCATGAGGGATCAGGATGGCCAAGTTGGGGGAAGGATAGAGAGGGAGAGCAAGGAAAGAGATATCTTGGTAGAGGAAGCCATTATGGGGTTAGCCAGAAACCTAACACAAGGATAGTTCCCAAGAATCCACAGGATGACCCCATCTAAGAATCTAAGCAATAGTGGAGAGGAAGCCTGAACTTTCCTTCCCCTATAAGCAGATTGATGTCTATCTTAACTGTCATCATAGAATCTTCATCCATCAAATGATGGAAGCAGATGCAGAGATCCGTAGCTAAGCACTGGGCTGATCTCCCATAGTCCAGATAGAGAGGTTAGGAGCAATAATATGAATAAAGGGTTCAAGACCACAATGGGGAAATCCACAGAAACAGCTGACCCAAGCCAGTGGGAGCTTACTGAATCTGGACTGACAGCTGGGGAACCTGAACTAGGCTTTCTGAATGTGTGTGACAGGTGTGTGGCCTGGGCAGTTTGTGGGGTCGCTGGCAGTGGGACCAATATTTATCCTTAGTGCATGAACTGGCTTTCTAGAGCCCATTCCCTATGAAAGAATACATTGCTCAGCTTAGATAGAGCAGGGAAGGCCTTGGTCCTGTCTTAATGTGATGTGACACTTTGTTGACTCCTCATGGGAGACCTCACTCTCTCTGAGTAATGGATGGGGGTTTGGTAGGGGTAAGGTGCAGTGAGTGGGAGGAGGGGAAGGACAAGGAACTGAGTTTGGAGTGTAAAATAAAAAAGATTGTTTTTTAAAGAATAAAATTTGACAGATGGATTATGGATAGATAGATGATAGATTAGATAAATAGATAGATAGATAGATAGATAGATAGATAGATAGATAGATA